>CM029370.1:13641919-14225866 GCA_017165825.1 Hepsetus odoe | reverse complement strand
GACCCCCCCCCCCCCCCCACCCCCCAAGTTGCAGCTCAGCTTGTGTAGTTTTTCCTGCTTCACAGCCTCTGCTTTCTGCCCAGCAGGACACTAGTGTGACAGCAGCAGATGAGCTAAGCAGCAGTGTGAGTGAAGACACAGGCTTCTGCAGTGCCCCTCCTCTGCCCTCTGACCCAACCGATCTGTGTGAACTACATGACTGCCCAGATTCTCAGGACCCTCCTGACGACCTAGACCCGGCTCCCCCTCCACCGCCAGCTGTGGACAGCCCACCGGGGTCGCTGTGTGAGGAAGAAACAGTGCTGCCCCCCACTGCACCTGACAGCACTCCAGACTCTGTGTGTGAAGAGGATGTGACCCTGGCATTGAAGGAGCTAGATGAAAGATGTGAGGAAGAGGAAGCTGACTTCTCTAGCATGTCCAGGTAAACTAAATGTATGGGGTGTATTTTTGATCTTCTGTAGGTCCACTATGTTTCACAGCTTTTGCTAGGGTCTTATTTACAACATAACGTGTTACTCTTTGGAATTTGGTTCATGTGTTTCATGATGTCACAAAAACCAATACATTTCCTACATTTCCACTTACTAATCTTAGCAGTTTAGCTCTTAACTTTTATGGAGAAGTTATGAAAAACATGTCAGCTTTTTAAATGAGGCATGGAGATTGGCCAGTCAGGAGAATTACTTCCTTAATGCACAGTAGCATTAACAGGCTGTTTACATTTGCGTTAGAGAGGTTTTGATAGTTATATTAAAAGAATATTAGGACTGTTTTGTCCATAAAGCTTTTTTTTTTATTGTCCAAGAAATTGTAAGTGGTGAAAAATATATAATGCTATAAAAATGTACCATATTGGCTCTTTAAACTGGAGAACCTGGCAACCCCAAATACAGTGCACACAAAACATATTCAGACTTTTTCAGGTTGTTCTTGATTTCAGACTCAGAAAATTAAAAATGTTTCCCCCTCATCAATCTATATAACATGCACAACAATGACTGGGCAAGTTCAGGTTTTGGAGTGTTAAATGAGATTACAGTTTTATGTTTATTGAATTATGTAATCCAGACCTTTCAAATGGCATATTTGCCACCAATGAGGATTATTCAAGCCTTTCTTTTTCCGTTTTTATGATACATTTATTGACCAGGTTGGATAGCCAGCACTGGTTCACAATGAAACTGCAAGTCCAGACTCTGGGTGGGCCTCTCCAATAATTTAAGCTTTCTCAAAAGCACTACTGTGTTATCTTGGCACTATATTTCATTTTGTTGTCTAGGTGAAAGGCCTCATCTTGACACAGTAGAAGACATTTGCTCAGAATGACTGTTTTTTTGCATCCATCTTTCCCTCTATCCCACATGTGCATGTCTCAGAATAAAGTGCCCACAAAATGTTGCTGCCATGTTTAACTATAAGGATAGTATTAATTAGATTATGATCATTGTCTGCTTTTCTCCACGTGCTCACTTTGCCCAAAGTTCATACTTTGTTTGAGACTAGCGATCTTGCTTTTCCAGAACTCCCAGCCAGATGTCATGTTCCTTTTATGAAGGAATCTGTTTGGTTGTCTACATATTGATTTGGCAAAGTTTTACACCGGATGCCCTTCCTGTCATAACCCTCCCCATTTATCCGGGCTTGGGACCGGCACGAAGAATTACACTGGCTTGTGCATCCCTAGTGGCTGGGTTGTTCCTTTTATGGCTTTCAGATGGTTGCTTTTCCATAAGGGCCTGTTTGGTAAAGTGCTGCACTCCCATTTCAAAAAATGAACTTTGGATCTTATTTCTTATGACCAATTACTCAGTGTGTGGATGGCCAGATTTAGGAGTACCGTTGGTTGTTCAGAACTTTTCAGAAGTTCTGTCTCACAGGTCTATGGACAGCTTGCTTTTGACACTGATATAAAACATTATCTTTGAGACCTCATACAGCTACGTGTGTGCCTTTTTGTAATGATGTCCAATGAATTCTGTTCAGTCCAGTGGAATCCAATTAAATTGTAGCAGCATCCCAAGGACCATTGATGGATAGTAGGCTCATCTGATACACAAGTGATGTGTGATAGTCATGTGTGATACCACCGTCTTTTGTTTTTACTAAATTATCAAAACGCCAGAAAAATAAGAAATAGATTTGAAAGAGTCTGAAAACCTGTATAAACTGTAGCTATTTGTCACTCTCCCATTATGAAGCTAAATAGACAAGTTGGATTAAAACACAAATGGCTGAGCTCATGCTTGGCTCTGGATCTTGGTTAGGCCTTGGCACCAGGATGTCTCCTTGAATTTTGGCCGGCTGCAACTCTTCAGCTGTGGGCTAATAAGTCCATGTGAAGGTGGGCCAATTCTGGACAGAGGACATTAGTCCCCGACCTGCAGTAAAGATGTAGAAGCAAGAGAGCTGAGCCAGATACTATCAATTATCTGCTCTCCTAGGGGACTGACACAGGCGCACACACACACTGCAGAGCCCTTTGTCATTGATTTTCAGAGCGCATGGCAATGCTCCTGCTGAACGTCCACCACAAAAGAGAGGAACTGGCATGCTTTGGTGTGAGTGGATGTTTGTGTGTGCTACAGGAAGCAAAGGCCTATATTCTCCTCCCCCACTGATGCGGCGTTCGGCTGGCGTCCATCTGAAAGAACCAGAACTGCTTCCGTGTGCATTTGTGTGTACAGAGCGGAAGTGAAGCGGGGGGATAATGAACAGAGTTTGCTAATGCAGTGCAATATCAGCTCACAGTGAGCGGGAGAGGAGGAGAGAGAGCGAGAAGGGGGAAAAAAATAGGAGGTGAAAAGAGCAAGAGAATTTGAGCTTAAAGAGGCAGTGACTGAGGACTGCGGAGAGAGGAAGAGTGAGGGACAGTGAGAGTAGGGAAGAGAAAAAGAGAATGTAGAGAAGAGAGAAGGCTGCATTTGAGGATGAAGACAAAGACTGCTTCCTTCACAACTCTAAGCAGCACAGGCTTAAGATACTTTTACTCTGTCTGTTTCATCAGGCTCTTCGGCCCCTCAGGCCTGTAAGTGAGCATGTGTCTGTCTGTGTGTTTGTGGTTTTCTGTGAGATGCAGAGATTTTTTTTTTTTTCTTTTCTTTTCTTTTTTTTTTTTTTTTTACCCCTGCAGTCAGTCTTAAACAACACTGCAGTGCAAACCACTGCAGTAGGCGATAGAGAGAGAAGGACAGAGGGAGGGTTAAAAAAAAAAAACAAAGGAGAAAGTGAGAGGAAGACTATTGAGGCAGAAACTGCATGCTCCTGTTTTTACCTTGATGACGTAACTTGTTTACTTCTAGTATATTGAGTGTGTGACACGTGTGTTTAAGAGAGAGAAGAGAGATTTGACCAGTGTTGTCTTTGTTTACAGTCAAGACGAGGGTGATGCAGATGGTTTCCCTGAGCTACAGGGCTCTCCGCCCCCGTCGCCCTTTCTCTCCGCCATCCTGGCAGCTTTCCAGCCCATCACATATGATGACGAGGAAGATGCCTGGCGTTGCCATGTCAACCAGATGCTGTCTGATGCAGACGGATCCAGTGCCGTCTACACTTTCCACGTGTTCTCTCGTCTCTTCCAGGTGAGACGACGGCCTGCATGTTGTGCCTTTCTAATGGCCAGTGGCTGATCCTGCAAGCTGCAGGATCTGTACACTGGCTATCAAGAGTTTAGAGACACCTATTTTAAAAGAAAACACCTAAAATAACAACCATGATTAATTTGTGGAAAATGATAACCCTAATTTTACAATATAATTCAGTATTATGTAAAAGATGAATACCTGTGACAGCCTTGTTTAAGAAAACATTTCTCACTAATTTTATTCTTTTTTTAATGTCAGCACTCATCACTTATATCTTCAAACAAAGTTTCAGTATGTGCTTTTAATAGGTGTATTCCTTTTATTATAGTAAAAGGAAGATGGAACATTTTAGGAGAAAAGCATTTGCCTCTTTCAATATAACTGTCCTAACTTACTCTAATCTTTTAAAATGTCAAGAGAAGGCAAAGCGGCTTGACTGTTTTTATGGTTAATGTGTAAAGCACCTGTGTATGTAGATAAAATAAAATAAAGATTTTTCATCTCTGTACAGAACATCCAGAGGAAGTTTGACTCCCTTACCCATGCCTCAGTGCGATTCCTTGGAGAGGGGCTCCAGCGAATGGGAAATCAGTTTCTCAGCTCTCTGGAGGTCATGACCTCCTGCACCCAGTGCCCTACAGTTCTATTGGATGCTGAGACTGTGAGTTTATCCCTGTGCAATAAGAATTATTTACACTCAGGAACCAGTGTTGTGCATCCACTTACAAAGCCATGACATTAAAACAACTGAAAGGTGAAGTGAATAATATTTAGTTGCAGTGACACATTAGGCAGCATATGAATGTTCTGTTTTTGACTCTGGAAAAAATGAAATTGACTACTTTTTCATGGAGATCACACAGTTCTGCCCAACAAAAGCTTCTCAGCAATTGGACCATCCACTCAAGTGGGGCAGTGGATAGCCATATCCAGTACCTAGCGAAGGTACCTTACTTGAAAGTACCTCATGGTCTTCTCTTGCCCCAATACTCACAACCTTCCACCGATGCTTTGGCTCAGTGTGTCCCCATTTATGAAGTGGTCTACCAACTAAAAGCGGTCCACCAATGACCTGATGACAAGGGTAAAGGTTAGGATATCTGGCTCAGCCCTGATAAGAAGCTGCTTCAACACACATTGCTATAATAAAAATAAATGCTGGCTATGATGGAAGTGTCAGAACACACTTTTTATAATGGCTTTCTGTGCATCAACCTATGTATCCTCAGATTGGTCAAAGTGCTCCAGATTTTGTCCATGCCTTGTTTTGAAGCGGTTTTGACAGGAATGGGAGTACACAAAATCTAAGCAGAGGGTTTCAATGTTCTGGCTGATCGATATATGTTCATATATACAATATATACAGTACTGTGCAAAAGTTTTAGGCAGGTGTGGAAAAAATGCAGTAAACAAAGAATGCTTTCAGAAATGGAAGTGTTAATCATTTATTTTCATCAATCAACAAAATGCAGTGAATGAACAAAAGAGAAATCTAAATCAAGTCAATATTTGGTGTGACCACCCTTTGCCTTCAAAACAGCATCAATTCTTCTAGGTACACTTGCACATAGTTATTGAAGGAACTCGGCTGGTAGGTTGTTCCAAACATCTTGGATAACTAACCACAGATCTTCTGTGGATGTAGGCTTCCTCACATCCTTCTGTCTCTTCATGTAATCCAGACACACTGGATGATGTTGAGATCAGGGCTCTGTGGGGGCCAGAAGAACTGATGCTGGTTTGAAGGCAAAAGGTAGTAACACCAAATATTGATTTGATGTAGATTTTTCTTTTGTTTGCTCACTTTGCATTTTGTAAATTGAAAGCATTCTTTCTTTACAGCATTTTTTCACACCTGCCTAAAATTTTTGCACAGTACTGTATATGTATATGTAACTTCAGCAGATGGAGGCAGGTCATAAAACTGACAAAAAAAAGGTAGCTACTTATTTATAAGCACTTGAAGTGATAGTTGAACAGTCTTGTTGATAACATAATTTCACTTCAGGTTATTTTGAATAGCTAGGGGGAATGAATTATTGTGATAGATATAACTGTATTATACTTCTCTATTTTGTTGTTTTTACTATGAAATCTCTGCTCTATACTGAGATGTGATCAGTGTGTCCATCACAGGGCATGAACTGACATTACTGTATATTTGTATTATCTTTGTGTGTTCTGCAGCTGGTTTCCTGCGGGCTGTTAGAGACGCTAAAATTTAGTGTTTTAGAGCTGCAGGAGCATCTGGACACCTACAATGGCAAAAGAGAGGCAGCAGAACAGGTAAGTACAAGGAATGCTCTTTTTAATTACTGCTGTGAAAAACTATACAAAGGGGTACTTACTATTCGCCACTACTCATTTGCACCCATCTTTTTTTACACATCATCTGCAGAAGACAAAATTTAAGACCCTCAAAGAAGCTCTGAATTCTTTTTGTGGATTAAAGTTCTTTAATTATTATTTTCAGTTTTCATCTACTTTGGATGACTGTCAACACCCAAAAGTGTGACAGGAAGGCTGAGAAAGATAGTGAGAGAATAAAGCTGACCACGCAGGCAGATAAATAGCACCCTGGCGTCTTCTCCAGTCATAGTTGTGGGCAACCATTAAATCATCTCAGGACATGAGTAGATTTAAGCCAGCAATGTTTTCCGTTAGCGCCCACCCAGCTCATGTTTAGGCACTAAGAATAGCCCTGCGGAGCCCCTAAATCAGTTAGCAGGCCGGACACGCCGCAGGGAAGAGAAGAGAAGAGAAGAGGAGAGGTGGTGGGGGCTCGATGAGACTGGAGAACTGGGAGACGTTAAATGGATAAGACATAAGTGCTGTCTCTAGAGTATTAAACCCTGCCTGTCCCTGCTCTGAAACAGACTCTCTTAAATGTAATCAGAGCACAGTATCAGGCAAATTTATGTTCCACACAAACATAGTACCAGGCACATAAATGCAGGCACACACCAACATCTGTTACCAACATCTCTAAATCAAGAAAGAAGTAGCTATGGAGGTTGGTTTAAAATACACCATTCTGAGATTAATTAAGTCTTGTGATCAGTGTGTAAACTTCATTTACAGAGAAGTGTATGCAGTTTTTTGGCAGAGCATGATTGAATAATGAATATGACTGAATCAGAAATACAGTAGTGTGCATAAATAATACCTCAAATAATGGAAATCAGTGTTTTCTGGGACCGTATCAAAGAACGTTCAAATTGACTCTATTGGCATGTTCTTTTTGCTGACTTTACAGTGTGTGCACAATTTTTTGGAGAGTATTTTGAGGATTTATTTTAATATTAAACAAACTCAACGCTATCAGTCAATCCAAAATGATGATAATCCTGAAACCTGAATGTTTTACAAAGATAATGAGTGCGCTTATGTTCTCAGGGGAGTGTGTGTGTGTGTGTGTAGGCCACACCCTCCCTTATTACACAAATTCACATCACTTGATATGCTTGTTGGAGTTGGAATATATGCATAAAAATTATATGGTCAAAATACTTCCCTAGTAATTGTGCACACAATGCATACTCACCCTTAACTTTCTGTCTTTTTCTCTGTGAACATCAACAGTGGCTGGAGAACTGCAGGAAGACCTTTGGTGATAAAGACAGCAGTCATCGGCCTGCAACGCAAGCTCAGGTACTTAAATATTAGACTTTTTTTTTTGTCAGTTATTTGTTTGCTGTTGCCCTGTGCCAAAAACAAGCGCAGATGCAACAAACAAAATATACTGATATCTATTAAACTAAAGATTGCATATGCAAAGACACATCTACCTACAAACCTTTATGCTTACTCCCTCTCTTCCACTCTCCTTACCATTTTCTTACTTGCATCTGAGGTTTTATAAAGGATTTTTCTGGTTTGTAGGACAGCAGGGGCAAAACATGATGAAATAGCTCCTGTTTGATTTATGGCTCATCTCTTTATCTCTCTCTGTCTGTCATTGTTTGTCCTCTCAGCATTCCGTATTCTCACAGAGCTTCTCATTACCTCTGGTTTTATTTTATTAAGTCTAAATGCTGCTGCTTTTGCAGAATGTACGATGGTAGGCACTAATGCAGGCCATTTTTTACATCAGCAATGTGCCACAGACCCTCACCATGTCCAAATCAGCCTCTAAAGGCCAAACAGGCACTTTTATCCAACCCAAATGCACCGTTACGGAATTTCTATGCTAATATAATCCCCAGGGACATCTTGTTGTAAAAAAACTCATTTTTTTGATTTGCATTTTAAAACAAGATCACACAAAATGCACACAAGTAAGTTCAAGGTAAAACTTTAAAGATGGCCTTTTGATTAATCTTACTCGGCCATGAGAAAAACATTGATTATTGTCATTTTTTAACTACTCTTATCTCAAGCTAATCACATTGGGATTGAATAGAATTCTGTGACTTGCCATACAAAGTCTAATTGGTCAAGTGGTAAAGTGCCCTTCTGACTTGGAATCAAACCTCTGATTTTCCATGTGCACAGGAGTGACATCATTCACTGTGTGTTCTGTATCATAGCGATTAGTAGTAATTAGTAAATCGTCCCCAAATATAATTTCTTTGCCAAAAACAAACACGCAAAAGCAGAAAAAATAGTCTATATGAAAACAAACTTGTTCAGTGTCTGCTTTGCCCTTGCCATATGTTTGTGATATTAATTTTATTATACTGTTTTTTGTTTTTGTTTTTTTTTGGCGCTTTCATCTTTGCTTTCTCTGCATGTATTTATCTACTGCTTCCTCTTCTAGCTTCCTCTAAAACCTCTTCTGTTCCTGTAAATAATATTGGTTACTGATCTTGCACTCTCCCTTACTCTTCTCTCACTCTGTTTCACTCTCATTCTTATATTTCTCTGCTGGTTTGGGATGTTATGCACTGACTAATGTATCTTTCTCTCTATCTTCTTTGTGTTGTTGTTGTTGTTGATTTGGTGACCTGCTCTCCTTGCTTAGCAAATGGAAGTTCTAGCAGTAAGTGGTTCTTGTATTCTTGACCTTTCCGTAATCATGTCGCCGTGGAAGCACACACTGACCATTCCATCCATTCATCATAAACACAGCCAGCCATGCTAAACAACCTTAGAGCGCTCAGCAGTTCTGTTTCTGCCTTGTGTTTCCTAACACTGTTTACAAATATAGATTACATGCTTCATTAATGCCTTGCCCTAAATGGGTCCTGTACTTTTACAATCATAACTTTGCTACCTGTTGCTAATTTCCTAATATGATTTAGAATAATAGCAAAGCCTGCACAAATCACATTAATGAAATGTTGTGATTATAGTGAATGGGGTGTGTCCATGGGTTACGGAAAGGAGGACGTCGATAGACAAGAAGCCATAAAGCCATTTTCCTCTCATTCTGCATGTTCATCGCTCCCATTTCGTTTTCCCTCTTCCTCACTCTGTGAACATCTGTTCATAGAGACATTCATGAAATTAACTTTGGCTGTTGCACGCAGAGATGAAAATAAATAAATCAATACATTTTAAACAAGCATGTGTTCATGGCATCACTAATCCTGGTTAGTGTTGAAGATTAGTGAGCATGCGAAGTCTGCGCGTACCGGCTACAGTACATCGTCTCAGGGTTGACTCTTTGATCCCCCTCTCTAACCCTGGACTTTCATCCATTTGTGGAATCATTCATCAATATGTTTTATTTGCTCTTGTGACAATTCTGTCAACAATAGTGAAGAGTATGCTGGAGTATTTGTGTTAAGGTAGTTTTCTCTCTCTGTCGTTTTCTAGGAGCTGGAGCTGTGTCGTAGGTTGTATAAGCTCCATTTTCAGCTGCTGCTGCTTTTTCAGGCCTACTGTAAACTCATCAACAGAGTGGACAACATAAAGAGAGAGGACGAGGTGCGTATTGTTTATGTTCATCCAGAGGTATTCATCATATGTAGTGTTAAGACACAGTGTAGCACTGGTCCTATATGTCCTATATGCTATGTCAGTTAGCATTATTATTTGCAAAAAATGTATGATCACATTGCTTGTTTAAAATGTTGCTGGTTATATGTACGTTTAAAGTGTCTGAAAACTTTTGCCCTTTTAGACAACCATTTCTTAATAATACATATTAATGATGTGCATGCATGTGTGTAATTGAGTTTTAGGTTGGCTGTTTGAAATGAGAGTCCACAGGGGAAAAAAAAAAAAGAAAAGAATACCTGTGCCTGGTCTGTTTCTGGTTGCTTTCAGGCTGAAATGTTATTTCCTCACTTCCTCACTATAGTTTCCTTTATTTCCTCACTATAGTTCTGACTATAGACCTGATTATCATATGTGTTTAATCCATCTATAAATCATTTGTTAAAATAAAGTTTAAAAGCTGATTGGTATTGTAGCTCTGCCTCCTTTTACGGTTCCTCCTCCTCCACCTTGTGTATTTAGAGATGAATCAATGATTGTTAAGAGCAGTGCTGCAACTGATAGTTTATTATTCACATGGAGTATTGCTATGGAGACTGATAAAATTGTATTTATAGCTATGCTCTTAACATTTGTGATTTTGACATAACAGAATGCACTTGCTTTTAACTGATTGGCTGTAAAACTGAAAAAAGACTAAATTAATTGGATTGTTGCCCTGCAGACATTAAAACGAGAACAGTTGCTTAGTCACTTTGTAATTTATTAGATGTCACATATTGCTGGTGCAATGTGTGTGGGGCACTGTGAGAGTCCTGTTAGATTTATTATGCTCAGAATTCTTACACTGTCGCTATAACTAGATATGGTGGTCTCTGAGTGAGACTGATCTTCCACATTTGAGTCAGAGCCAAGCCATTAAACTAATCATGGATCAATGCTAACACACTTATCAGCCTCAATAGACTACACACAGATTGTGCATGTTCAATTGAAGGGGCCATTTGTGTTTTTATATTTCTGTGTGCATGCGCCATTTTACTTCTCAAAGGTTGGCTTGGACATTTAGGAATTGCAAATGCTATTGTGGGGGAATTAGTTTTGTAAGAAATAAGTGGTTTTTTTTGTTTTGTTTTTTTTACTAGGTAACAAACATGTCAGAAGAGCTTGCCATTTTGGAGAGCTGTCTGAAAGAGGTGGAATCAGTGAGTGATGGCCAAGAGGGAGTAGGTGTGTCTGAAGCAGTTCAGTCCAGTACTGAGACAGCTATTCACTCTCTGATTGAAAGTCTCCGAGCACGAAACTTCACTTCTGCACTTGCACAAGTCAAAGCCTTCAGGTAAAGACACACATTCAACTAAACACTTTCGTAGGATAAACCCCATAGTGACTGAAAAGATTTCATACAAACTTTCTCACAGACCTTATAAACTCCAACCAATGATTAACAGCTCTAGAGCTTAATTTAGATGAATTGTGCATGAATGTGTTTTAATTGTATTTTTTACATAAAAGCACAATAATGCTTTTACATATGAATCATGCATTGGATCCAGTTGTATTGTATTCATAAAGCCAGTTGTAAATTGGCCCTTGAGCTTAGTTTGTATGGACAAAATGAGTCCTCTTTATACACGCCTACATTTAATCGCTATAGTTTTAGTTCCGTTAGCAGTATGTACAGTCAAACTTGCCTTATAAGGAGTCATTTTGGAACAGATGAGTTTCTTATATTTCTCTCTTCTATCCCCATCCCCAGATGCTTGTGGCCTAATGACATTTTCGGCAGTGAAAAGGACGATGCAGTGCAAACTTTGCTGCATATCTACTTCCGGCACCAAACACTAGGCCAAACAGGCTGCCTGGCTGTGGTGGGGCCAAGCAGGGATCTGTCTCAGGCCAGTGCCCGCCTCATGGAGCTGAACCTGCAGATTCGCGAGGCCTTACGACAGGCCCAGATGCCCCAGAACCTCCTTCACAACCAAACTCCCACTTCCCAGACCCAGATTAACACCCACAGCACAGTCCTTAGCACAGGACTGTGATGGTCTTGGGAGAGAATGGGCTGGAAACTCCCACTGGTTCCAAGAGAGGCAACAGTGAGGTGTCTGATTTCGAGCGCGGAAGTGTGAATGTGGTTTGGGTGAAAGAGGGTGGGGATTAAGGGCATTTTCTGGAGACTTCACTTTTAAGGGCTAAAGGATATGTGTGAGGCTCATACTGACTAAAAGAACTGAATTCACAAATTCCACTTTTCCCCTCTCTTACCTCCCTCTGCCATTGTCACTCATCATTTTTCTCCAAACCGATGCAACATTGAAAAGCAACTTTCAGCTGTAAAAGTAATCTAACGACTGAGTACCAGATGGACTTGGACAGTTTGTAGGAGGGACTCTGGGCAATGATGCTCAATCGGAGGCGTTTGGGAGAATGACTTTTGACCTCAGGAGTGTCCAAAAGATGACCAGTGGTTGAGGTCTCCTCTACTAGAGTTTGGGAATTGCGAAGATTGTTGAACCAATGGCTTGTACCTCCATAAACGGCGGATCCACAGAGTGTGTGGGGAATTAGCAAGTCGCGATGGAGACTTCCTGTCACATTTTACTCAATAACAACAAAATAAGTATGTATTTAAAAAAAGAGGTTTCAGAAGCATGCTTGAAAGTGGAAAAAGCACTGCAAGAAATATTTTTTGAGAAATGTATTTTTATTAGAGCTAACAATCCTAGATTGTAAATGTTAGGATATTTAATGTATTATTGAAAAGTGAGGGCTTGGCCTTCGGACTCTGTATAAAAAGAGGTTTATCTGGTTAACTTTGTTGACCTGCATTGGGGAGAAACTTTAGCTTTCACTGGGTTGCTCTAACAAAACTCCTCTATAACCAAATAAGTAGCTGCCTGTAGACAACCATAGATTTGTGTCCGTGTGTGATGAGGCATGGGGAGTGTGTGTCTGTGTGTGCGCGTGCGCAAGCAAGTGTGTTTTTACATATGCTGATATTTGCACACACGTTCTCTCTCTCACACATGCACATTAGCACATTAAAAATGCACAAACAAGGTGCAAAAAAACTGGCTGCAACTCATTATGGAAATATCAATAACTTATTGTACTCTGTATATATTTTAGAAAAAATGTATAGTGTAAAAGCAGTATTTTTCCCTTGTACATTGTGTAATGCACTGTTCGACCAGAATAGAGAGTATGAAGCTAATGCAAAAAAGAAAAAAAATATCCAGCTGTAACAGTCACTAACAACCCTGTCCACCATAGTTACCCAAATCCTTGATCTTTAAAGTTTCTCTTTTAACAAGCAAGCCCCTCTGGAAGCAGAGGACAAGAGCCTTCTGTTCTCTTCACTCAGATGCTCTCTTGCTTGACCATATGCATTCCTTAATCTTCACTGTGATCTTCATGTTGGCTCCTAGTCTTCTGCTGAGGGGCCCTGCTCCAAATACCCCTGTGCAGGGAGACACTGGGGCTGGTTCTTGTTGGCCCTGCAGTCATTCTTCGACTCAGGGCAGCACTGATGGAGGGCGTCTCTGCTGCGCTTCTCAAAGCCGCTGTGCTTCGCTTTGCGCAAATGCAGGACTCAAAGCGCCAAGCCAACGTTTACACACAGCATTGGAAGAGGGACGTCACAATGTCGTGGCACATTTAAAAAGAAAAAAAAAAATCACTGTATCCATTCCTCACAGAACTCTTCTGTTGCTTGTCTGGTACATTTTGAATGCTGTTCTTTATTTAATGGATATATTATTTACCTGAGGAAAATATAGTTTTTATTTAGAGGTGCATTATCCCATGTACCCCTTCTCATTTTTCCCTTTATCCTTGTCATCTCACTCACCTGCCTTTTCCTGATTAAACAACAAAAAAAAAAAGGCAATGGCTCCTTATTGTGAATGTTTTTCTATAGAGAGCTCTTCCAGCACCGTGACCTGAATGTTTGTGGTTTTAGTTGCCCAGCTCATTTAAATAGAGATGGACTGGTAAAAACACAATGCATTTTTGTGCTTTCCTACTTGGTTCAACTCTAAAGTTGAACTCAAAAGCTGGGAGCATGGGCTTCATAGTACCAAGAGCCTGAAAAGCTTTATTCAGGGCTGTGCATTATTACAAAACGCCCCATGCTGGACCTACACATCTGTACCACACACACCAATCTCTGACTGAATCAGAGCAACTGATCCAATTCATAGCTTTAGGATCTTACCATCAAATCCAGATATCCCTTCCAGAAGTACTAGAACAGTCAATTCATTTGTTTTTACTACCCTCCAAAGAGGGAGAGATCAAACAAGGAACACAAGGATGCAGTCAGCTATTTTCTGGAATAGATATTCTGACATGTTGGATATGAACCACCTGGTTTTCCAAGTGGGGAGCATGAGGCGCAGGAAGGTGTGCAAAACTAATTTGCCCTTAATATTTGATTTCACATGTGAAAGATTGCATTTGTTAAGGGGGTGGGGGGCAAATTCAGAACAGCTAGTGACCATGAATTCTTGTACAGAGCAGACCAATCATATGCAGCACTGGCTGCTCATAACTTGTTATATACACACACACACACAAAACAAAAACAGCTGTTCCGCTATAAAGGACACAAGACCATCAGTGCTGTAATTGCCATTTTATTTCATCTTTTCTGAAGTGGTTCCTGCAAGATGCTACTGAGCAAACAAATGCCAGAGCTCAGGTACTGTCCCCCATGCCTTTCTCCCCAAGACCAGCCTCAACAGGAGACTGGCTATAGAGGGCCAAGACCCTCTCCCAAGCCATGGGGCAAGACAGCAGCGCAGGAACATCCACCATGCATGTGGGGTTGTTTATATAATATACTTGAAGCTGAAAGTGCTGTCACAGGAGAGCCGTTTGCCTTTGCAGCGGCCACACAGGTCCTGCCGGTGAGGACGTTTAGGGTCAACGTGGCGTGCTGTTCCTGGGCAAGTGCAGCGTGCCTTCTTACAGCTCTGAGAAGATTTAGCACAAAGCTTAATATTTATTTAACAACCCCACCACCCTCCCCAAACCCAAAATCCAGCTTACCTGGCAGGTTATGTCCTCCACCCGGTATGGATTAAATGCCTTCTGACATGTTCTGCAAAACTGCTTAAAGTAGACCTGGAAGATGAGAGGACTTTGTGGCAAGGTGTCAAACCACAAAGAGGAAAACCTCAAACTTCAAGAGTACCTTGTTTGTGCCTTGAACACACCACACGTATGCACTCTCCCACCGTAGGTTGCAGTCTCTGCAGTGGTAGTAGCCATACTTCTGTTCCAGAAACTAGTGGGACAATAGCTGAGCGTTAGTCTGCCATATTCAGCATAACACCACTTTGAGCCAGTGTTCCTGGAGATCTTTGCGCAACACTGTTCTCCATCAATGATCAAGACTCCAAGACCAAGGAAATTCATACCCAGAAACACCTGATCCAGCTCATGCAGGGCTTGATTCAGCCAGTGAGGACCTTTCCAAGACTGAAAACCACTGCTCTACATGCTCTGATCTTGGATTACCATGGATGCAAAGTTGCAAGCTGCCAATTTGGTGTGGACATCAATTCCTAGCATAAAGTTCCTAGCTCTGACAAGACTTCCAGGCTCGGTCCAGTTTCTAGTCCCGACTATTGATCAAGTATTTAAACTTAATCCAGGCCACTGGAGAAATCCAGGGGGGGCTTACCTGAAATCTCACTCTGCCCTTGGTCTTCACCTCATCCTGGTCACCCTTTTCAGCTTCTCCTTTACTTTGATCGTCCACAACTCCAGTCTGCTCACTTCCTTCCTCGCTTTTCTCTGGACTAAGCTTGTCTCCACCTTTCTCACTGCTATTGCGTTCCTTGCTCTCTCCAACCTCCTCCTTCTTCTCTCCTGTCCCCCTCTGCACCTTCTCCTCGTCCTCCTGGAGGAAGGACGCCAGTCCCCTGCTGGCGATGGGGGAGTACACGGCCTGAGTGCGGGGGAATCGAATCCCCCCTGTGCTGCTGCTGATGCTGGTGTTGGGGCTGCCGGGGGTCTGGCCCTCCGTTCTGCGCCTGCGCGCCTGCAGCAGCGTGCGCGGCCCAAGCGAGCACTGGATCGAGGCGTCCGCCTTCGGGTTTACCTGGACAGCGACGTCCCGGGTGTTGGCCTTCCTCAGGCGGGGGGTCAGGTTGGGGTTGATCTGGGACAGGATGGATTTGAGCTGCGCGCGGTGGTAGCTGTCCAGGTAGCTGTCAGCCTCGCCGTGCGCCGTTAAATAGTTCTTCTGCCTCCAGCTGCGGGGCTTGGGGCATCTGTAGGAGTAAGGGTTGTAGGAGGAGTACAGGTAGCTGTCGAGGGACTCATCTCCATAAGTAGCCATTCTTTGGTCCTTTTCGCTTAGCCGAGGTGCGCTCGGGCTCGGAGCCCTAAATAGAGCCTCTGATTGGCTGCAGGTGAGCAGCGAAGCGCAATCAGGCTCTTTAAAGTGTCCTCCACCTGCTGTGGCCGAGGAGTTTTTTGTTTTTGAGCAACACCACAATTACTACTTCATATCTTCTGCATTCACACGTTTCTGGAAATCTCAGCGTGTATATATATATATATATATATATATAAGAAAGAGCTCTCATATATAAATGTATTATTTTGAATGAAATATTTCTCAGGCTCCTATCTGAGCTGGGCCTGGTGTGGTGAAATACAATAAATAAAAAAAAGAAAAAGAGAAGATCCAAACATTTCATTTGTACTTTTAAGTTTATTCATATTGCTTGCATCTGATTAAATATACTTTTTCTCAGTATGGTTCTATATTAGATGTTGAATGGAGAACTGTTTTCTTTGTGAAGGTATATCTCAGTTTTCAAGCCTTCTCCCCATGATGCTGACTTCAGCTCAGCTAAGCTGCGTTTTGAGTGCAAGCCACAGATCATCGTGAGTGACTTTACATAGTCATTTCATTTCTATATTTAATGTGTGATTAAATCTGCCATTGACTTGTAGAGTCATCTCACCGATTGTGATGATCTCCAGCAGCAGCGCTGTGTGTTGACTGTTGCTGAATAAATGTAAATGTCACCAGCTAAACTCGACTGACGTTCTGTGGCTGACAAGCAGATTTGTTGTTATGAATCATTTACTCGAGTATATATGAATGTATATATAAATGGCATGCCAAATAATTAACAATGAACAACCGCGAGGGTTGAAGTTTGAATGAAATGTGATGATCATTATTATGCAGGTTCTCAAGACGGCATTATTGATGCTGATTTTCTGAACAAAGCCTTAGGTTCAGATTTTCAGCAGAGAATATTCTTTACCATAGTAGATTGTTGTTATGATATTTACTTTTCCATATTGTTTGCCTCTCATGGCAGTACTTTTTACATTCAACTCAGATGAGATTACAGTCCATTTCAATTGGGAAGATTCCACTGACACAGACTTGTTGAGCAATTCATTATAAAGCTCTCTCCAGGAGCCTTAAACTGTAAGTCCAAGTAGTGATGAAATTAAAGGCTATTGACAACCTCCACCCATGCACCCGTTATGTTTTATGCATTTCAGGAATTTTCTTGTTGTTTTCTTCTGAAATGTTGCTTATGTCATAAATTCAGTTTTAAAAAGTGCGGTTTTCGTTCTCAGGAACTGTGGTAATTTAGAACTGCATTTAATGTGAATAATTTTAAATGTAAAAAAATCTCGTATAGTTCTCGTATAGGACTTGCCACAGTGGATTATCTGTTTCCATTTTTAACGGTCCTCTGCATCTTCCTCATTCACACCAACCATGCATGTCCTCTCTCCCTACACCCACACACCTCCTCTTTGGTCTTCCTCTTTTCCTCTTGCCAGGCAGTAATATACTCTTCCTGTCCATCTTTGTCACTCCTAGCATCTTTAATTCTGACACCTCCAGTTCCGCCTCCTATATTTTCATCAGCGCCACTGTCTCCAACCTGTATAGCATAGCTGGTCTCACTACCATCCTGTAAACCTTCCCTTTCACTCTCCCTGGTACCTGTCTGTTACAAATCACTTCAGCCACTCTTCTCCACCCATTCCAACCTGCCTTGGCTCTCTTCTTCACCTCTCATCCACACTTGCCATTACTCTGAACTGTTGATCCCAAGTAAGTTATTTTCTCTGCCTTTGTCACCTCTACTCCCTGCATCCTAACCACTCCACTTTCTTCCCTTTTGTTCACACTCATGCATTCTCTCTTTGTCATACTCACTTTCATTCCTCTCCTCGCTAGAGCTGATCCCCATCTCTTCAGGGTCTCCCTACTCTCGCTACAGATCACAATATCATCAGCAAACATCATAGTCCACAGAGACTCCTGTCTAACCTCATCCGTCAACCTGTCCATTACTGTTGCAAACAAGAATGGGCTCAGTGCTGATCCTTGATGTAATCCAATCTCTACTTTAAGTGCATTCGTCACTTCTACTGTAGACATTGCCACTGTCACACTGCCCACCACCCAGTGTGACAGTAAACACTGCATCTGTAGTGCTCTTTCTCAGCATGAAACCATACTGCTGTTTACCAATCATCCCCAATATAATAATAATAATAATAATAATTTTATGGCCTAAATTAATCATAGATTAAAAATTTAGAATTACACATAAAATGTAAACTATCTGTTGGTGAGACCAAATGTAATAAGCCAAAATACCCATGTATTAATCTACATCACAACTGTCTCATACATTAAATTCAATGTTACCTGGACCTTTTAGAAAACCCTGTATAGAGAATAACTGGACGTTCTAAACTATGAATTCACCAGTTTTTCTTTACCTTGTTACCTTGTCTGTGTGTTGACCCATGCTTTCTACTGACCATTCATCATGAATTCTAGAGAGAACCCCCAATAAACAGACTGCACTTGCCCGCTGCCATCCCTGGCTCAAATCCCATTACAAATACAGAATCAATACAAATTCATCGATCCACATGAGGCAATGGTTGCAGTGACTTTTTACAGAGATTAGTGTCAGTGTTTAGACTCCTGCTCAGTCATTCATGTTTTTAATGTAACCCTAAACAGGTGTGGGGCTCCCCACTTCTCCCCTGGACTCCAGAGTGATGGTGTTAGGGTCACTCACGATCACTGAGCCATACATCGCATCAAACGGCCCGTCCTCCTCCTTCAGTGTCTTGTAGGTGATGTTGGTGTCATCGTCACCCTCCTGCTCCAGATCCTGCTTCCGAAGCACCTCTCTCCGGTACACCCTGTAGCCCAGTATGAAGATGCCGGCCTCAGCCGACTGGAAGAGTGCATACAGCAGTGGGAACATGTACATGCCGCCCATTAGCTCAGGTGGAAAAGCCAGCTTCAGGATGGCTGTGCACAGCTGAACGTTCTGGCATCCTGTCTCCAAGGAAACGGTGCGGCAACTGTTGGGAGGCAGGGCAAAGAGCACAGCCAGGCCATAGCCGGCTGCATAACCGGTAAGAGGCATGAGCACAGCCACCACATAGACGGAGGGAGGGATGGTGGCCAGCAGCTCAGGACCCAGCATGACGCCGGTCATGATGAAGAGCATCACAAGTGTGATTAACAGCAGCCACAGCGACGCCTGAAGGACAGGTGGGAGAAACAAGGTTAGTGAAGGCTGAGAGTGATATAGAACTGATAGCTTTTCTGTAAACTCTGATAGCTTTTCTGATAGCTTTTCTGTAAACTCTTTTTAAAATTTCAGTACAAATAATATCTGTTGAGCATATAGTTTATTAACCTAAAGCTTTTGTAGGTAGACGTAGAAATACCTAAAACAAAGGTAAATTTGACTGGTTTTCAACATTTTACAGCTTATAGGGACACACTGATCAGCCATAAAGGTACAACCTTTTTTCAAAAAGATGTATCAGGTGTGCCTTTAGTGCATAAAAATAAAAACTTATTGGAATTCTATTTACTAATGTAAGAAGAGTTGATGCCACATAACCTTCACTTTGTGCTGTTTTCAGTTAAAAGAGATGGCAAAAGTAAATTTCACTTATTTGGGTGTAGCTGAAGGGTTTATATGAGGAGGCGAATGAGAGGAAATAGTACCCAATCTTTTAAACAGTTCTTTAAAAGATCTCCAGATCTTTTCCCATTAAGCTGCCATGTGACAAGATAAAATGGCAAGTTCTAAATTAGCTTCCAGCAAAAAAAAGTCCATCCAGGGTCCAGTCCATCACGGGGTAGGTAGACAGACAGTCAGGTAGACATCTCCAGTCTACCTGACATGCATGTCTTTGGATAGTGGGAGTAAACCACCGCAGACACAGGGAAGAAAAGGAAAACTACACACAGAAAGGACCCGGACCGCCCCGCCTGGGACTGGAAAGACATTTGAAGTAACCCAGGACCTTCGCTACACACTGTGTCGCCCCTAAACTTGTTTCAGGTATTTCTAATATCCATCCATTTTCTGCCGCTTGTCCCAAACGGGGTCGCGGGGGAGTGCTGGTGTCCAACCCAGCGCACACAGGGCGAGGACGGGGGACGCACCCTGGACAGGTCGCCAGCCCATCGCAGGGAGGAGCGGGACGGGGACGGCACCTTGCTCAAGGGCACCTCAGGGCAACCCATCGGGAAGGGGTCCGAACCCCCGATCCGCCGACCATGTGGCCAACACCCTAACCACCAGGCCACCGCTGCCCCTATTTCTAATATGTTCTTGTAATAAAATTTTGAAAAGAAAATATATTGTTATATAAAATAAAAACTATTGTTATATATTTAATATTCTTCCTTTTAGGTCGAACCTGATCATGAGAAACACTATGGAAGATAAAAGTCTAGCCAAAAGAGTAAGACAAAATTAATCAACACAAAATTAATCCATCACTTTAGGATTGATGGCAAGACATCAGAAAGGTTTGGTCATTTTGATCCCAGCAACCATTTTTCAGATTCCTGGATGAACTGAATCTTAGACATGTGTTCTCTTAAATTATAATAAAGTCATACTTCTGTTATCAAAACTTTTTCCAAGTGTTTTTCCTACAACTAGTATGAAGGATGAGATTCACACTCAAGACAATTTGTTCAAACCAAAAATCTGTTTCTACAAAACCTGTGTGTTTAATCACAATATTTTAATTAGAACATGTAGTTTTTTATATAAAAAATATATATCAATATATAATGACCCTGTTCACCTGTAGTGTCTTGTTTTAATGCACTAATACAGTTCACACAGCTCAATTTGGGTTTGAAGCACCAAAAAAGCAGTTATAAAGTAAGGAATGATTTCCCAACCCTGGTCCTGGAAGCTCTCTGCTCTTTATACTTTAGAGTTTTTTTGTATAGCACACATATTTTAATCAGAGAAATACTTATTATTAATTATCTTATTACTTGGATCAGGTGTAGGGAAGCAGAGAACAGAGAGAACACTGTGACATGTCCAAGGTTGAGAAATGACATCATTGTTCATTTTGTACTAAAACTGGAACTAAATGAAGTCCCCAGTTCTCTCTCCTACTGCAAACAATAGAAAAAAAGCTGCTTCTGACTACAAAAATAGCCGTATAAAGGCTAGACTGATATATGCAGTTCAGTCAAAGGACTGGGCTGCTACACACAATTTGTATTTTAAACCTGAAGCTTGATGAATAAGTGCCAGAACAGAGCTTCTTAGACATGTTCTGATTGTGTGCCATTTATCAGAGGAGAAAAGAGCAAAGCCGCCGGAGTGACAGCGCAGCCTGCTTTTATCCACTCGCCTTAATGTGCCCCACTCTCCTCCCCCATCACAACACTAGAAAACACTCACACAATGACACACACACATCTTCTTACCCTCCATTCCTTTATCAGTCTCCCCCTCCTCCCTTCTCCTCTCCCTCCCTCTCTATCTCTCATTCACAATCCAGCCCATCCCAAGCTCTTCTTAGATAAGCCTAACTGAAAGGAAGACCTTTTTAAGTGCACATGGGACATCGTCCTGGCGCCTCGGGGGTCCTGTGTGTTTATAATGGCCAGACCCCGGACATCACTGTTAGTCAAACAGTGTCAGCACAGCATTTCTGATCAGCTACTTGAAAAGAAAGGTTTAGAGTTCAACGATATGTAGGGTGTAGCTTATTGCTGCAAGCAGAAAGGTCCATTTTTTTACTTATTCAAAATGATTCATTATGTTGGTCACAGTCTTCTTCTTTCTTCTTATTATTATTGAAAAACATGGTTCGAACATAGAACATAGCTGGAAGTTTTTTTTTTTTTTTATCAAGTTATACTATTAATTCCTGGAAAGTATGAAACAATATTGTATATGAAGAAATGTAAAACACTTCACAAGAACACAGTGGTGTAGTTTAGAAAGGGTACTGTGGGATTGCAATGAACAATATATAGAATTTCATACCTGAGTTTGTCCCACCTTATTACCTTTAAGTGTTCTCCTCTAAGGTTTTATGTTTCTTCAGTAGAACTTGCTGTGAGGATTTGATTGCATTTAGCCGTGAGAGCATTAGTGAGGTCAGTTAGTGATGTTAGATGATTAGTTCATGATCATTAACTCAACTGCAACTCATCCCAAAGGTGCTGGATGGAGGTACATCACTCAGCAAAGGGATCATCTTATTTATTTATAGTGGAAATCAAAGTGTTTTTTTCTGTTCTTACCTTGAGCACTCTATCAGCGACACGTGGATACCTGTGACGGAGGGCAAGCCCTAGGCCAATTGGCACGAGGGTGCTGCAGAGCGTGAGCGAGATGGCACCCAATGGCAGCAGCTGCACAGCCGGTGCACTGATCCACGCCCGGCTGTAGAGCCACAGACAGAGTGGTGTAAAGAGCAGCGCCAGGAGGGTGGACGAGATGGTCATGATCACACTGTGGGGGAAGAAGGATATCCAGCTTAGACATATCAGTGTTGCTTATTCCTGTTCGTCTCCTTCACACCAGCCCAGCCAGTGAGAAAGTGATCAGGGGTTCTGGGACAGCTGGCAGACCACCTGCTGTCCTGCATGTGGACGAGCCTGTGCTGCTGTGTTTCTAACAGCCGACCTGGGAGTGTATTCAGTGGGACAGTGTTTCTAACAGCCTGTCCCGGGGTGTGTTAAGTTGTTGAATGTGGAGGTTAAGAGGGTGTGGTGGGAGTTTGCTTTATAGATTCTCCGTCATGACCTTGAGCTGATATTAACTTGCAGTTTTTGGATGCATTCAACAAATAAAAGTCTTTTTTTTCTTCACAAAACTGGACTCAAATGTTGAGAACAGTCTGAGAAAGGGGAGGGAATAAAGTTCTGATTAGTTTCACTGTAAAAAAAGAATCTCTGAAATTGAAATAAAATACTTGCAGCCGAGTTTCCGGACAGTAAACATTGTATTTCATGTTTGTAGTATATTACTGTAATTTTATAATGACGCTCTTGCTGTAAAATATTTCTTCAATTCCTGATTACGGGAACAGTCCCGCCAAGGAGCAACTTGGAGTGGAGGGTTTTTGCTCAGGAACCCGGTGGTGGTGGTGGTGATGGTGGTGGTGACGGTGGTGGTGGTGATGGTGGTAGTGACGGTGGTGGTGGTGATGGTGACGGTGGTAGTGACGGTGGTGATGGTGGTGGTGATGGTGGTGGTGCTGGATGTGGGATTGGAAGCTGCGACCTCTTGGTCCGAAGGTCAGTGTCCTCCCACTGGACCACTACCACCCCCTTATCACAACATGACACTGAAATGTGAAATATAGCTTGTTCACTGTAAGAAGACAGAATATGTCTGGACAAATCCTGATACTAAATACAGTTTTCAGTGATGTTCCCTCATAACAACGCTCCCTAATATTTACATTTTGCGCGTGTGTGTGTGTCATTTTTATTTCAGCATTTCAGTAAGTTTCCTGTGTGTGTGTACCTGAGGTTCATCTCTCCGTTCACCAGCAGGGTCATGATGTTGGACAGGTTGCCCCCCGGACAGCAGCCGCACAGCAGCACCGCCACGGCCGCTCCGTCGTCCAGAGAGAAGGCGAGCGCGAGCGCGAAGGCGAGGAGCGGCATGAGCGCGAACTGGCAGAGCGCGGCGAGCAGCAGCCCGACCGGCCGGCGCGCGTGTTCCCGCAGCTCCCGCCAGCTCGCCGTGCAGCCCAGCCCGAGCATCGTGACCCCCAGCGTGAGCGCCGCCAGCGCGCTCAGCCCGCGGCTCAGCCAGCTCCTGACACCCAGTTCACCAGCTCCTGACACCCAGTTCAGCAGCTCCTGACACCCAGTTCACCAGCTCCTGACACCCAGTTCAGCAGCCCCTGACACCCAGTTCACCAGCTCCTGACACCCAGTTCAGCAGCTCCTGACACCCAGTTCACCAGCTCCTGACACCCAGTTCAGCAGCTCCTGACACCCAGTTCACCAGCTCCTGACACCCAGTTCAGCAGCCCCTGACACCCAGTTCACCAGCTCCTGACACCCAGTTCAGCAGCTCCTGACACCCAGTTCAGCAGCCCCTGACACCCAGTTCACCAGCTCCTGACACCCAGTTCAGCAGCTCCTGACACCCAGTGCGCGTCTCCTCCTCCTCCTCCTCTTCCTCTTCCTCCTCCTCACTCTAGTGAAGGGAGGCGAGTCCCTGCTGGAGCGCAGCGCTGTGTGTGTGGTGCACAGGTGTGTGTGTGTGTGTGCGTGCGTGCGCGGTCTGGGAAGAAGTTCACACGTGTTCAGTGATCAAACACAACCAGGGGTCTTCCACATTCTTTCAGGCAGACCTGCAACTCCTTCTGCTCTGATTCTCCTCCTCCTCCTCCCCCCCTCTCTCCTCCCATTCTCTCTCTCCCCCCATTCTCTCTCTCTCTCTCTCTCTCTTCCTCTCTCTCTCTCTTCCTCTCTCTCTCTCTCTCTCTCTCTTCCTCTCTCTCTCTCTTCCTCTCTCTCTCTCTCTCTCTCTTCCTCTCTCTCTCTCTCTCTCTCTTTCTCTTCCTCTCTCCTCAGTTCTCTCTCTTTGCTTTATTGTCATGAATGTAATCAGATACATTCCTGCCAAAGAAAATAACTGTTATATTGAAGTGCTGATTAATTAATAAGAAGTAGAGAATAAAAAAGTAAATAAAAAACCCTTTTTAAGAGTTATAGCTAATGATCAGGAATGACGTGAATGTTGTTCCCACTGGCTGTCCCTCAGGTTAACAGGCCGATATAAATCTGCATGTGAGAACAGCTCCCTCTCTCAGACTCTCAGTGTCCGTGTTGTGCAGAAACTCGGGACGGTTACTGCTCACTGTCTTATAGAACCTGTTTTTGACCAAGTCACACTGTGGTCACTTTCTGTGCACGTTAATGTCCTGTCTGGTTTTCTGCCCTTAAGTGTTGTCAGGTACTCTGCTAAAGTGTTTTCTCCATTAAGGGCCAGTAAGCACTGGATTCTGTATTGTTTTTTTTTTGTCTCAGTCCAATATGTGAGTTTGTATTGAGGTCGGGTTTTTGTGTGTGTGTTGGGTGGTTTGCTGATGTTGGGTAGTGTGTGTGCATGTATTGAGTATTGTGCTATTTTGGTAAGACTCAGGTCCAACTATCTGAGGGGATCCTTTCAATGTTCAGGGGTTTTAACCTATTCCTATCCCTATACGGGACAGTTTCAGCTCTGGCAGAAAGTGTTGGGTTTCCTTGCGTTAACTGCTCTCTTCATCTTCCACAAACGTTAATCTCCGCCCCCCAATTCATCAACAACTCTTTTCTGGGGTCCTCAGAAATCTCCTTTGTTCATGTCATGATACACTTCCACAGACATTTTGTAAAGATAAGACTTTGATAGATCCCATTTGAAAAAGACACTCACACACCTGATGGTTGTCACATTGAAGTCAAACGGTGGATTTAAATTACACCTTCAGATTACTTGCTAATATTAGAGGGTCACATACTTTTGTTAAAAAGTATTTGTGAAACACAACATTCAACCTATACATACACTGTGCAGCAGGGGGCAGCCATAGCCAGCACCCGGGGAGCAGTGATGGGGACGGTACCTTACTCAAGAGAACCTCAGGGCAACCTACTAGTCTGGGATTCGAACCCACGACCTCCAGATGCTGTCCCTAACCACTAGGCCACCGCTGCCTCAACAGATACATAATAGTAGGCTATTTTCCCATTAGATTAATATTTGTTTTTGGTAAAATCTGTTGGTGTTTAAGGTCATATTTTGTATTTTTATGTTTTATATTAATGCATTCGTACAAGAACACTGTGTGAGTAATGGTAAATATGTAAGGTAGGAAGACTTGAACGCAAATGTTGAACACAGGGATGAAAATGAAGGACTGGATGTGCAGCATTGTGCAATGTAAGTTGATCCTGAAGCCGTTCTGTAAATGATTCACGGCTATTGATCTGGTCAGAATCCACATTTTCTGTAAAGATCCTTGCTTACAAACATACAGGGCACAAAATTATTCCTTGTTATTCTTTGGTAAGTGGATCTTGGGAGCTGTGTCAACCAAATTTCATTTTATTTATAACAATTCAAAGTTTTTCTATAATATTTCCTTCTTCTTGTTGATCACTGAAGAACTTGGAGTTGTTGACTTTACTCAATAATGGATTTTCCTGTTCTCCCCTTGTACTTCAGTAAAGCCTGCTGAAATGTCCCAGGGCATTTAAAAGTGACAAGAATCAGGGACTGAAGTGACTGAAATTCAAGGGAGCTTAATTTATCAGAGAGGTAAGGGCTGTTGCTTTATGTTGTTTAATATGAATACTATTGAGGATAGTCATGGTCATACTTTATTGACCCCTTAGAAAGATAAGCATTAAAAATACGTGATTAGCAGACAGATATTTGAAACATGTAAAAATGTGAAATAAAGATACAATACTAAGAAGAATAATACATTTAATTTCCCCTAGTTTTAGGATTCAGACTTTTATGATCTGTATTCATAATTCAACACAATACAGGTGGTTTTATATGTTTAGTAATATATTTCTGAGAAATGGATTTCCTGTTTGAGGGCTGAGGACTGCATATACGTTCACCATCTACTTGTTAGAAAACCCAGCTTGTATTTCCCAATTTTAGCCACATCATCTTTATTAGTTGAGTATAGCAGTATGCAATGAGTGCTAGATCACTGCGAGATGTCCAGCGAAAACCTCTCCTTTTATTTACAGGAGTTTTCAAGATGGGTTTCTCGTTCCTCCTTGTGATCACCATAATCTTTTCCAGCTTTAATGATGTCTTCTCCTGTCCGCAACGGTGCACCTGCCACTTTAGCAGTAAAACCACTGAGGTGGTATGTCCCGATGCCACTCTCTCCCAATATCCTAACGACAGTCTCCCAGGTAACACCACCTCCCTAACCATCCAATACACCAACTTGAGTAGCATCACTGTCCAGGAGCTGAGGGCCACGCCCCTTCTACAAGAGCTCCACCTACCAGGGAACAGACTGTCCAGCTTACCTGCAGAAATGCTTATAGGCCTGCCTCACCTGCATACCATAGACCTCACAGGTACGTATAGATTTATACGTATTCATTGTTGTCGACTGCTTATTTTAGGAACAAGGAAAGACCTCTAAGATTAATATTATATATATTATTGACTAATTGGACGTCCCAATAGCTGAATGAGAAACACATTACCCAGAACATATGTTAAGATGCCACCTAGTTTGGCCACCCAACTTAATAGAAACTGTACATTTAAAAATGTACATTAAACATGTACATTTAAAGCCATTCATCACATTAATGTGTTGTGAGATTAGGATTAGTATCAGTATTAGCATTAGTGTTCCAAAGATAAAAAAATACATTAAAATGTGCAAAAGAACTAACTCACCATGACAACAATAAGATTACATGACATGATTGTTGGCTGAGCACTATGTCCTGCTTGTGAATTAGAGATCTTAAAGAAAAATGGCACACAATCAGGTCACAACATGGCAAATGCAATAATGTATAGAGGCTGTAATCTCAGATTTCACCTGCACTAGAGGTGGGATTTGAACTTGAGACCTCTTGGTCTGTAGTCGAGTATCCTACCACTAGACCACCAGCAACCCAGTTGGGAAAGAGCTATTGATTAATCTCTCAAACCCAGCTAAAGTCTCCAGGAATCCACCTTGAGAATATGCAACACTGGTCAATTTGCCAAAGGGTGGCCAACCTAGAGAAATGAGCAGAATAACTAATTGAAAAATCATCAGGAGCACCCAGAAGAACATTCGAGGAGCCGCAGGCCTCTCTCGGCTTGGATAACGTGAGAGTGTATGATTCCACCCACAGAAAGACAAAAACAGCATCCATGTGAGAGTGGAGATGTGAAAACACTGCTTCGCAGAAAGATCATAAAAGTTTGTCTCACACTTGCAAAAAAAACCTTGATTCCTTCCAAATCCTTTGGCATAATGTTCAACAGACTGTTGAGTCGGAAGTGGAACTTTTTGGAAGACATGCCTCCTGTTGACATCTAGCTTAACAGCTAAGACAGCTTTCCATAAAAAGTGATGCTTTGGGAATCCTTTGTTTGGGACTGGGGACTTGCCATGATAGAGGGAAAGATTAATTCAGCTCTCTACCAGAAGGTGCTACAAGAGAATGTCTGGCTATCGGTCAACGATCTGAAGCACAATTTGGTTATGTAGCAGGACAACAATCAGACTTTTACCCCATTGACATGTTAAGGCAGATCCTGAAAAGGGTGAAACCCTGCAATTTAACTGTATTTAAAAGAATGGCCAAAGCTATCTCCACAGCGATGCCAAAGACTGATCTCCTTCTACCAGATGCAGTTGTTGCTGGGAAATGTATACCTAACATATTGAGAACTGCAAAGTCTATATACTTAAATAAGAATTCTCTGAGAGAATATCTAGAACCTTACTGGACATTACAACTCATGGCTATACAAGACTAATTAAAAAAATTCCTTAGCTATGTTGTCAAACATCTTGTCCTTCAGCCCTGGCAGCCATGACAGGCGTGTTGTCATCAGCACAGGCTGCACCATAGAGGATCTGATGCCAGGCATCCTTCAACCTCTGACAGTTCAAATTACATATAGAACAAGCTGACAGTGGCAAGAGGCCTTGCGTTCTAGCAAGCTAATTCTTCTTTTGATGCTGTATGCAGCTGATTCAGGATATACAAATAATTTCCTACGATTTTTAAGACTGTTATTATTATTATTATTATTATTATTATTAGTAGTAGTAGTAGTAGTAGTAGTAGTAGGAGTAAAAAATTGTATTAAAAATGACTAGTGATAATGGTGGTGGTGGGAGTGATGGTAATGGTGGTAGTGGTGGAACTAGTAGTAGTATTGGTAGTGGTGGTAATCCTGGAAGTGGTAGTGGTTATAGCAAAAAAGTAGTAAAAACAAATTACTGGTAAAAAGATAGCAGAGTCTTTCCAAAACTTGAAAACATTTTTTGTATCCTTTACTGTATTACCATGCAGCTGAGGGATTACCAAGCTCTATTATTTAACTCAACTCCTCTTCCCACTTCCTCTTCTTCTCACAGGAAACCAGTTTCGGGACCTTCCTCCGCAGGTGTTTTATCATGCCCCACTTCTTAACTTGGTGCTTAAAGACAACCATTTGACCAGCGTCAATGCTGACTGGTTGCCTAGCAACAGCAACCTCACCTGGCTGGACCTGTCAGGAAATCAACTCAGGAAAGTGCCCTTTGCACTCCTTCAGAACTTGGGCCGCCTGGAGATTCTACACCTCTCTCAAAACCTCCTGGAGGAGCTCCCACCTGACAGCTTCCACTCGCTACACAACTTGGAAAGACTTCACTTGGATGAGAATAAAATTCAGTCCCTGGACAGCAAGACCTTGAGCCTCAATGTAAAGCTAACACACCTGTTTCTGCAGAGGAACAAGCTGGAGAGTCTTCCTCCTACCGTCTTCCACAGGCTGAACCATCTGCAGTACTTGGACCTGACGGAGAACAGGCTGCGATATCTGACCCCAGACACACTAGGCTTAAGGATCAGCTGGGTGGAGTTGACCCTAAACCCCTGGCATTGTGATGCTAAGATGGAGTACCTGTGGAAAAGGCTGAACAACCAATCAGTGCAGTCAGAGCCAACATGTGCCTCACCTGAGAACCTGAAGGACAGAGCAATCGCTTCACTCACACGCAAAGAGCTGGGCCTGGCAGACTGATGGAAAGTAGAATGAAGAAGTGGGATGAAGAAAAGAAAGGAGCTAGCATGATGGAAGAAATAAAGAAGAAAGAGGAAGAGGAGCGAGAGAAGGAAAGCGTTTGGTGGAAATATATTCATGAAAAACAAAGTTGCAAATCCTGCCTTACGATGTTGTCATATGAGGTATTATGATTAAATAAAGTAAAACGCTTCTTGATCTGAATGGTATTTTATTATATGCAGCAAAATAAAATGCATATTCTTTGGATTCTAGAGTATGTAACCTAGTAAAAAAGGAAATTCATATCATCTCCACATGTGGTTAGGAACTAGGCCCCGTGATTGGAGGGCTGTGGGTTTAAATCTCAGACTAGTAGGTTTCCCTGAGATACCACTGAGCAAGGTATCGTGCCCATCACTGCTCCCAGGGCGCTGAATATGGCAGCCCCCTGCTGTACAGTGTGCATATGGGTCAAATGTTGTGGTTCCCTGTGTGTTGTGCTGTTACGGTGAGTCACCTTCACTTTACCCTTTTTCTACTGTGAGACCTGCGTGTCAGCTTTTCATTGGCTGATCCTTTAAAACCAGCAAATGTTTCAGCGTAGTTGTGTTTGTGGAAGTTGCTCTTTGTCCTGTAGTTTGTACGGCTTGCTGCTGGTTAGGGCCCTGCTTTAGGTTAGGATTGTACTCTCGCACACCTTGTGTAATGTTTATCTGGGCAGCAAAGTTGAATGAAAAGTTATTTAAAAAATGTTCAATAGAACATTAATTTGATTCATTTGAACATTGAAGTGACTCCAACCATTAATGCCTTTGAACATTTTTTTTTCCTCAAAAGATTCATTCATTGTGTTTTCAGACAATTCTCTGGGGCAGCGATGGCCTAGTGGTTTGAGACTAGGCCCAGGGATCAGAAGGTTGTGGGATGGGTCCCAGACCAATAGGCTGTCCTGAGGTACCCTTGACCTAAGTACCATCCTCATCACTGCTACCCGGGCGCTTTAAATAGCTGCCCCCTGCTGCACGGTGTGTAAGGGTGAAAAGCAGAGGAAGTAGATGTGCCTCACTGTGTCCTTTGCTGTTTCACAATGGCACATAGTCACTTTCACTTTCAGGTGGATTTAATGTGTTCTTCAGAGACTTCTGCACAAACTTTTATTTTAGTGATGGTGTGCACTCAAACACAACACTTGGAATACTTTCTGCTTTCTGAATATATAACAAGGTCAAAGTCTTAGATTAGGTGCCCCCATTGGAGGCCTTGGCACTCCTGGGGGGACAGGTAAAAGTTAGAGAGAGAGGATTCAACACTGAGAGAGAAACACTGGGCCCTTAAACAACCTGTAAGAACTTCGTTACTCTTCTGTTAATAAATTTTGCTATAACTTAAAAACATCTTTGCCCCACCACTGACTCTTCGAACCTCAGTTCTCATTTGGAGAATCCAACACAGAAGACTAAGGTCTAATAACAGTACATTTAAACCTCATAATCTGAAAGAATAACCTGATAAAGATTTAATGCTGGTTTTAGGAAAGCCCTGCTCAGGTGTTTTGAACAGTGTGATTTTTATAAAGACTCTTTATAGAGAAAATATGTGTTACAGACGAAGAAGTGCTTTTGGGAGAAAGCTAAGTAAGTAATGTTGAATAAAGGTCACATCCTGTCATGAAATTCCTTGAAGGTCTTTTTTTTTTTTTTCTTCAAGAAACCAATCAGCTAACCCAGCTACTAACACATTTTCAGCAGTTAACCATCCATTGCTAGTCACTTGTACTCGATAGGTTCATGAGGGGTGTATCCCAGTGCTCACAGGGTGGAAGGCAGTACTCTTCAGGTGTTTTAATTGTAGCTGGGATGTGCTCCGAGGACAGTGCTAACAGTCTGGGAGGCTCGAAGGTTTGGTCTGGCTGCTGATATAACTGTTCGGTACATGGAGGGTCAAACTGTTGCTCGTTAATCTTTCGTACTGAAAGGTAGCCGTACACATTCACCAGACTGAGAGGCTTGGCATTTTCAGACATTTTATTTGAAATGTGAATTAACACAGGGGAAACTGAGCATCATGTTTGTGGAGATATAAAAGTTAACAAAACTGTCCACAAAATGGTGTGGCATGACCGTCCCCATGCCCATGTGAGGCTCAGGCATCCCAGTAACTCTGCCTCACACCGTGCAGAGGCATCTCTGTTTAATAAATAAGCCTCTAACCAGATCAGAGCAATAAGTCATAAATATCAAGCCGTTAAACATACATTTTGTTCAAAAAAAGCAAATATAAATGTTATCAAAGCAATTACAAAACCAAATAATACATTAGCCAAAAGAATGTCAAGCAAGAAATGCAGAGACCCCTGAAGCAAACGATATTGGCAAGACAACGCAATTGGCACCAAATTTAATTTAGAAAAGAAAACATGAAAAGCAACGTAAAGTCATAAACTATAGGCACTCATGTTTAAAACGAACGTTTGCAGTCTTATTAATGCAAGTGCACCACCGGTATCACTGTGCATCTAAAGTGCCATTGCCATTCAAGCACTGGCAGCCTCTGTTTATTTATTGTCTCCTCTGTGACTCTTTCACTGGAATTATGGTGTGGCTCCTTCCCTCAAAGTATAAGAAAGCTGAAGCTTTGCCTTAAAGGCATCATTTCCCACAATGCTGCTGGACCAATGAACCTGAACGTGCATGTATGTCAGCATCAAAAAGGTCATTTCACTGACAAAGGGGTTTTTCTTTTCCACTGGCAGAAGACTAGGTCTTAAACCAAATCCGTCAAAAAAGAACTGATGACGAGGACAACCACGAAAAGATCCATGATCAGCTTTTCATGACAATTTCTGTTATTTTTACAACCACGCTACACATCACAATGTCATTTTATGACCCCTTCCCCTGAGCCAGAAACAGACTGATGGACTGGTCATCCATCAAGGTTTAGAATATGCACAAAAACATGTCCTTTTTTTTACCAAATTGTACAATTAAATGTTCAACATCTAGTGGTTCAACTGCCAAATGGGGATACGATTATACACACAATTTGGAAAATGTTGCTTGATTGGACAAAGAGCACAACCTGTTATTCTCGAGGAGAACAGTTCATGATTCTACAACACTTGAAATAAAAAAAAATCTGGTTTGTATCTCATAGTTCTCAACTGAAACACAGTGATGAAAATTTTTTTTGCACACTGCCGCTTCGTCATGAATCCACTCAAACTGCTTTGGAAACTTAGCTTTGTATTTGAGGTTTAAACAATAACATTCAGAACTTAAAAAAAAAGAAAAAAAAATACTGAGTATGAATATACTTTGGATTTTTTTAAATAATGATTTCTAATAAATAATTGTCACATAGATATGGTAAGACATTCTGGGAGAAAGACACTGTCATGGATTCAGTCCATGCAGCCACTTTTTTTTCCGTGGGTGTCCAGCAAGATAAGCCTCAAGGACAACCGTAATATAACTTTTATAGACTATTCCACTCTCACAGGATTGCAACAGGCCCGTTACAGAGAAATGCAGGTAATGATAGTCAAGTTCCTCCTTTTCAGGCTGCAGAAGCAGAGAGCATCAATAAAGTGTCAGAACACAAGTTCATGAGAGAGGAGAGAGACAGAGTAAGGACAGAGAGAGAGAGAGAGAGAGAGAGAGCGAGCGAGAGCAAGAGGGAGAGGGGGAGGGAGAGAGAGAGAGCTCGAGGGAGAGAGCAAGAGGGAGAGCAAGAGGGAGAGCAAGAGGGAGAGCAAGAGGGAGAGCAAGAGGGAGAGCGAGGGAGAGAGAGTGAGAGCGAGGGAGAGAGAGCGAGAGCGAGGGAGAGAGAGCAAGAGAGCAAGAGAGAGCAAGAGCGAGAGCAAGAGCGAGCAAGAGCAAGAGCGAGTGCGAGGGAGAGAGAGCGAGAGCAAGAGCGAGAGCGAGGGAGAGAGAGCGAGAGCAAGAGCGAGTGCGAGGGAGAGAGAGCGAGAGCAAGTGCAAGGGAGAGAGAGCGAGAGCAAGAGCGAGTGCGAGGGAGAGAGAGCGAGAGTGTGTGTAGCATTCAGGCAAAGATCACTGTGTTTGATCTGTTCTCTGTATAGGCTCTGTTTGGTTGGTGAGAGTGCCCAGTTAGTGGCAGTTGATTTCTTTGGCATTCTCTAAACTCCAGCCAGCCATGTTATTTATCCCACTGAGACGGGATTTCCTAAAAATGATTGCATGGGGATGCCAAGAGTGTCTCTCTTGCATGGTTTGTCTCATCTATAGATACAGGTCGGTAAAGTGCCAGGTTGAAAGGATGGATGATCCACCTTTGAGCTGCAGGCTGTTGAGCATGCTCAGTAGCAGCCCTCTCTCCAGCTCTCGTCTCTGATGCCACTGTATGAGCGGGGAGCTGGTAGAGACCTGTTAGGACGCGCACGCACACACACACAAACACAAAAAGTCAGAAAAATGGGACTTAAAATACACATTTAAATGATTTGAAAAGGAAAGACATAATGGAGAACATGACCTAGAACTCCAAATTGTTACAAAAATGGTTCCGTCTCTAACTGGTTAAACAGTTTTGACAAAAATGTTTTGAACTGACCACTCGCTCCAGTTTTTAGGTCTATGTCTGTGTCCTTTATGGGCTACAGGTCAAACTTGCAGACTTCTCTATTATTTTTTGAAAAATAATGTTTGATTTTTAAAAAAAAATTTAATTATTCCTAAAGTTATTATCTTTAATGATCTATAATAATCTATTATTATTAGAATATGGTTATAGTTTGGTGAAACTACTACGTGACCACTTTCCTAAAATTATTCATCAATGCCATGAACAGTTGTTTGATCGTGTTGTGCTACATTTCTCAGGTGGATTGAGACAAATATTTAAATATACAAAAATAAGAATGGACATTTACAGAATGATCATAACTAATTTAACTATTTTTTTTTCATGCTCCAGCCATAGTTAAAGCTTCACTGTAGCTTCAAGGATCAAGCTGACCTCAGTATAAGAGTGTTGGCTTTCCAGAAGGTTTGGGGTTCCTTTAATGGGTGCATTTAAAACACAGTGCTATTAAAAAATATACCCTTCAATAAATCACAAGAATGTATGAAAGCTGATTACTGTGTTACTACATTTTTTTGGAGGTCAAAAACAATCTGGAAAACAAGACAGGGGGGCTAATATATTAAAACAGTACTGTTTTGACTAACAATTTGTTTCCTGAGAACTGGTTACTAAGGAAAAGATTACAACATAAAATGTTTTTTTTCTTACACAATCACACCACAGAACTACTTTCCTAAGCAATCCTTAGATGTGTGTGTGTGTGTGTGTGTGTGTGTGTGTGTGTGTGTGTGTGTGTGTGTGTGTGCGTGCGTGCGTGCGTGCGTATCCATGTCTACCTGCGCACAGGCTGGACCAGTTTGCTCCGAGGCACAGGTAAACCGCCGGCAGGAGAGCCGCTAGGGCGGGGCAGAGCACTGCGGGGCGGAGCTAGAGAACGGGTGGGTGTGGTTGTGCCTGAACCAGGGTTTGACACGACCTTCACTGGCTGCCGCAGGGCTAGGGGCGAGGGGGCTGCAGGAGTCCGCAACTTACTACTGGAGGGGACTGAAGGAGAGAGGAAGAGAAAAGAGACAATAAGAACCAGACAGTGGATGAGAAAAGAAAAGAAAAGAAAAGAAAAAACCCACACATGCAGCCACTAAATCAGGGTACAGTAAAAACACACAAAAAGAAATAAATGAATGAATGGGACGGCAGCGGGAAAAAAGAAAAAGCAATGATAAGTCTGAACAGAATACAAAAACTCACTCAACACTCGCAGGAGAACATGACGCAACAGCAAACTGGATAAAATGAATGGATTAACATAAATATCTAAATATAGATTATTAAGCAGTAACCCTGAGTCTTAATTAATGGACACTGGAAGGACACAAACACTGGAACCACAGGTTCTCCATCACCACAGAGGAACAGAACTGTCCATGTGGAGACACTCACACATTCACGAGCCACAACGGTGTATATTTATATTAGCATATAATTAACAAAAAGCAAAGCAATTAATTCAAATAAATATATACAAACTCACAAGGAATCAACAAACAATGATTGCAAATAATGGATGGTCAGCAATGATCTGGTTATTTTGCTTAAGTACATTTCCGAAGACCCTCACTGAGAGTGGAGCATGCAGCTCCAGCTCCCTCTAGTGGCAAAATATATATATATTCATTTCACAAAACACCTTACCAGACACACCACATCAACATACACAACACACACTCACAACAAAATATTACATTGTGAAAAACAGCCGGACCCTCAGTGAATACTCACTGAAATCTCCCTCTTCTCCAAAGCAACACGAGAGATGAACTAAAGATAGAAAAAGGAGATTCTTGGGTTCAAATGCATTCAAGGAAGGGCTGATCAATTAATTGTACTTGATCCCTTTATTCCCCCAGTTAATCATGATCAATCACACTGATGTTATCTGCTCAAATTAGACCCTATAAACAGACTTTCCATCATAGCTATGTGAATGTATGTGTTCCTTTTTAATAACATTACTGGGTTCGTGATAAAATGAATGGACATGAAAAATCACTTGATTTACATAAATTAAACAGTTTCCAGTGTTGTGGTCTCCATCCAGTGACAGCAACAGTGTCTAAACACTCCAACCAGTGTGTACCTCCCATCTATACCATATCTATAACAGTTTCAGTCAGCTTCGCCACCGCAGCTTCACAGACTTTCTTCATCGGTCCCTTTCCTGTGTGGCGGTGATGTTCATTCATACACCGATGTACCCGACTCATCCCTTGCGAGAACATCTCCTTTCCTCACTGACATGCCGTACTTGCACTTTCTCAACACTAACCCTGTTTAACTCAACAATGTAGGGTTGAATTGTTAAAGTACCTTACTTTTCAGCTTTTACTGCACAGTAGCTTAAATGCTGTTCCTTACCTGTAAGTCACTTTCGATAAAAGCATCTGCTAAATGAGTACGCTGAAAAGTGAATTTAACGTCCACCCCAAACGGACCAGGGCTTCTTGTGCACGCACATAATCGAAAGCTGCGTGTCAGATTATAATATGATTACATAATGTGAAAAGAAGTGAACCATTAGTTTCTCTGTCCAAGTGGCAGAACATGCGGTTCACTAAAGCTGGAACACAAGTCATGAACCATCCTTATACACACAGTGTTACGCCACTGAAAGAATGGCATGATATGGAACAAGACAAAAATGGTCACTAAAGAAAGAGATAAGGGCGATTATTGGTGAAGATGCTTCACCAGACACTCAAGCAGGTGATGGTTGCATTACTTAAAATATTGAGAACCACAAGCTTCTTCTGAATGCCTCAGTTTTCCCACTTTTGTGGCGTTTTTTCCACAAAAGTTTTCAAACTGTATGACTAAAGTAGCATGAAAACGTCCTCCTTCCTTTCAGTTAAAACCTAACGAAACTATTTTCACACATTAATCATCGTAACATATAGGCTTCCGTTGAGGCAAGGCATTTTCAGAGAATCTCCAACTCGTTGGGACAAATCCACAGAAAAAGTCCCCTTATTCAGACCGCAGTTCTTATTCCTGGGGCTGCACCATTCCCTGCTCTACTTCTGTCTTCCATAATGCCACCCTGGTTCACCACGTCACTGAAAAGATTTTAGCTGAATGTTGAATGGTAACGAATACTGGAACAGGAACGGCAAAAAAACGTGCAGAACAAGGGTGCTCCACAAAACAAAGCGGTATAGAATCACCAGACACCAGAAAAACACTGACACCAGACACCAGAAAAACACTGTAGATTTGATTCCATCAATACAGGAAGTAATGAAATGGAATTAACCGTGTCATTTAAGATGTCAATGCAATTTAGGGGTGCAAAATGTGTTCAATATTATGCCTTCCATTCATATGTATGACAACGGAAAATGATCCACTACATATGGAAACGAGTTTCTTTCTGAAGCTAAATCTTAGCTTGTTACCAGCCGTATTCAGGTTTCATTTCTGCAATCCAGACTCTTGAAACATGTACGACTCATTGTTTGAGACACCTTCAACTCCAGGCACACTCCAGTTAACTTTTCTACTGCTTCAGATAATTATTAGAAGAAAAACAAAAAACAAATGAGAAAGGCAAAAAATCTGAAGGAAAATGATTTAGATCAGTTTTACTCAGATTAGCTTAGAAATTCATCCTTTCATTCATTCCAATGGCAAAAGTTGATCAAAAAGTTATTATTCTAAAGATGAGATAAAAAAGTTGCTGTTTCATTTGTTTTCTGCATATTTTAAGGCAGCTGTGTTGAATAATAACTTTTCAACAATGGTTTTCATTACCTTGTAGCATTTACAAACTTAGCATTATAACTGCTACATGTCTGTTAATAATTAAATCACTAGTAAAATTAGCCATAAACACCAATAAAGAGGCCAAAAAGAATATCATGTTAGATCCACAATAAATAAATTAAAAAAAAATTAAAAAATAAAATAATAATAATAAAAAAAAAGATCTGATCCTGCTGAAAGTTGTGTTTGGGGCTGTTGAAGCAGGTATAGAGCCTCTCATGGCAGAAACTGAAAAATTCTGTTTTTTCTTAAATATTTGAATATTCAGTCTTAAAACTGAAAATGAAAATATGTTTACAGTTTAGCTGACCTAGTGGTTAGGGAGTTGCCCCAGATCAGAAGATTGTGGGTTCGATTCCCTCACCAGTAGGGATGCCCTGAGGTACCCTTGAGCAAGGTACCGTCCCTGTCACTACTCCCTGGGCTCTTTCAATAGCTGCCCCCTGCTGCACGCATGTGTATGGGTGAAACGTAGAGGTTGAATTTCGTTGTGTTGTGCTGCGTTTCACAATGACAAGGGTAGTCACTTTCCCTTTTTTAAAATATTGATCTTGAATGAATACTGGTATAAAATTGAAGGACCCATAGTGGGAGAGGCTGGGCATGGCAGCGAGGGGAACAGTATCTGTGTGAGGCAGAAAGACCAGGCTGGGGCTGTCTGCGTGCGTTACCTCGTAGAGATGTGGGGCTCTGCAGCCGCTCTTTGGGTTTGGGGGAGGCGCGAGCTGGCCCGGAGAGCCTTTGATGCTGCGCTGCTGAGAAACAAGCAGACGTCACTGTCTGATTCACACTGATATTAGGTCAGCGTTTAACCTCAAATTGCCCACAATCCTTCAGCAATCTTTAAGACAACGCTGATCCAGGATCAGCATATAAAGGTTAAAAGAGCCAGCCAAAGGAGGGACAACCAGCCAGGGAAGGGTTTTTCAATGAAGCAAATTTTGCTGTGTGAGCAAGCCATGCCTCGACCACAGCGAGTGCAGCCCAGCCAAGGGATCATCAGCCACTAGAGGGCTCAGCAGAAAAGGGAATGATCTGTCCAAGAAAGCACCAAGCCAACACCAGTCCCAATAACAAAGCCAAACTTCCAAACTCAGCCAAGGAGGGTTTGGGAAGCATCAGCATGCGATATCATTAGAGGTAGAGAGAGAGAATGAATAAGGAATGAAAGATAGAGATTGAGGTACATTATGAGACAGAGGTACAATATGGCAAAAGGGCAATCTCAATTTATACTCCATGTACCTACACTGCAGAATCTGACAGGCACGCATGCTCATTTATATCTAGTTAGTTCCTAGGTCTAAAAAAACACATGTTTTTAGTTTTATATTTTTAATACATTTGCAAAAGTTTAAGCAAACTTCTCTCACTTAGTCATTGTGGGGTACTGTGTGTACAAATTTCAGGAATAAGGCTGTAACATAGCATGGTGGCACGTGGTAAAAGTTGAATGCTGTGAATACTTTCCAGATGCACTGAATACAAAACTTCTTCCCTAGTCTAGTGGTAGGGTAGAGGTCCCAGGTTCGAATCCCACCTCTAGCACTACCACCACTGGGTTCCTGAGCAAGACCCTTAACCCTGAGTTGCTCCAGGGGGACTGTCCCTGCAATTAGGACATGGAAGTCGCTCTGGATAAGAGCGTCTGCTTAATGCCGCAAATGTAAATGTGGTGGGCAATAAAAAAATAAATAAAATATGCAAACTGTGATTCCAAAAAAGTCTTGAAACATGCTTTATCTATATAATGCTGTCCCAACCCACTTCTACCACTTCAGATCAAATCTCAAATTCCTTTTGCTCTTTGTTCTCAATCACAAATCCACCCTATCCTGAAATTACTAAAGTGACACTGAATATCACAGATCTGACTTTTTATTTATATATTTAGAGCTTTAAACCATTTTAGCAACTTTAGCATATCAGGATAAATTATTTATTACAAGCTCTTATGAGACTATTAAATGCCAAGTTAAAAAGTTGATCAATTTTCCAAATCCTCATCAGAAAATAAGCTGTAAGTAGATGCAGAAAATCCAGATCCAGAATGCAGTAGACAGGAAATAAGAGAAAATCCCATTCCATCACAGCCAAGGCAATGAGAATGTTTTGAGCAAGATGAGCTCTAATGTTTCTATCAGGCATCTTCAACAGAAAGTTCAACAAGACAGTAAAAAACAAACAACCAAGTGCATGATAAATGGGATGTGTATAGTGCGTAACTGGAAAAATAGCATCATGTGTGCATCTACTTGAACTGAGCAGAAAACGTGCATGGTCACTTTCACTAGCAGCCTAGTAAGTGCATGTGTTTCTATCCTGCAACTAAAAAAAAAACTGACACTGGTGTGTGGGCAGATATGCCGCCAGCTTTGGAGTGGGTCTCTACTTACTGGCTGACTGGCTCTGGTGTCGGGGGGATCCGTTTGGCACTTGCAGGTTGGACTCACAGCTACGGCTGTTTTTAACAGGTTCAGCCGCAGGGCCAGAGCTAGAGCGCGTCAGGTTGGGAAGACTGCGTCTCAATTTCTCTACACACACACACACACACACACACACACACACATTGCTCAAATGCTACTAATATTCCTAAACAATACATTTCTAAATAAAGTCATTTTGTTAACACTGATAGTAATTTACAAGAAAAACTGGCATTTATGCACCACAGGTTTTATAGTTTCATACTCTTCGCATTCTTGGTGTATGTTTGGACATTGTGTACAAAGTATAATGATAAAACTTTCAACATTGTCCAGTTGCTTGGCTACATGTATGATGTGCCATCTAACAACATAAGCCCAATACTGTAAGCAGGCCTGGAATTTGACTACCTTCATTTTTGATGGCGTTAGTGTGGGGCTCAGGGGCGTGGCCCTGCAGGGAGAGGCGGGGCTGTTGAAGGCGACTGATCATTGGTTGAGGCGAGGCGCGGGTATATTCGAGGGAGCGTGCAGGTGAGCGTGAGCGCGGTGAGTGGCGGGGTGAGACGCGTGGTGAGGGGCGAGGGGATGGGCTGAAACGGGTCATGGATGGGTGATGCAGTGCCGGGTGAATTGCCTCCTCCTCGTCCTCCAGGCTTTGGGCATCAAGCTCCTGGTCACTGAGTGTTCCTCGCCGCAGGGACTGACAGGAGGAGCCTGAGCTACGGCGAGATGCAGTGGCAGCATAATCCTGTCTTAGGCCTGTGAAAAGAAAGTAAGGTTACCACACAGTTTAACAATGAGAATGTGTATATGAGTCAGGTTAGGAAAAAAGTAAGTAACAAGCATATGGAAACAGAAATCAACCACAAATTTCTGCTGGATTCAGTTCAAAATAAATGAATATTCAAATGCAAAAATTGTCTAACTGCCCATTAATTAAAGCTGTAGCTGCAATTTGGTGACTGTTGCTTATAAAATTCATAAGTTACCTTATGTCAGCCCACACTGACACTGAATGTTACCAGCATGTTACCTTTATTTAAATTTTTCTATTTTTTTGAGGTTGTGTGATGCACAGCACATCCTTTGAGTGCCCAATGTATGTTCAGTAATACACATGAACAAGTTTAGGTTAAAAAGAATATATATATATATATTTTGTCAATGTTATATTATTATTATTATGATTATTAGATTATCAGAAATTATGACAGCAGTGCGCCATCAAATGAGACAGATAATAAAACCCCAGCCTACCATGTTGTTTTCCACTGTGCCAAACCAACCACACAGTAGTAGATCAAATCAAATTTTAATTTCTGTTACAATTTTTGAATTTTTTTTTTTACAGTTCTTTTTATTTGAGGTTCAAAGAAAAAGTATTTGCTCACTAATCAGTATCCGGGCTTTGTTTTAAATGATACAGTTGAGATTCAGCTAAAGAATTCTAACACCATTTGCTTCTAAACTTTTAATTCCAAGATGGAGATCTAGGTCCATATTTATGAAACTTCCCAACGAACAAGCATTTAATTTTGACCTGTTCCTGTCTGGAAAGAGGAAGCTGATTCTAGATCAGCACTTTTTTGGAAAGCTCAAAAAGTTTGGACACAGGTCTCAGTCTTGATGAGGTCTTTACTATAATTAACTGGTCTCAACTTTTTAATGTAATGTATTATAATTTTGGGTGATGCTTCAAAGCATTGAAGCTCCACACGGTTACTTTCGTCTTTCAGAAAGTGCTTGAAACGACCACGAGTTCCTTATATTCAGACCAGAGAACCACAGAGAATTCTATCAAATTGGTCATATGAGCTAACCACAGAAGAGACGGCTATAGAGCCACAAGTACACCAGGAGGAGGAAAAACATTCAAATGATAACTTGAGCCAGACAAAAGTCTTGGTAAGAAGCCATGCCTTTTACGCGACAGATGGCAAACTCAGGAGAAGTTAACAGCAATGTTCCAGATAATTGATAAAAGCATTTATAATAGATCATTTCAGCTACACTACACTTCAGCTAAGCATTATGTACTCTATTTACATCAGCCATAAACTGAAACAATCCCCAAGCTCCAGAAGATGACTACCATGCAAAAACACTTAGAAGTGATCAACACCCTTTTCTGATTTGCGAGTGCTAAAAGTCACACCAGCTTTAAACTAGCTGGGACTTCCAGAGAGACGACACCCGATATGCCTTGCTGCTGTGAAAACGGTGAGTAGCACCAAATTTCTGGATGATCATTTAGAACTTCTTAGAACTAGAACTTCTCCTGGGCTATCAACGGTGCAACACTGAATATGTGAGTGATGGGAGGAGTGTGTCAGTCTCCTGCCTTATGGGAAAATATACCAGAGCATCTAAGCCTGCTTCAGCTGACTGAGTAACAGCTTCAGTCGTTAGGCTGTCAGGACGTTCAAAACTCTTAAAATATGTACTTGCACAAGTTAGAAACACTTAAAATATGAAAGAAAAGAAAAATGCATGTTTCTAAAATGAAGGGCTCTGAATTTGTAAAATAATAACCAATGGCAAGGCCTTGACATATTTTTATGAAAGAATTATTTAAAATATAACACATTCATTTTTTTCTCTATTACATTTTACAGCCTTTTTCTCAACACAAGTTGTTTAAATGTTCTCTTCAGATGAATAAATAGAATCAGATTTTTTTTTTTTTTATGGGTGGCAGCCTCAAACATCTTAACTGCTTTTTTTAAATTTTAATGTTATTGTTGGTGATGTGGTTATGCTATGAGTGAAAATGATAAGAATGGACTTCCAGAACTAAACAACTTAGACTGGGACAGGAGGCAATGAACAATCAGGGGATCTACAGTTCAAAACACATGGCATGAAGTGGCACTAAACCATACTTCATCAGCCAAAGACAGTTTGCCAAATTCTTTCAGGCCAGCAATGTAGACAACAGAGCCACTCACTCTCTTCCTGCATGCGGGCAAGGATCTGAACATCAGTGACATCATTGAGCTTGTAGGTTGTGGAAGAACCCACAGAGTCCTCATCCATTTCTGATGTGCTCAGTTCACTGTCCACTGATGATTGGGGGCTTACAGCTGGTGGGTTTCTCTCTGATGAGCCCCGCTGAAGGCCTGCAAACATACACATCCGATATGTAAAAAGTCTCCAGTTCCCCAGACATAGTATTTAAAAATATTGCCTGTTTCTGAACAAGGCAGTGGTGGCCTAGTGGTCAGGGACTAGGCTCCAGGATCAGAAGGTCGTGGGTTCAAATCCTGGACCACTAGGTTGCCCTGAGGTACCCTGAGGAAGATACTGTCCCCATCACCTTCCAGGGCACTGGACATAGCTGCCCATTGCTGCATGGAGTGTGTGGGTTTAATGTAGATACCATGATCACAATGACAGGCACTTTCACTTTGACTATATTTCAAATACAAGGTTTAACAAACAGGTTACTGAGGAGAATGTACCTGTGCTGCTGGGCAGTACTAGTTGCTTGACAATAGGCACTCTGGAGGGAGTGGAGGAAGGGGAATTAAAGCCGCTGCTGTACGGGCTGTTGGCTGCATTCGGACTGTATGAACTTCCGTAGCCCACCTGGGGGCTGTAGGTGTTGCCATATAGACTCCGCCTCTTGTTTGCTGCAGAGAAAAAAAAAAAAGAGAGATGAGAAAGAATAATAAGCACATATCTATGATGCAAATGTTAAGTTAATGAAACTTTTTAAAAAAAGTGGTTTCTAAAACCACTGCAGGATGTTATACAGCCATCCTACAAAATTTTTTTTTTAAAATGCACAAGAAGTTACATCTGTAATGCATATTATTGAACTCAGTCTATTAGAACTGACAGCAGTTACACGACTCTCACAGAAAGCCTTTCTTGGATTGCACATAAAATTAACAATACAATCTATTCACTCCATACAAGCCATCATACACACACACACACACACACACACACACAGTAGCAATTCAGCACTACTCATACACCCCCAGTGTCTGCTTGAAAGCAACCATTCTCTACATAACACACCATGGATCAAGCTGTGGAATTTATGCTGCGCTCTTTGAAGCTATAGATTTAAAGTCCACTGGTGGTCTTTTTTCCAGGCCTTTTCTGAATAACCTGCCTGGGTTAACTGATAACTCTTTAAAAGTAAAAGAACATCAGTTTGTCAAAACATTTTTCCATAAACGTTAAAGCAAAAGGCAGTGCAGTAAAAACATAAATAATACAGCTGTTACACAATGAAAAGTAAAAGTAGCATTACAGCTCTTCATAACTGCAAGCTGTATTTGAGAAAATGTATTATTTCAGTTCATTAATATAAATCTGATTTTTGCAGCACCGTTTCTAAGGATATGTCTGTGGATGAGGGTCAGACTGATATTAAGAGCAACACTTTGTCCCAAAGGGGCACAGAAAGGATAATGGAACAAGCTTCCCATGGAGACGCACTCACATGTTCCTCGTCTTTCTCTCGTGCTGGTTGTGTGTGTGTGTGTGTGTGTGTGCGCGCTCACAGCTGCACTTTTAAGAGGCCATTAGAATCCATTGCCTCTGACCTTACAACTCCTTTCCTTTCCTCTCAATCTTTCACTCTCCTCTTCCTCTAGTATGCTGTTTACACTACAGGCTTCTCTTTTTCTGACATTACGTAGTAAATAACAGTGTTTTTTTAATTAACTTTCTTGGAAATCAACCACAGAAGATTATAAACACACTAAAGCAGGCTCTCTCACACACACTTTCAAAAATGCACTGGAGGCCCAGCCCTGCTGAATGGCAAGAATGGCTGGTCAACATAATTGAGCTATTTATAGAGGTCAGCAGTTAGGATTAGTTGTAAATGCCACAGCAATCAGTACCCAATGGAAGCACAGAGTCCGGACTCACACAGTGGGTTAGTTGAAATCCTCACGTTATTTTGAATCATACAATATGGCTAAAAGTTTGTGGCCATCTAACCATCATAACCATTTACCTGCTTACCTCCCATTCCAAAACCATGAGCTTGAATATGAAGTTACCTCTTTAGAGTCATGCTGGAATAGGCAGCGTCATTACTATTCACTGGAACCTATGCAACCCACTCCAAACTCTGAAGCCTCAGTTCATCATCATCCCCCTCAAACTTTACTGCTGGTACTATGAATCGGTAGGTAGCATCCACCTGGCATCTTTCAGCCCATGATTTGAGTGCCAGATTTCAGAGAACATGGTGGCATGCTTTAAACCTCTCCAGCTGACACATGCAGTGTGATCTTAAGCTTTCAGAGGTTGTCTGGAACTCCTTGGTAGGTGAACTAATAGAGGACAGGTGGTTTTCAAGCATGATATGTTTCATTTGTAGGACCCACTTCCTGCGTTTGTATGGTCTACCAACTTATGCCAACTTAAACTGTTGCTGCTCCTATGCCCTTAGATTTCACAAAAATGGCACTTACAGTTATCTGGGGCAGATCTAGAAGAACAAGAGATTTTTAAAACAAACTTGAGCCAAATACATCATCCTATGACTCTGCCTGATCCAAAATTACTGAGCTGTGCACTATAATCCAGTTTCCTGTATTTTTCTATGCTTGCTATGAGCTTGATTCTGTACACGTGTAGGCTTCCAAATGTAATAATTAGAAGAGTTTCATACATTTTATACATTATATTTTTGCTAATGCTAGTGCCTTTATCGGGGTCAACGTGGGTACTCCTGTATGAGCCTCACAAAGGAGAGTTGGATGCGTTTTGGATGTAATCCTGACACTGACAATGATTATCACAGCCAGACCCTAGAGGAGTTCCATGTCAGCCCAAACTCTTACTGCAAAGGACATGACCTCTCACCACAGCTGACTGAAAGGGTTGTGGGTTTGAGTGAGCGAGCACATGTGTGTGTGTGTGTGTGTGTGTGTGTGTGTGTGTGTGTGTGTGTATTTTCGGAGAAGCCTTGAGGAACGTCAGTCCTGATTTAACTAGACTAACAGGAATCAGGACAGACAGTAGAAGCCCTAAAATTACATCTGGAAACAGATTCCATGATACTAGGGATGCGCAATCAGAACTGCCGTTTTTGCTCAAAGCACATATTTAAATGTAAGGATTTGAAAGACGAAGCAGATAAGTGCACTCTTGATGTATTGGAACTCATGAATCATCTGCTGCATGAATCATCTGGCGACAGAACCCGTTGTCTTGTTACTTTCAATGGCTGTCAGTAGCACTTAATTGTCATATGGAATAGTCCTCGTGAAAATACTTTAAAAAGTCGAAATGGATTGAAGGTGCTAAATTCCCCCTTGGTGTGACTGTGTGTGTGAATGTGTTCATCTAGGTTTTATTTGTGAAAAAAAATAATAATCAAATGCTTTATATGATCAGATGACACGAAAAATAATCAGTCGATAGGGATAAACATACGCTTTGTCTAATATGTCAGCATCCTGCCCATAATAATAAAAGACACCTCACAAAAGATTAATTTGCACACAGAGGATGATAGTCTCTCATTCAAGTAAGCAGAGCTTCTGTAAGCAGAACTAACAGTAAACAAGCAGAAACTTTTATACAAACTGCTATAAGAATGCTCTTTTCATCTTTTGATGAAAAATACTCATTAAGAACTAAATAATATTCAGACACCAATGATGAACATGGCAAAAACTTGTATTTGGAAAAACGTGACACACATTTTATTTTCTCCAGCCAATGACAAAAAAGTTAACGACTTATTAGGAAATGGACCCCTTAGAGACCATTCCAGCAGATGTGGAGAGGCAGAATTGATGGTCTTACTGCTCCAGTGCAGCAGATGGTTTAGCCACAAAAAGGGAAAAAAAAAAAAAAAAAGACCAATCCTGATTTTATTTGAATGTCCAAAGTTAATAAACCATACCCAGAGTGCTTTAAAGCACAGAAAGTAGGTTAGTAAGTTTATGCAGCTCATTAGAGGAAAAAAGAGCTCGGCCATCATCCACTAACCTCCGTCTTTATATCCACTAAAACACTACTTAAATAACTAACCAAAACATTCATGTGCCAGGCATTATCCTGCTTTCAACTCTAGCTTCAGAATAAGAGTAGCTGCTTGATAAGTTGTACTGTAGAAGTACAACGAGGTGATTTGGGGGAGAGCTGACAGTGACTGCAAAGAGACCCACAAGCACAAACAAGGCTGAGGGCAGTTCACATGAGGAGAGGGACAAGAGAGGGGGCAGGCTGTGAGAGAAACAGAGAGGAGGAGAGGAAGAGCAAGGACAAGAGCTAAAGTGAAAGAAACAGAAAAGAGTGGATGAGAAAAAGCACAACAAAAAAGTAATTCATGTAGTCCACAAAATAAACGAAAGCAGTGTGATAACATGAAAGCAGTTCCTCAGAAACCATAAAAACACAAAAGACAAGTGTTTTAGTCAGGAGTTCAGAAGACCCCTCATTTTCTAAAGAAAATCACAACATACCTAGCCTTTCACATTTGATGGTTTTGCTTTGGCGTTGCTGGGGAACAACATGACCAGGTTGACCACAAAACACACTTTCAACAACAGTTTAGTCTGTGCTATTTAAGCTGATGCTTTAGGGAGTGTTTCAGGCTGCAATGCAAGCTGCAGTTCTCAGCTGACAATCAGTAGAGAGATCATTTGTTAATGTCAGTCTTAAAGGCGTAGTAACAAAAAAAAAAAAAAAAAAAAAACAGCTTGTTTAATTCTAAGGAATAAGCAAATCAACATAACCATGAATGCTCAGTGATTTCAGTATTCTTCAATATTTATAAAAATACCAATATCTCAATAATGGTTAACAGGCAATATATTTCTGCAACACTAATCAAATTCATATATATTTAACACACACAGGTGGATGCTTTTCAGTCCATTGGGTTATATAATGCAAACAGTATCAATTATCTGCCAGTGTACTGGTTTGTTTGGGAGCTTTCATGACGTACAGAGAAATATGCTTTAAGCATCGTTCAAAATTGATATAGCTATAGCTGAGGTTGAGGATATGTCCTTGGTTGCTTTGTCTTTTGAAAGCTCCTTCATGGAGGCCTCTACGGTCAAGCCCAATGAGACCATCTTTAAAGGTTACACTGCTCTGTGGTGCCAATTGGTCCTTGCATTGTAGCAACCAGAGGTCAAAATAAAGATCTGATAAATAAAATCAACAAACATGAGACCATTAGATGTGACGTTCCACTGCAAGAAATACTGTACTTTCTGAAACCCACTTAAAACCCTCTTAAAACCCACTTAAAAACCAGGAGCAAATATCCTGTTAATGTAAACAAATGATAAATTATTCATGTTCTCATGCGCTAAAGGTCAAAACCATTGAGCATCACAACAGTACAATCAATTACTTGGTTTCTCTCAGACTTCTGCCCATCTCTAGTGAGCTATGTAACCATAGCACTGTGCTAGTGTTTACATTTCAGACGGAAGTGTAAAGAGAAAGGGTCGGTAACCATGGCCAGAAAAACAGACACACAGCTGCTTGCTCCCTTCAGAGTTCTCAAAAGGATAACAAAACCTCTGTGACTGCAGCATTTAAAAAGAAGGTTTACAACCAGCTCAGTAAAGCCTGGTGGATATCTTTCTGCTGAAGGGATTTTCCATTCAGCCGGGACCACTGAACCGGCCTCATCCCTTACTGTCAAAACAGTTTTAATGAAAAAAATATGCAGAGTCAGAACATAATGGCTTATATATGATTTCTGCAAAGTGCAGCGAGAAAACAGATTCTTTTATCTGCACAAACACTTTCCTGTTTCTCTTATGCATGCACAGAGCTTCATCCAGCTTCAAGTCTACAATGAAAACCTACACTGTTCACATTTCAAAAGAACTGAAAAAGGAACAGATAACAAAAAAAGAGCATAAAATTGAACAAAACCCACTTAAGGGTGTGTCCCACAGGATTCAAGATGGAACATGCGGCCCACAGGTTGTACACATGCCTTTGAGAGATCACCTGGATACCTGCAAGGTCTCGAGAGGATCTGTTTTACTCACACGCCACAGCCAGCTCAGCCAGGCTAGCAACCGTCTCTGCATTAAGCTAGCTTTACTGTAAACTGTCAGTGATGCAGGGTGATCCATTGTTTATGAAACCCTCCTTATTGCTCAATCAATAAAGGTCCTGGTAAAGTGCTTTATCATGAAGTAATGGACATTTCTGTTCATCCTCCTGCTTTATTACCCTGTATTAGCCCATTACTTTGCACGTGTATTTATCTACAAACATGTTACTGTTGCTTAAAGGGCCCATATCCATTATGAAATTATTTTATGAAATAAATGATTTTTAGCAAAAACACTGTTAAAGTTTCTTACTTTTTATGCCCCAGGTCCATACAGACCAGATATGGAAATCAAGCTGCATAAAAATCATTTGGAATGTTTACCCTTGTAAAAAAAGGCTGGAAAGGTTTTGAAAGAAAAAAAAACGCTAACATTATCAATAAACCTCGGAGTGGAAAAAAGGAAATAGAAAAATCAATTTATACAAATTCCCACTCACTCAAGACCTAATCAATAATCAGTGAAGACATATTTGGTATCCAAATGTTGCTTCTTTAACGTTCCTAACAAACCCTAGAAGTAAATGGTGTTACTGCTTCTATTTGTGATAGAAGCCTGATAATTGAATGATTCTAAATCCAAACTTTTTTTTGAAAACAGACTGTTTTTGTTTTTACAGTCATACATTAAAGCCATTCAAGTCCTAAACCACATTAGCAAGCCAGCACCACCTCGTGGAAATAGATCTTACATGTTGAGAGAATTGAAAGATATAAAGGATTTGGGTGACTACTGACTTCTAGTGCTTGGTAGCAATGTTAGCCTTGCAGCTCCAATTTAAAGAAAAAAAAACTAAAAACTGGGACTTCAAACATTAAAAGGCTGATTAACAACATCTTGTGTAATTGCACATTTCCGCGAAACAATTTTTACCAAAGCGCACACAGTACAAAGCAGTGACAACCAAGGCACATAGGACAGGGTTTCATTCTCCTCATCTTGAGATATTAAAAAATATTGCAGGGCACACAATGGAGTCACTCAGGATGATGCCTTTATGACCTGACCATGTAAGCTTGACCCAGAAAGGGTGCCTGTGTCACAGTGCGATTGATTTGGAACACTTCCGAGGTCGGTCATGCTGACTCAATAGGCCAGGCATTCTCAGAAGGGAGAGTAGGCACAAAGCCAGCACTTGGCTTTAGAGGAAGAGAAACAACCAAGCTCAAGAGCCCAATCCATCTCTTTATATATCGCTCATCCTTAAATCCTTAAGGTAAAGCTGTTCGTTTAAATTAAAGAGTTAAAAATAAATGTGCAAGAAGAAAAATAAGCAATCATTTCAAGCATAGGCAAGTGAACGACTTCTGTCTGCATGTGTTCATGTGTTTTAATAGCTTCTGAACGTGTTGTGAAATGCTCCAACACTCAAACCATATGGGTGTGTGGTAACTGTAGTCAGTCAGAAGTCTGCGGTTCCACAATGTTACTCAATTAGAAGCCGAAGTCATATGAGCATGCCTGAGCAAAAAAGGCACTGACCCCTCTCTGTATAAACCCCACTGATCTGAGTTCTCCCAGGAAGCTTCCCCTATAATTAGTATGAAAATGCGCATGCATGCACACAACACACACACACACACACACACACAGGCAGATATGCAAGCTCTCAAAGTCATAGTGAGCGCCCAGAGAGCTGCCAGCCCACATGCCGAACGCACACACACAATCGCAGTGACAGCCGGATTACAGTGAGGAGAACAGGAGGAGAGAGTAGGAAAGAGCCAGACTGGAGGGGATCAATAATAAAAAAAGGAAGGAAGAGGGTCTAAACTCCATGGAGCAACATGGAAAGACAGCCAGGAACAAAGGAAGAATATTTAACTGAAACTAAGGAAACAAGTGAAAAGTAACTAAAAACTAAAAAACTAAAAGTGAAAAATTAAAATGTCAAATGCAGACTTTGTGTGTGTGTGTGTGTGTGTGTTTATGCAGTACCTGACATTGTGAGGTCAAGTCTATGGAGAAGGGAGCGTTTGGCTGACTCCATGTCAGGGCTTGGGTTATCCAAAGCCTTTCTGCACCACACAATGGGGCTGAGTGCTTTCTGCAGAGGGCTGTTCAGCTTTGCTTCATACAACCTGTGAACACACCAACACAGACAGTCATATACTGGTACCCTTAAACTGAGAAAGCAGAGTGGTGCAGTGTCATCATTGCTCAGTGACCAGTCAGAACAAAACCTGTGTCATGAGAGTGTCTCTGCTGATCCGATCATAATGAAATCTTGACACTGACCCAGCAGTCAAGATTGAAAGATTGAAGAAAAAAAGTAAAAAAAAAATTAATGTGTTATCAATCAACAATTTGCTATCGATTCAACTTACAACAACAATGAAGCCACAGTGTCTATTACTCATTAAATACTAATAGCACTCATAAGACAACAGATGAATTAGTAAAATAATATTGCTAACATTTATCATAAACAGCTAGTATAGTCTTCTAATTGTCCAAGTAAACGTATACAAGGCATTTGGTTTGTCCCACTTATAGAACTAGCATTTCTCTGCAGGACAGTGCAGTTAGTTCCATTTACAAATCCATGATCACACTTCGGTATTTTGTCATCCTTTTCACTGGGGTAGCAGAATAAACTACAGAATAAAAACATACAGCAGACTCAACAATGGTTAGAACACTGAAGGATCAAACACTGTCATCAGAAACCCATCAAAGCTCCTCCGAACTGCAGCAACATTCAGGGAAATTGTGATGGCTGCAAAACAGACAGACGTTTGACTTGGTTATGGATAGTTCTGGATTCAGATTGATAGTCTCTTCATTCATATCATACTTTCCTGTCTGGTCGAAACACCCTTTTAGCGAAGACCTTTATATGCTCATCGGGATGAAGTCAAACATACTAACATCGAATAGGTATAATAAAAAAATAAATAAAAATCAGTCACGCACCAAAACAAATTTCATAACTAAATAGTAGAAATATTTTCTAGGAATTTTAATTGCACCCTGATTGCAGCTTTGTATATTGTTTGACTATTTTGATTAAGTACACTTGCTTTAAGTTCTTTCATCTAGGGCTGGGCATACATTCATCATTATTGTGGTAAATTACTTTACAATATTCTTTTTCTTATTCATCAGTAAATAAAGAACGCCTGCTGCATATTACTTTACATACTGAGCAACCTCATACTATGCTGGGACAAAAATCAGTCAAGTAGAGACTCTCCATGTGTGACAACAGAGCATAACAAAAACAAGCGCCAGGAAATTTCTACTATGAAGCAGAAAGGAAATGGAAACAATAAAAAAGTGCCAAATGTATTTTTGGGCGGCTTACGCTGTGAACTTAAAAATTCAACTGGGGTGAGGCGCTCCAACAGGTCTGAATAAATCAAACAAGCAGAGCAAGTTTGAAAAAGGATGGAAGTTCAGAGGGATATTTTAAGTCTCTTTACCAATTGCAGTGACACTTCCTCAAAAACATGTTTTAAAACGAAGCCAGCATGGCTGCCTGGTGGTGCCTTTATCCAGTAAAGGCTTCAGGACGTTATGACTTCACTTCATTTGTTAAATAGCAGCATAGCACTGTTTCACGACATGAATGAGGATGTAAGGAAGTCTTTAGAAGCAATAATGAAACAAGTCTACTGAAACACTTTTGATTACCGCAGCTTTCCTGGCTTCAGGACAGCAGTTGCCTGCTTGTTAATCCAGACTGGTAGTAATTTCAGGATTACGCTAGGACTCAATGACAGAATAAGTCAATTAGGATAATCCTTCTACAGACAGAGAGAGACAGACCAAGAGAGAAAAGTCCATGTTAATATTTGTGCGCTTTTTAACAGTTGATGTTAATAAAGTTACTAGTATTAGTTAGTATTATGAACCTAAAGCATTCAAACACACAGCAAGAACATTTTGCCGTGTTATCAGGGTAAACATCACTGCCATCAGTTCTACTAAGCCGATTACTTCATTAACCTGATTACATCAGTTTACCGAGTGGTAAACAGATTGTGCTTTGACTTGTTTGATAAGATCACCAGTTACAATGTTCCTGTTACTGAATCCATCTTGCTTCACACTGATAGTGGTTTAAAGGTTTCTAATGTCATCAGTGATCTCATCAGTGATCTCATTGTTGAGCCCTCTTCATCAGCCCTGACCACAGCAGTCCAGCTGTTGCAGGGATTCCCCAGAGCTTCCTGATGTTCCACGCTGACTCTGCCTAAATCCGTCGATGCAAGCTTGAATTTCAATTTGCTGCCTTCTAGGAGAAAAATCAGTGAAAACCTCAAAATGCTGCGAATACAGCCAATGGAAAACACTCACAGTAGCTAAGACTAGGGTTGTGGGATACAAGGAATACAGTAGTTTAACATGCTTTGCAATATTAAAACACAACACTGAAGAAAATGTGAACCAGTGCCGACTTTCATTTTTGGTTCATTTGAAACTCCTGATTTATTCAAACACTCTAATTCATGGCTCCTGTAAAATGGTCCAGACATTGACAGCACACACACGGACCAGCTGAATTTGAGGTTAGAAAAAGAGCTCTTCGTACCAATGCCCATGCAGACAGGCAAACAAATCTCCCAGTGAAATACCAATGAAGCATCAACACGATTTACTTGCAGTAGGAGCCATAAAGCATGTGTATATCAGATAAAACTTAACATCAGAGTCATCTCTGAAATGGTGGAGCAGGTGACAACAAAGAGCCCCCACTGTGCTGCTGACCTATCCCTACCCTCGGTCTCAGGACACAGTGCTTTTCTGAGTCACTGCCTTCTTTGGGACAGGACGGTCACAGGTGCGGTCTTCGCAACACATGTTATTGTTCATGTGCGGGATAAGGGTGTGGGGGGCTTCTCGAACAGGTGCTACACTGAACTCTGTCCCACAGATTTCTAGGGACTACGTCCAGACACATGGGCTCCCATCTGTGAACAAGCAGAGAAAAACAGGCCAGGCAACAATGTACAATGACTGCGAGAGAGAAAGGGGAGAAGGGAAAGTGTCATTGTGAAGAAACCATAACATCACTTCTGGATTTAACCCACACATACAGTGGAGCAGTGGGCAGACATACATCCAGCACCTGGGGAGCAGTGATGGGGGCACTACCTTACTTAAGGGGACCTCAGGGTAACCAAAGGCTTGGGATTTTAACCCATGACCTTCCAATCATGGGATCTAGTCCCTAACCATTAGTCAGCCGGGTCTCAACTGGCAATGGAGCAAATGAATGTGAATGAAGTGTCTGTGGTGAATATATTCAATGACTGCAGGTCAATGATGGTCCTCCATCGGCGCAACAACACAGAAGACCTCAACCTAGACTGGAGCTAAGACAGTTTTCCCCCTCAGATCCTGTGCAGTCGGACTGCAGAGCCTTCTTTTGGTTTCTGTTTAAAAAGAAGTGACACCAGACTGACAGCAGCAGAAAGAAAACGCAGGAGCTACAGGAGGTTTAAACCCCTCACATCTTAGTTTTCCTCCTTTAAACTGGATTTAAAACACACTCCACAGATTTTAGTTCAAGCGTTCCCCACCCAGCCCTTCCCTCCTGCTCCCGCACTCCTCCACTCACCAGCTGTCCTCGTCCTCGTTCAGACAGTCCATGTCCTCCAGGTCGAGGATCTCCACCTCGTCCAGCACCGAGGTTTCCCCGTCCTCCATATAATCCAGCGTGGAGTCGCGGTACCGTGTGGAGACGCTGGTGTTGGAGGGTGCCGAGGCGCTCTCGCTCTCGTAGAGCCCGTAGGATCCGTGGTAGGAGCGCCTGGGGCTCAGGCAGCGCGAGTTCTCCAGCAGCGCGCCGAGCCCGAAGCCCCTCGAGCCGCCGAGGCCGGAGAGAGGCGTCGCCGCGGACTCGTATCCGGCGCTCAGCGGTCTGCCGTTTGTGCCCGGCGTGGCCCCGGCCGAGGAGAGCAGAGCCGAGCGGCTCCGCAGCTGCTCGTTCTGCTGCTCCAGCTTCTTGACCAGGTCCTGGAGTTTGCGTACCTCCAGGTCCGCGTTTATGTTCGAGTTGATGTCCTCCATGGCCACAGAGCGGCGGGGCCAAATAAAGAGCCGGCCGACTCTAACCCACTTCAGCCACGTCTCGAGCGATTCCCTGCGGCTCTCTGAACTCTACTCGCTCAGCATGGCGGCTGTGAGGGCACTTCTCGGACTGGTGCTCGTCATCTTCGCCGAACCCGCGCACACACGGGCGGGTCCGCCGCCATCTTTACCCAACAGCAGGGCGGGGGACTGACAGAGGCTACGTCATCACGCAGCCTCGCGGGCACGAGCACGTCTTGGGAGGGACGCTTCCCGAGGGCGCGCGTTTGCAATTTGCGGTGACACGAGTAAACACACACACCCGCAGGTTTTAAACACAAAAACATGTACCTTCAGAACGGGTCCTCTCTGAAGCAGCTAACTGTAGTCAGTAATGTCCTATAAGGTAATGAACACAATAATGGCCAAGTGAAAGCGAAGGGAAAGTGACTACTGGCCACTGTGAAAGGGCACACAGCGAATCACAACTTCTGCTTTTAACCCAAATCCAGCCCAGGGAGCAGTGATGGGGATGGTATCTTTCTCAAGGGCAATTTACTGATTAAGGATTCGAACCTCTGGCCTTCCAAATCTGGGACCCAGACCACAACCCCTAGGCCACCTCAGCAGACTGAGACGTGCATCACGATCATCTACTGCAGATGAAAGTGAAAAAAAAGGGAAAGTGACTATTCGTCATTGCGAGGTCACAGCATAGCACACAGTGAACCACAACGAAATTGGACTTCTGCATTTAACCCATGCAAACACTGCAGCTATTGAAAGCACCCGGGGAGCAGTGACGGGGACAGTACCTTGCTCAAGGGTACCTCAGGGCAACCTACTGGTGAGGGAATCGAACTCACAATCTTCCGATGCGGGGGCAACTCCCTCAGAGCAGCTGGTGTATATTCATTACAGATGGCAGACATATTCGAAGCAGCAGTCCAACAACCTGTGTATAAAATTGACGTATTAAACACTGAGCAGAGAATTTGTCCTTTGTATTTAACTCGTTTTGTACACACCAGTGAGCAGCAAGATCAACAGCAACAAGCCCTCTGCTCTCATTTGCCCACAGCTGCCCCATAGACACTAAGAGTATTTAACTGTTTACACCTAATAATCAAAATATATTTCTATATATATTTACTCTTTCAATAGTCTATGTAGATACATCTGTGACATGAATCTAGTCCAGCTAAATTATTCAGTTAACCAGCTGTTGAATTGCCCTTCAAAAGGACTTATATATATATATATATATATACACAGTACTGTGCAAAAGTTTTAGGCAGGTGTGAAAAATGCTGTAAACTAAGAATGCTTTCAGAAATGGAAGTGTTAATCATTTATTTTCATCAATCAACAAAATGCAGTGAATAAACAAAAGAGAAATCTAAATCAAATCAATATTTGGTGTGACCACCCTTTGCCTTCAAAACAGCATCAGTTCTTCTAGGTACACTTGCACAGTTTTTGAAGGAACTCGGCTGGTAGGTTGTTCCAAACATCTTGGAGAACTAACCACAGATCTTCTGTGGATGTAGGCTTCCTCACATCCTTCTGTCTCTTCATGTAATCCAGACACACTGGATGATGTTGAGATCAGGGCTCTGTGGGGGCCAGAAGAACTGATGCTGGTTTGAAGGCAAAAGGTAGTAACACCAAATATTGATTTGATTTAGATTTTTCTTTTGTTTGCTCACTTTGCATTTTGATCAAAATAAACAATCATTATTTATATTTCTGAAAGCATTCTTTGTTTACAGCATTTTTTCCACACCTGCCTAAAACTTTTGCACAGTGCTGTATGCTGAATCAGAAATCTTCAATACACTGTGACTTGCCTTGGACTGAAACCTTTTAAAGAACACTTTCCAAAAATATGGAGAGAAAAAACAAAAAAAACAAAACAACAACTACAGAAGCAAAACCCCATGATAAATGCAGCACGTTCTTCTGCACTGAGAACACCACATCAGTCAGGGGTAAAACAATAATGTAACATTTTATTTGTCTGGTCATTATTGAATAAGGTTTTTGTGGGTACATCCGGTGTAACATCAAAACTCAAAGTGTATCAGACTCTGAAGTCTGTTCCAAGGTGTCTCCTGACGCCTCCCCCATTTCCTCACAAGCCTCTGCATCTCCCTCGACTCCGGCCACTCCTTGCTTTGACGAAGTCCCCTCCAGTCCATCCTGATCTGAGCTGATGTCCTGTGATTCATCCACCCTTTCTTCATCCTCCTCATCTTCCACATCCATCTCAAACACGCGGATGTGACGTAGGTTTGAACTTAACTGGTTGAATAAATGCAAATGTGTAGGATTAGATAGATATTTTAACAGCTGCAAATACATCCACATGCCTCCACTATAACTATTTAGACAGATTTAATATGAAATAAGCATCAGAATGAGAACATTACGAAACAACAACAAAAACGAACAAGATTTTGTTATAGCTCACTGGAGTAGCTATAAAGGATGCAGGGGATTTGTTCTCAACTAATCCTTTAAATATGATTGACAAACAGATTAGCTAAATATGCTTGAACAAATATAACTACAATGTTTCTGTGATCCTAATCTTTAATTACATTTGGACTGATGGAAACAAAGAACCAACACCACTGATTCTTCCTTTCTTTCATCTCAACAAAAACTTCAAATACACATGGTTCTGAATCATCTAATGTAGATTGTGTTTATTTATTTTCACACACCTAGTCTGTAACAAATAAATGCGATTGAACTTATACTAATGTAATTTAACTTCATTCTTATCCTAAACCTAATTTAAATGCTGTTGATAATCTATACATACTGCCTGTCCAAAAAAAAAAAAAAAAGTCACCACGTGGATTTAACAAAGCAAATAGGTAAGAGCCTCCCATTGGATAATTACTGCATGGATGATTATGTTCAGCTGGCAACAAGTTATTTAACCCTCAGCTTCTCATTACTTAAACAACCATGTCGGAAGACACATCCTGTGGTTGTGGAAAAGATGTTCATCTGTTTCAGAGAAGTCAAATTAAATGGCATGCATCAAGCAAAGGAAACATCTAAGGAGAAGCTGAAACTACTAAAATTGGGTTAAGAACTGTCCAACGCGTTATTAAAAACTGGACGGATAGTGGGGAACCATCATCTTTGTGGAAGAAATGTGGTTGGAAATAAATCTATCACTTGTTTGGTGAAATCAAATCGGAAAACAAAAAAAACAAAACCAAAAAAAACAAACAGCAGAGCAAACAGCTATGTTCAGTGAAAGTGAAAGTAAGAGCATTTCCACACACACGATGCGAAGGGAAGTCAAGGAACTGGGACTAAACAGCTGTGTCGCCTTAAGAAAACCACTGATCAGTGAGGCTAATCACAAAAAAAAGGCTTCAATTTGCTATTGAGCATAAAGATTAAACTCTGGAGCAATGGAGGAAGGTCACGTGGTCTGATGAGTCCAGGTTTACTCTGTTCCAGAGTGTAGGCACATCAGGTTAGAAGAGAGGCACATGAAGTGATGCACCCATCATGCCTAGTGCCTTCTGTACAAGCCTGTGGGGGCAGTGCTGTGATCTGGGTTTGCTGCAGATGATCAGGTCTGGGTTCAGCAACATACATTATCTCACAAAAGTGAGTACACCCCTCACATTTTTGTAAATATTTTATATCTTTTTGTGGGACAACACTGAAGATATGACACTTTGATACAATGTAAAGTCGTCGGTGCGCGGCTTGTATAACAGTGTCAATTTGCTGTCCCCTCAAAATAACTCAACACACAGCCATTAATGTCTAAACCACTGGCAGCAAAAGTGAGGACACCCCTAAGTGAAAAATGTCCACATTGTGCCCAAAGTGTCAATATTTTGTGTGGCCACCATTATTTTCCAGCACTGCCTTAACTCTCTTGGGCATGGAGCCGGTGGGTGTTGGAGACCTTGCGCTCCTCCACCTTCCGTTTGAGGATGCCCCACAGATGGGTCAATAGGCTTTAATTCTGGAGACATGCTGGGCCAGTCCAGCACCTCAAACCTCAGTTTCTTTAGCGAGGCAGTGGTCGTCTTTGAGGTGCGTTTGGGGTCGTTATTTTGGAATACTGCCCTGTGGCCCAGTTTCTGAAGGGAGGTGATCGTGTTCTGCTTCAGTACGTCAAAGTACATATTAGCATTCATGGTTCCCTCAATGAACTGTAGCTCCCCAGTGCCGGCAGCACTCATGCAGCCCCAAACCATGACACTCCACCACCATGCTTTACTGTAGACAAGACACACTTGTCTTTGTACTTCTCACCTGGTTGCCACCACACAGGTTTGACACCATCTAAACCAAATAAGTTCATCTTGGTCAGGACAGGACAGGCATATGGTCTGAGCACTGACAGGCTGACGACCCCCCCCCCGCAGTAATGCTGACAGCACTCATATGCCTATTTTCAAAAAACAACCTCTACATATGAAGCTGAGCACGTGCACTCAACTTCTTTGGTGGACCATGACGAGGCCTGTTCTGAGTGGAACCGGTCCTGTTAAACCACTGTATGGTCTTGGCCACTGTGCTGCAGCTCAGTTTCAGGGTGTTGGCAATCTTCTTATAGATTAGAGGTGCCATGTTGAACTTCCAGTGACCAGTATGAGTGTGAGAGAGCGATAACACCAAATTTAACACACCTGCTTCCCATTCACACCTGAGACCTTGTAACACTAACGAGTCTCATGACACTGGGGAGGGAAAATGGCTAATTGGGCACAATGTGGACATAATCCACTTAGGGGTGCACTCACTTTTGTTGCCAGTGGTTTAGACATTAATGGCTGTGTGTTGAGTTATTTTGAGGGGGCAGCAAATTGACACTGTTATACGAGCTGTACACTGATGACTTTACATTGTATAAAAGTGTCATATCTTAAGTGTTGTCCCATGAAAAGATATAATAAAATATTTACAAAAATGTGATATACTGTATACACTGAATGACCAGTTTATTCCATCAGTGAATTCCTTCTTCCCTGATGGTCCGGGCATATTCCAAGATGACAATACCAGGATTCATCGGCTCAAATTGTGAAAGGGTGGTTCAGGGAGGATGACATAATTTTCACACATGGCCACCACAGAGTGGTGCAGGTCCAGACCTGAACCCCACTCAGAATCTTTGGGATGTGGTGGAGGAGAATTTGCGCGATGGTCAGACTCTCCCATCATCTCTACAAGATCTTGACAAAAAATTAATGCAACTCTAGATGGAAATAAATGTTGTTACATTGCAGAAGCTTAATCTGCCGTAATCAAAGCTAAAGGCGGTCCAACTCAATATTAGTGTGTGTGACTTTTTTTTTTTTTTCGGGCAGTGTATAACGGTATAAAAAGCAATATAATTAAGTGGTCCAGGTTAGTTCTCATTCAACTTAACCCCCTAAAAAGAATGACTTCCTCCCCCCATTTATCCCTGATTAAGAGGTTTCTCTTGGTATAACCAAATATCAAGACATTCACAAAATCTGAATTAAAGATTAATTATTATATTCACTCAATTCTTTTATTTTTTGTTGCAAATTTGTACAGTTCGTTTTTTTTGTGTGTGACTGTGCACAACGGACGATATCTGTCTAGCTGAAGATCTGCTTTTCCTTTCAGTTTGGTTTCAGATCATTTGAAGACAGCACTAACAATTTGACTTCAAATTTAGGTTCAAATGTGTTAATTTTTGTAAATCAGGAAGAGTTGTAGTTTGATCGTGACTACACTGGGTATGATTATATCCTATAAAGAACCCACTTATGGGCTTCTTTTAATTGAAAACACGTTTTATTCTACATTTTTCTATTTAATTACAGGTCAGTTACACTGGATAGTTTAGATTTTGAAAGAGTGCATTTTTAACTCTTGGTCTGTATTTTCATTAATAATACCCTTGTTTTTAAACTCGAAGGCAAGCTAGAAAAATGAAAATATTTCAAACCCAGATTACGCAGAAACTGAATACGATTCCTACCACGCAGGCTACTTTGCGAATGCCATTCACAGCCACAAACTGAGCCTTCATGTTCTCGAGATCTCTGCTCTGATTCCCCCAAGTCAGCTCTTGCACCGGGATCCCTTCACTCTGCTGGTCCAACCTTGCACCAGAACAACAAACAAACACAGAGCCTGTCATAATATACTCATAGTACAGCTTTGATGGATACTTTATTTTCAGGAACACTTTTGAAGTGAGGAAAAAATGTTCACCAAAGTGCCCTTCGTAATTAGAAGTGCAGGTTCTCTCTAATAAGCTGACAGATTTTCAGACGACTGCTACTTGTTATTGTAGCACGATTTAAAAATCTTGCCCCAAAAACTTCCACCAATACCACCCCTTATCCACCTGAGAGGTTTGAGCAGTAAGCATTTATTTACTTAGAAAACCAGATCTGGGGACTCTGCAAATGGCAAATCCAAATCTGTGGCTATGGAGGTGGCTTGCCTTTGGGTTAGGGACGAGTTACTGCCTCAAGTGGGGGAGTTTAATCTTGGAGTTTGCAGTACACTGCAACTCTTCCACGAAATGAGGCAGCTCTTGTGAAACACAGAAGTGGTTCTGGAATCTGGTTAGGATGCCTCCCAGTGGAGGTGTCCCAGACACAACCAACTAGGAGGATGTCACAGAGCAGACCAGGTGTGCTGCTGATGGAAGTGTAATGTGTGATGACCCTGTGCGTCAAGGAGAAATCTGAAACCAACCCCTAGTTATTAAAACCAGCTCATAAGATATCAACCACAAATTACTGAATTGATCTTTATTTGAATTTATTCTGGCAATGTATTACTGGAAAAACTAAAAGCAATCTTTTATACATAGTGCTTAAGTGCCTAAGCCTCTTGCACACAAATATAGATCACAATGAAAGAACCGAGTGCTGTCTAAAGTAGTGCTAGTGTGGGGCAGGAAGGTGGTAGTGGTTGTTATGTTTTAAGTAGGTGGTACCTAAGGGTGGGGTCCCATGTAAAAACCTCCTCACATCTGAGGGCAGAACTGAGGGGAAGCTGAGTTAAGAGGTGCAGCCTGTTCTCACCACCCTCTTGGCTCTGCAACACCGCAGTCAACGTCTCGTCATCGTAGAGACGGGCATCAAGACAGCTATAGCAGCGATCACTAAACGACAGTAAACATTGAGAAAATACAAATGCATTTAAAAATTAATTTAAATTAAACCAATTTTCAGCTGAATAAACAATAGTTATAATATTTAATTAATTGTCTGGAAAAAAAAAAGGAAAAAAAAAAAATAATAAAAAAATAAATAAAACTTACACAGATTCTGCCACAAGCACCTCATCATCAATAGTTGTGTTAAGAGGAGCATTCAGGTGTATGGCCACCAAACTGCTGGGAACAGCTCTAAGTGCACACACACACCAAATTGTAAGACATCTGGCTATTCACCATTAAAATTATTATAATAAAAATTATGAAGTGAAAAAGAGAGATGGGACAAGTACCTGTTAAGGTCTGTTGCTCTTCTCAGAATGTAGATGCTGGAAAGTGAGACTTCTGGCATACAGAATACTACATTGTGGAAACCAGCATTTTTATCATTCCATCTGCAAAAAAAAGTTTTATCCATTTTAACTCATCCCTTGATGGGTATTCCCGGTGTACCTGATTCCAATAAAAAACTATTTGCAGCCATCTTCTAAAACCATTTTTATTTTTTAATACTTAATTGAATACGTTGTTATTAGTTATTAGCTCCATGCAGGCTCTGTTTTTTGGTTTTGCACTACAATGCTAAACCTCTGAAGCATCCAATTTAATCTATGAAATACGAGCTTGCCTGAAAAATGATTGTCAGCATTCATTCAAGGATTTATAACACACCAATCTACTTACAGTGATGGAAGCTCAAACAGACGAGGTGTGTCCTCTAACCTGTCAGAGACGTAAACAATAATTGTGTGTGCAACATTGAAAATGCACTTATTCGGCAATCAATTTTCAGTCTCAAGTGGCGAAGCTTACCTCTCAGAGACAGAGTACAGCGGCAAACACACGGCCTGCTTCACTGAATTCCCAATTACCTCCTAAAGAAATAGATGGATGGTGACACTCAGAAGATCGAGTATTTTGTGTTTATGATTTTATAGGGGGAAATCTAAAACAGGATGAATCGTAGCTCACATCACTTTAGCAGAGATTCTACTGTAGTTCACGGCACACAAAACCACACACAAACTTCAGTAGCAGGACTGAAGACAGGCTGCGTCTGTGAGTCTAAAACCTTTATAAATGTATTAAACTCATTGTTTTAACCCACTAAACTCTTGCTCATGTCTGAGAGAGAGAGAGAGATATTCAAAGATCACTGTGTTTGATCTGTTCTCTGTACATGAGTTACAAACTTACAGCTGGTTTCTGCAGACACAGGCTGATTGTGCTTTCCATCATCCTTTTCACAAAGTGAAGAGACTTCTGAGGATAGGTAGGGAATAGCAGTGGGCTCTCTGCATCACATCACACACAAAAAAGGCTGTCAGATTATTGGATTGATCTACCATGCACCTACACTTATTGGCCACTTTTTCTAGTCCACCAATAAAAGGCTTAAGAGGAAAACCACTGACAGCAGTAGATGATTTTGTTACAATGGCTCCCGTCAAGGGTTGAGCTACTAGACTAAAAGTTATAGAAGTTGATGTTGAAGGCTGGAATAAGGGGCAAGTGAAATTTTAAATTTCCTCTGAAAAGTGCTGATTAGCACAGCCAAAATGACATTATTATTTTTTATTTGTTTTTAAATATTTTAATTATTTTTTTGTCACACAACATTCTAACGTCATTTTGGATAAAACAGGTGACGACATCTTGCCATAAACAGAGAGCACCACTGCTGAGAGTGTCGGCAGAGACAACATTAAGGTAAGAGAAAGTTAAATCTAATTTGAAAGTACTCTTTCACTAATGAAGACATTCACAATAAACTAAGAAATACATGTTGTGTTGAAATATTTATCATGTTAGCAAGGTCCACCACCCGAATCATGTCTGATCAGTGGTTCTCTGTTTCCACTGATGAATGAGGTAGAGGATAGCTGACAAATTGTTAGACAAAAAAGCAGCTTGTCAGTAAAATGACATGGGGCCACCATATGGCAGGCGTACATATCAAAATGGCCAAGGAGTGTTAGGTGAAAAATAAGAACTGAGATTTGACATTCTCAACTCATTTTGAAAACTTGAATAAATCCGTTTTAAATTAGGACATTCACACATGTATTAACGTCTTTATGTCATTATGTATATAACTGTTGGTTGAAAATGTGCTCTGCCTTTGAGATGTGTGCTCTGCTGGACAAAGGTCACCCAGTGGTTGCCCTCCATATTAGGTGGAGACACCAGATCTTCATCTTCATCTTTCAAGTACTGGAAGGAAACAGACAGGCATTAAATACTTGGTGTGTCTCTGTGTTTTTTATCTATATGCGTGTACTAAGTTTACATTTACGGCATTTAGCAGACGCTCTTATCCAGAGCGACTTCCATGTCCTAATTTCAGGGATAGTTCCCCTGGAGCAACTCTGGATTAAGGGTCTTGTTCAGGGACCCAGTGGTGGTAGTGCCAGAGGTGGGATTCGAAGCTGGGATAGGCAAGTACCCTACCACTAGACCACTGCCACCCTAAGTCTCACCTGTCCGACTCTTTCCACGTTGAAATACTTCCCTTTTCGATCAAAGAGCTCCTCATTCTGTCAGGAACAAAAAACAAAGTGAAACGTGTTGGAATGAAGTTGTATCATGTCATACATTTGAAAACGTTATTTTCTTTCACTCACAGCACTGAAATGCTCAGAAAGGAAATCCGCAACAAAAGCCAGATCCTTCTGGGTCATCTGTGTACACAATTATGATCATGAGACTGTCAAATTACAAAAAGCAAAAACCTAACACGTGCACAAATGCACAGATGAATCAATATTTTTTAAATTACATATAAACCAGTAATCTAGGCATGATCCTTTCCCAAACCAAAAATTAAAGTTAAGCCACAAACGTTAAGTAAATCTCTTTTCCCTTGAACATGTGCTAGTGTAAGCTCACCTTATTCAGCTCTGGTGGGACGTGGTCTTCTGACATGCGAAGCATTGCTTAAGACGGACATGAAATCAATATGAGAGTGAAGATACAACTTTGGGCAACAATTCTTTAAATGGCACTTTAAATGCAGGTATGTAAAATATCCAGTCTTACCAACATAGAGCCATCGGAAAAAGGCCTTAAAATTCTTCATACTTTTATCGATCACTCTGAGTGGGAGAGGCACATAAAACAAGATCAAAGATAACCCATGTGCAAACACACTACGCACAGCCGACGACCAAATGGTGGCTGTGGGTTCAAACTTACTGTAAGAGCTCGCTAGCCTTTAGGGTGAAGGAGCCCACTGCTGTGATGGCATCTACAAGACAAAAGGGAGATGCAACCTTGAGAATGAAACAAAAACTCTGCCATGTACAACATACTCATATGTTTAACCGGCATGTTAAATATTAAATGGTGTTTTCAAGTCCTGAGAAGTAGTTACAAGATGATTCAAGCCCAGAGCAAAGCTTGACCAAGGGAAGGAGAGCAATACTGAACTCACTACCTTCAATAGCTGAAGGCTCCAGACCCAGAGGCTGAAATTTCTGCTTCCACAAAGCCATGCCCTTCACTTCACTCAGATGATAGAGTAGAGCTTCTGAGCCACTGAGATAAGGTTGTTAGAAGTCAGTGAGAGTGAGAGAGAGGTTCACCGGCAGGAGAGAGAATAACGTAATAATGTAGAGTGCATTTAATATAAACTGTAATTCACAAAAAGAATGCACACAAACTGCAAAGTGAAAAATGATTCATATAGCACTGTTGTGAAATGTTTTGCAGTTCCCACCAATCAACCATCAAGTATCCCAACTGATATTGGAAGTGCTATGCTTATACACTCACTTAAGCAATAGAGATTCTTCACTCTGCACTTTAAGTGCCCCCTGCATTACTTTAAGATGCAGACGGCAATCTTTCCGTACCTCTGTAAGTGACTGATGACCAGTTTCTGGATGCTGGAGTAGGACGACTCGATTGACTGGCCCAACATCTTCAAGCCCTTATAAAAGCATTATTTTCACAACATTAGTAAATAAACAATACAAGTGGGTCCCTTTAAATGCCGGCCTAGCTTGAATTTGCATTATTCACAAAAAAAAAAAAAGTCCATGCGATATGTAAAAGGGCATATAGTGACTAATATACAGAGCAAAAAGAAAATGCTTCAGACCTACTTTAACTGTCAACTGATTCATCAGAAGGTCTTGTAGTTCAGGGCTAAACAAAAAAGCAGTTGCATCTTTGAGAAATCTCAAAACCACAGAAAACATCTTGCTGTATGAAGCCCCCTGCTGTAAATTTTAAGTTAAAGCAAGTTGAGTGCAACATCAGGAGTGGACAAGCACAGTTCTGATAATCTGCTTAAGCTGAATCAGGTGTGTGTAAACCGGACAAGGCCAGCCTACCTAATCTAAATCAAATCAATATTTGGTGTGACCACCCTTTGCCTTCAAAACAGCATCAATTCTTCTAGGTACACTTGCACACAGTTTTTGAAGGAACTCGGCTGGTAGGTTGTTCCAAACATCTTGGAGAACTAACCACAGATCTTCTGTGGATGTAGGCTTCCTCACATCCTTCTGTCTCTTCATGTAATCCAGACACACTGGATGATGTTGAGATCAGGGCTCTGTGGGGGCCAGAAGAATGGATGCTGGTTTGAAGGCAAAAGGTAGTAACACCAAATAATGATCTGATTTAGATTTCTCTTTTGTTCGCTCACTTTGCAGTTTGTAAAATGATAAAAATAAACAATCATTATTTATATTTCTGAAAGCATTCTTTGTTTACAGCATTTTTTCACACCTGCCTAAAACTTTTGCACAGCACAGTATATATTTTCAACTTTTTTACATATTATTCAAAACCTTACTTCAGAACAGTTCAATAAAAAGGGCTCTTTAAAGGTAATTACAGATGATGTGATTCACAAATTAGTAATTAGGGATATTCTGTTTGAAGCTTCCTTGAAATTCATGACAGCTGGTAATTATAAAGTTGCTCTGATCTAAAACTTTAGTCTAGAACACTCTCCACTCCCAGTTCTTTCGGAGTGTACCTGGCAACACTAATGAAGTAGTATCACCACCAATGTGTCTTTGATCAATCTATACATCACATTTAATAAAATGTAGGTTCCTGCTCTAGTAAAATTTAGCTGATCTCTAATGTGTGTACCTTGCCTGTCCCCACAGCAGCAGGTCCAAGAACTCATCTTGAACCTGAGTATTGGTTGGTTTCTCCTGGAAAAAAAAGGTAGATTTCATAACAACACCCCAAATGTGCTTCAAATACCACACATTTATTAATTTGGGTGGACTGAAATGTATGAAGACATTGATCACAATAATGTCCATTTATCAGACGAAGCCCTCAAGCGCTATCATGTAGGACCATACAGCTTAGAATGAATGTACTCATTATAATGACCTCTGACCTGGACAAACTTGGTGAGGCGAAGATCCATTTGCATGAGGATGTCCTCCCAGGCCTCACACATGCAGGTAAGAGATAGTCGCAGGTACTGCAAAAGACAGACAGACATACTTCGGCCACAAACAAGGAGAATGTTTATCTCTAAAGAGGAAGGACAGGCTGTACAGATATGAGCCAAACTTAGCAATCGATCTAAAGCTGTCTTAACTGGAGTTAAAAACTAGGCTTGACTATCTAGTAATTTACAGTTAATACATGTGTACTGAGACAAAAAAATTTAGAACACATATTATTCATTAGCAAATTGATATAAATTGTGAATAGAACTATGCAGTAAAATGCCATATTTGAAATGGAAGAATTGCACTTATTTTTACATATTTCCTGAAATTATTTTACTAAAACGAAAAAAAAATAATAATCTGAAACACAGAAGGTACTGTTATGATTGGTACCTGTATCAGGGTGGAGATGTGAGTGAATTTTCGAGCCATCTTGGTTAACTCCGGAAGACACGAAGCAAGAAGTCCAGTGTTTAACTAAAAGATAATGAATAAATAAATAAATAAATAAATAATCATTAATATTATGTATTTTAAGGTAACCTTCCCTTACTCTTTTTTTTCCTTAAAAAACTTCTATGAGTTTAAAAATAAAATAAATAAACACACACACACAACCAATAAATTAACCATTCACACTATGCTGAGGCAACATCTAGATCCTGCAAGTCTCCAGCTGTGGTGTTGTTTCCAGTGGTACCAGGCAAGCGTTACACAAATGGTGCTCACCTCAGATCTACAGTCAAATTAACTCAGCGAGACCGACGGTAGACAAAGTTGCTGGCCGAGATGTAGTTAAGACATCTCCTAATTGCAAAAGTGCAATGATACCATCAGTAAACAGCCTGCTCTCGTTTCAGAATCATTAGGAATGGAATCTGATCCTGATTTAATCTTGCACATGTAGCTTCCTGGTGAATGACTACCTGTATGTACTGGATCTCGGTCTTATCCTCTTTGGATCTCATTTCTGCCACAACTGAGAGGGACTTAAGGTCACTGGAGAGGCAGAGGCTGCGGCAAGTCCCTGTAATCTATAAATTGGAAGCAAAGAGAGATAAAGAGAGGCGGAGTGAGTTGGATAAACAGGTAACACTAGTACGAGATGACATGATTCTGTAGTACTGAGACATAGATATGAGAGAGAGGGCTGGGTGGCCATCACTTCTGAGTCTACTGTATGTATCGGCAGTATGTCTACAATACTTAAACGCATGTGCTGTAAAAAAAACTCTGTTGACATTTAGCGTTAACATCCAATCACTCTGATCTTCATCCAGATCAGATAAATTTCACATTTATCACTGGCCTTTTAGAGATTTAGCTTTAGCATTCCAGCACATCCTCCCCACCCTTTAGCATCAGTATCTCATCTCATTTCCCTCTGCACCATTTACATGTGTAAATAGGCTTGGCGAGGAGCAGTGGAACAGGGGGCCATGTCTGCACTTGTCTTGTAGGGTGTGCTATGTAATGTTAGGTTTTGTCTTATGTGATTTCGTCTCGTGTTGTGAATGTAGGCAAAACGACTGTACCGCATTTACACATGACGTTCATTCATAGCCTTTTTTTTTTTTTTATGTGGCACGATAGTTTTATGGCTAATGTTTGTGTATTCCAACATGACTGCTAACCACAGAAAAGATAAATCATGTATAAATACATCATGTTATAATTTGACATGTCTCTGAAAAGAGAAAGAAAAGGATAAAGTGTTACCCCAGTTAGTGTTGCTATCTTGTATAGACCATACGCATACAGCTCCACAAATCCAGATGGCCCACCAACCACCAGGATACTGAGTCTGTGGTGAACATGGCACGCACTCAAAAAACATCAAGGCTAAAATTCAGACATGTCGGTAACAGGCAATTGTTTTCTAGCACTAACCTCACTTCTCCCAAGAGGTTAGTGACCTCATCTGATTTTTCTTCACTGAAAAAAAGGACAGCATACAAAACAAATATAAATGGTTCTCTTTGCAACGAACTCAGATACAAAATAAAAAGAAATACACATATGAAACACTGCAGTAACATAATTCACTTACCTGAATATTTTTGATGTGGAACTGTAGCTGAAAGACAGAAAAATTGAAAGACAATGAAACAGATCTTCACTGTGGTTGGCATATCTTACATTTTCTTCTTTTATTTTCATATAAAGGTCCACTTATGATGTTTGTTAGGCTTAATGTAACAAAACCACGGTACTTAATTTATGGGTATTAACATGGTCTGCAATTTTTCCAGATATTACTATGACTACTAGCTAGTAGGTACGAGGCTATTTTCTCTCTCAGCTGGAAGAACACAGGGAAGCTGGTTTGATACTGGATCTCCACTGGGTTTCTGCAATATAAGCAGTATCTTAATGGTGATAATTTCTTTCTCTCAGATTGAAACATAAAATAAGGGTACTGTTTCACATCTTATACTCATGTGTGGCTTTCCAGAGCATCCTGTTGAAACTGTAATGCTTTGATATTATACAATCTGTGTATGCAGAATTGACCACAACCACAACTATAAAGTGCAATTGCTGAATTCACTAATAGCTTGGTGTCTAGGTAGTTTTGAACCTGTGGTGTATGAAAAAGTCAGACAGCATGTGCAAGAATCATTATTTTGGGAGGCCAGAGGAACTGAACATCACAGATTTGGAAGGTTTAAAATGTCAGAGACAGAAACTGACCTCTTTGGTAATGTTGGCAGCTTGGGAAGGAAACGGTTGGACTCATCCTCAGAGTCCCCAAAAGATGACAATAAGCTTTAAAATAGAAAAAAAGGCAATGAAACAAAAAGTAAACAATTTTATACAGGTGTTAATGAAACAGCGCACATACCTGTTGTCACTCTGCACCTCCATCCAGTGCATGCAAGACACAGGTTGGTCCACAGGAAACAAATGGAGAATCTCTGCCTTCTCAGCATCACACAGGACCACCTGCTTTGTGTCCCCCACACTGAAAGCCAAGACTGTCAAACAACAAAAAAAACAAGTATATTTTATTTATGCCAGAAATAATGTCTTGTTTGAATCTTTGGAACTAGGCATCTCAGGCTTCGTGCCTTTAAGCATGATCTTTCTTACTCTTGCCATCAGGCCTCCAGGCTAAAGAAGTGATCTCTTTTCCTGTATTCTCATTGGGTGCTAAACTCCAAACACGTTGGAAATTGGCGAGGCGATGAAGCAGGAGCTAAAATTGAGAAATTAATGCAGAACATTACCGCATTAGAGATCAGATACAAACAGTGCACTTTAAAACTATTTTAGCCATTTCTTTCACAGTGTTAAGATATACGACTAAATGATATATAAAAAGGGGTGATAGATAAATGCTGCCCCAACACCTCCCATAGATATTACCATGGTTTGAGACGGGCCCATTTTCATACTGGAATATTCCCTTCAGAACAAAAATGTCTCATCAGAACAAAGGTGATCAACCACAATAACATTGGACAGACAGCATTGTCTCTCACAGTAAAGGTCAGGTCCAAGTCTGTTAAGTCTTTACTTGAATAATGTCATTCATGTATTCTCCTACTCGTGGAGAATAGGGTCAAGGATGAGTGACCTAACTATATCTCGTTCTTCAGCATCTCTCTAGATTCGTGTCTGAATTCTCAATGTGTATTCATGTGGTAATGAGGGTTTTATGCAGTGCAGCCCTACTATATCAACCCTTCTGCATATCATATCCTGCTGCAACATCTTGTCTCCTTACTGCTCGATTTCCTTCCAAGTCCCATTCAATCCTAATCAAGAAGTACACATATGGATGCACCTACATTTGTATTCCACCACTCCTGTATTCAAATTTTTCCTTCTGTAGGTTCTTTACTGCAAGGGTTTAAAAAACACCAGAGGAGGGAGCAGGATTTGAAGCAAACATCTGGACCAGCTGCATGCCCTTAAGAATTTGCAGTGGAACTTCGTATGGTGCCGATTTTCTTTTTCTTGGTCCGTATAAAAGTCAACATTATAAGTGACAGCAAAAACTCTTGATGCTGTCTCTAACATGAAAGAAAAAAACGACTCACCTCGCCAGCAGTGTTGGCCAAAGCGATGAGATCTCTCTTTGGAGACCAGGCCATGTACAGAACTGGGTTTGGCAGCTGTTTCTCTCCCACTTGCCGGAAAGCAGGCATTGTGAAGATTTGGCCTGGTTATATCTGTGGACATTAAGCAGGGCTTATATTAAAGGAGTGCATGTTAAGTTATGCTTGACTAAATGGAATCTAGTCTGCTTTCCACATGATCTTATGGTCCTGACAGCTATGATCATACCTCACAGTTCCTGCTGGCACTTAATGGAAAAGACAAATGTTGAAGAACACAGGATCTCACACAGCTCTCTATTCTCTGTATGAAGGGACTTCACTCTGCACCGGATTAGTACAATATATGTAAAAAAAAAAAGGTTTTTGTAGACTGGCTTAAGCTGCATGACTCTGTATCCATCACTCAGTTTTCAGTTTTGATTGTTTGACTCTGGTTAAGAGAAAGATCTCACCTGAAATCAACTTAACAGCTAAAACTGATTTTTCCCCGGACAAAACTGCAAGCTACTCGAGCAAGAGCAAGCCACCCCGTTAAGCCCACATGTCATTAGAGCTGGAGCTGGGCTGAGGAAACTGAAGAAGAACTTCAAAACAGTCAGCTAGCTCTGTATTCCTGTTCCTGGTGCTCAACCTGACTTACCTGATGCTGCTACAATGAACTACATTAAATATTTCCTGAAGAGCAGGTTCTGAGGCTCTTAAGTCCCCAGATAGACTGATGTTGTCATGAAGTGAAGAGAAATTAGCTGCTTTCAGTACAAAGAACTGAGCATTCAGGTTTCTGCATCACCCGCCAGTAGACATGTGAACTACGGAAAGCCCGGAGAGACAAACAGATTCAACAAGAGTCGATTCACGTCACTTTCTCTGATTCAAAGATCCGAATCCATTTACTTTGCATAAATGTATTGTTTTGTGTTTTGTAATGATAATATCATTTTTATGGGATTCATTTGATCATTATTTTGCCTAAATCCTATTTTTACAAAATTATACTTTACGAAAGAAAACCAAATGACGCGGAGCTGACCAGGAACAGGAAGCAATTCCCTGTCTCAGTGTCTGAACATAAAAGACTGTCCAAACTGACACCTTATTTAAGTTTTCAGGAATATTTGTGTAATGTTAATTTGTTGGTAGGTTGTATTTTATGTGTGAACTCCTGGCCTATTTACTTTATTATGTTCATTTATTTTTATTATATTGATTTTATGGGCGGGGCTAAATCTAAACAAACAAACAAATAAACATCCTACTTTTTCCCTTCTAAAGTCTGAATATTGAACACCTTGTTCAACTGCTTTGCTGTCTGAGTGAAATTAATAATGGTGATTGGTCACGGGATAGGCTGGCAACAAAACAGCAAAACATTTGAACAAAAACTTGAGCTAATATAACATTAATTACTTTAAACCTTGCTTGTGTGGTTTAAAGTAATTAATGTCACATTAACTCATGTTTTTGTTCAAATATGTTTTACTATATTTTGAGCGGTTCATCTGCTGCGACAAAAACAATCACCCAACAGTACTGTTCTGTATGGAGATAAGAGCTCTTAGATTACAAATTAAAATGATACATGGGGCCAGTGTGAAAATAAAGAAGTACACTCTGTTACTAAACCTTTCCTCTTTATAACTATGCTGAAAGCCAACCCACTCAATAACTCGGGTAGCAAACTGATTTGAGTTTCCCCTTTCAAAATTGCGACTTCCACACATCTAACATATGGCAGCGGTGGCCTAGTGGTTAGGGAGCAAGGTACTGTCCCTGTCACTGCTCCCGAGGTGCTTTCAATACCTGCCCCCTGCTGCACGGTGTGTGTATGGGTGAAACGCAGAGGTTGAATTTTGTTGTGCTGTGCGGCGTTTCACAATGACAAGGGTAGTCACTTTCACTTTCATATGTCAGTCAAATTACTCTCACCTCAATCAGTGATGAGCGTCATTGTACTAAAATAACAACAAAAGGCAAACAAAATGTTGTTTTATCTACATGGTCATATTTTAGATTGTAAAAAGAGCCCAATTTTACATTCTGCTGTGTTACTCAGAGGCTGGTGCAGTTGGTAGTGCTGTCGCCTCACAGGGAGAAGGTCCTGGGTTCTTAGGTGGGGTGGCATTCTGGGGGGCATTCTGCATGCTGCTCTGCTTTCCAAAAAATGTCTGTGTGAATTCTAATTTTTCTACAAAAGGGCGTGTTTGTGCCCTGTAATGGGCTGGTGACCAGTGTGTTTTTTTTTGTATTTTTCCCAAATGAGTACTGGGACAGGCTCAGATGGTGGAAGTGCTGTTCACTTGATTAGGCTGAATGAATATTACTTCCTTTGGATGTCAGAGCATGCTGATCAGCGCAGGGGGAAATGGTAGCCAAATGGTAGCCTAGCCTTGACTTGAGATGTTATGATACTGAGCTGCAGACCAAGAGGAGGAGTCGATGCAGTATGCAGTTTTCTTCATTGTTGGTTTCTTTAATAATAATAAATAAAACATGCAGCTTGAGGTGCCTAGAGTGAAAGTGTCCCAAAGCAATGAAACAATTAAAGAGTAAAAATGACTAACAGTGAACATCATCTGAATATATGGCTTTAGCTTTCAGCAGTTATTTCTTTCACCCCTGGAGCAACTCAGGGTTAAGGGTCTTCCTCAGGGAACCAGTGGTGGTAGTGCCAGAGGTGGGATTCAAACCTGGGAACTCTTGATCCATAGGTCTGGAGGCAAGTACCCTACCACTAGACCACCACCACCACCCCAAATTATTAATGACACTCAGTAATTTTTTGCTGACTCTTCTGCTGCCTTCAAGTATGAAAGTGAAAGTGACTACCCTCGTCACTGTGAAACACAGCACAGCACAACAATGTCTCTATTAGTTTTCCCTTCATGGACATAACTTTCAGTATACACCTTTCCTCCCATGGTTGAGCGTCCCTTCCTTCTCTGTTTCTTTACTTCTTTCTCGTTTGTTGGACTAGCGAATGAGCTGCACTGATAAACTAAGGGATATCATCTGTTCCATGTGTTATTGTTTTAATGATGCAAAATAAAAGTAATGGACAATTCTCCTTAAATGCCTTTCACCTAAAGTAACAGGTCTGTATTTTGAATACGTTAGGAGTAGAACAGATATGTGTGTTAAAATGTAGGGCGTCAAAGTAAAAAGTTAAAGTAAAAAGCTGTCGGTAAATAAACTCAAGTACAGAACCTTTTTAAAATTGGGTTGAAGCAGGAAGATGCAGAGGACTGTAAGAAATGGAGATGGTTGATCCGCTGTGGCGACCCCTAGATGGGAGCAGCCGACAGAAACTCTTTTTAAAAAAACTAAATGCTTCCCATCTCTGGTGTGTATTTTGTCCTCCATCACCACATTATACATACCCCTTTATGGCACATTTGATATATAAAAATAAATGAATAAATGAATGGAAGAATTGAAAGCATGTGCACAAAGACATGATAAGATGTATATATGTGCAGTTTCTTAAATATATAAGAGTACTACAGTCCTAGATAGGTTGTAAACATTTAAAACGATGTTGCATATAGATACTGCTCCAGGCTGCCTGGTCTATTATTATGCCCTGGTTTGCAACAGCTAATCATTCAGTTATTAATAAATCTTAGTCTTATTTAAGGAAGATCAGACATTTCATGTTCAGTGTTGGGATGTATGGTGTCAACAATTAAATTATTCAGGCAAATAATTTAACGCATTCACAACTTCTTGCAACTTTAATCTAAAAAAGAAAAACACTCTTTTTATCCTGTACATTAATAGAACTCTTTCATTTCATTTAAATTCTTAATATAATGGGAATCTCATTGTTGGTATATTAAACTCATCCACTGTGGCGTTTTCTTAGACTTTTAGAATCAATATGTTTTCACCTTATATCATTTTATTATATGTGTCACATATTTCACCTTTACTTCCATGTAAATCATAAAGGAAAATTAAGTGCCTGGCTGAGAAAGGTGGTAAACTGTGGCAGAAATCTCTCAGAGGATGTTTCTCTGGACCCTGTCAGTGTGGCTTCGACGCAATCAGTGGATTGTTGAGAAACGGGAATAGCTCGGCACTGTCACATCCTCAGGAGCGAATGTGATAAGGGGCCTTAAATAGAGCCCTGTTGCACCCCACAGACTCTGGGTCCTGGCTGTACTTACTTTTAAACACCTCTGCAGTCAGTCATCATAAACCCGCAGACAGGCTCCCCTTTCCCCTTCTAAGTTTAACGAATGCTTTAAGGTCAGTCCAGCCGAAGACAGATCTGAGACCAGCAATAATATAAAGAAACCGTAAACTGACTGCAGGTCAGGTTAAAACAGAGATGGAGAGAACAAAGTGATAATCGCAGAAAGAAGAAAAAAAGGGGATTTTTATAAGATAAGAATGGACAACATTATTAATGCCTGTTCTGTACAGAGTTAATTAGCTATAAGAAAGCTAAAAATAAATAAATGATTGAGATTGATAGAATGATAGAATAAAATGGACACCCTGTATATGTAAGTATAGACCAGTGAACAAATCTAGGCCAGACATTGTGGTGACGGGTTAATACAAATATGTATTAAAATATAATAAACAAATGACAAATAAAACTGATGAGAACTGATGGTATATTTTGAGCACTATTGAGTGTCACTTCACTTGCGAGACTCCTGTGCTAAAAGCAGCATCCATAACTAGGCAAACACTGTATTTAGTGAATGAGCCAATGATATTAAATTCAAACTGCGGTTTGATAACTATTACAGACAAGGCTGTTTTAAAACCGTGTCATCTTCCTCCCTGAATATGAGTGTAAGGTTAATAAAAAAGCACATGATGCAAATAACTTACTGTAAAAAAGAAGCAACCCAATACCTAAAGATAGCAAACCTGAAAAAAAGGTTTCATGCTTTTTGGCTGTAATTACTGTAAAAAGAGCAAAATTAGAAAAATTTGATTCAATTACAGCCTTAAACATCTAGGACATCAACTCAAATAAATGCAAAGGTGAAATCAAGCCATGTACCATAGGAAACTGAATAATGTGAGCCTTCTAGTAGTGTTTTTTATTAGTTTAGTAATTAAAAGTAATACTTTTCAGTGTTTAACGTAGTGTAATGAACTCTTCCCACAGTGTTTTAATTAATTAAACCTGCAATTATGCCTAGTAACCTCAAACAACTACAGGCAAACAACAAATGTACTTTTCTTCTTAAATAATAGCACAACTTTACTACATTTTTAAAAATTGATTTATTTTAAAGACACATTTTTAAGCAGCACATTGTAGGTGCTAATATAAAAATAATTTCATGATTTATTAGCACTGTTTGCAAGAGGAGTATGATTTGATTAGCATTTGATGTTCTATAAGCAAAATCTGATGATATATTATTAAGAATGCATGGTTAATTTGTATGACTAGATGATGCATTATCATTTTAGGGTTTATATGCAGAATGTGATGTAAGTTACATTTTTACATGATTTCATAGTTGACTAGCAAGATTTCAATTAGTATGGCGTATTGGGTCATTAGCACTATTCCATGGTGTATTTGCATAATTTGATGGTTTATTGGCATGCTATTGTTGTATGTTAGCATTGTTTGTGGTATATTAGCATACTTTCATTGTGGCATGAACTGATGATGCATTTGCATGTTTTTTCAATGCAAGATTTTATTGTTTATTGGCAGTTTGTTGGTGCATTAGTATGATTTGATGGTTTATTAACATGATAATGTTTATAGTTCAGTCATTTACCTTAATAGGTAAACTAATTGGCTGATGTTTCCTTGGGGGTAATCCACATGTGGTATAGCAGGGGCCTTCTTTACACCTCAGCACAATTTAAATGATGAGGTTTTGCATGTATGACCGTGTTACATGTTGTTTGTTTATTGGTGTGTGTGTGTGTGTGTGTGTGTGTGTGTGTTTGTGTGGGTGTGTGGGTGCCTGTAAAACACATCACCCATTGCTTTCCTATGCAGGCTGGAAACTGATGCATGCACAATTTTTGTGTTATTTGTGATTGAGATACTGCACCCTTGAGAATGTCTCTCTCTCTCTCTCTCTCTCTCTCTCTCTCTCTCTCTCTTTCTCTCTCTCTCTCTCTCTCTCTCTCTCTGCTCTCTCTCTCTCTCTCTCTCTTTCTCTCTGGCTGTGAAGCCTGAGCCAGGGGTCCCAAAATTGTGATTGCCGGAGGCGGGGTTCAGGGCGCAGGACAGATGGGACAGCAGGCCACTCTGCAGCTACTGCTGTGCACCTGAAACCAGCTCAGTGTGGGACCTTCAGCTACAGAAAGGAAAGAAAAGTGAAAAGAAAGAATAGAAAGAAAGAGAGGGTACACAACAGTACTGAAGGAACACAGCTGCTGAACACGCCTGACACACACACTACTTCAGAAAAGCTGGACTCTTTACATTGGGACGAAGTTTTGTGGAAGCATTAGAAGTAGGACAGGCTGTTGTATTTTTTAGGCCAGGAAAGTAAAGAAAAAAAGTTCTTTTAAATTCATTTTTGAAGTGAAAAAGAATTTCCGGATTTTTGATGGTTATGTTTTAATCCAATGGTACATAAAGTGACTGATAGTTTTCCAGTGAATCCGCAGCTGTTAAGATGTGCTTTATTTTTGTCGTTTTGCAATTCATAAGCAATGACTTATGATCATATCAAAGTCAAACATAAGATTGTTAAAGACACTTAAATATGTGCAATTTGTTCCAATATCATTTATTATACTAAAAAAACACCTGTTTAACTGTAAGTGATGGCTTTTTGGATTTCATTGCACAGTTGTTGATCTGTCAAAACATTTGCATTCCTCTATGCATTACTCATGGCTGGCTGCACAGATGTTTTAATTTCCACATAAATAATAGAGAAATAGTATAAAGGGCATATATGTGCCTTTTCCTCTGGATGAGGAGGAGTGTGAAGCTGTGAGACGTAACCCTCAGGGATTAAAAATAACAACAGCTGGCCTTCAGTTCGCCATGACAGGGAGAATGTCACCACCATCACATCTCTTCATGCAAGCACACGCACACTTATCTATTTTACTGATAGTACATGGTCTTCTATCAAAAATTTTATTCTGTTTCTATTCTTTTCTTTTTTTTAATTGATTCTTAAATTTGATAGTAGAACATATCTGGAGCAACAATACAGCTTAGAGGAAACTGCTGCATAAAGTACATTTGTTTCAATTCTCATATTGTTTCTGTGTCTATATCGGAAACTGTAGGGCTTTCTCTGCCTTTTGGGAATGAAAATGATTCATTATAACTGGTAGATCATTTTCAGATTTAGCTAAATGAGCTCTCCCATTCGCTGGGGCTCAGACCCTGGTTTTGAAAGCCAGTGGGGCAAATAAACCACCTTAGTTAAAAAGAAAAACTGATAATGAAATTGATTTCGCAATGGGTTAGTTCAACGTTGTGAGGAAAACCAGTAATGGTAAACTGGAATACACTCAAACTGGAATACACTCTAGAAATGCTACATTCATTCTGTGTTAAAAAAATGTCACTATGTCCCTTAAGCCTTGAATAAAACATGAAATGACATTAACAATAGTCAGATATTTATAATTGATCTAGACAGTTTAAAAATATTTACATATAACGTTGCTAGTAGTACTGGAATCCCATGGCCATGTTAGCAGCAATTATCTTAATCATAGAGCTGTTTTTCCTATCTTTCCCCACCTATATTTTAAAATGTATGGCCTGAGTGAAGGTCTGGCCAACATTTAAAAGTAAAAAATCAAGGAAAACACCTTCAGACTTTTAAGTTATAAATTAAGTCTTGATATAAATATATCTCAGTGGCAGTAAATGCATTAACGTGCAAATACCCCCCAAAAAAGCCAAATAAATATGCAACAAAAGGTTATTTGAATGTCTTAGAACAGCTACTTAGTTTCAAAAGCTGAGTGATACTGATCTTAAACTGAGTGATTTTTTAAGTACAACTGTAAAAAAAAGCCTTTAAGCTTAAGAAATATCTGCATATCAGCGCAGGTCTGTGTATTTCACATACACACACACACACACATACACACAACTTATGCAAGTGGCACCTCCCACACCACCACCCCTGAGCGTTTGCGTCCAAACCTAATATGTATTCTCTCAAAGACATGATATGTTTGGGAGAGAGAGAGCTAACTTTCCAATGCAGTTTCAGTGTCATACTAATGTTTCACCAACATGAGGCATGTCCAACCAAACACTTCAGCTGGGCCAGGATGAAGGTACTTCTTCAGAAATGATTGATCATGAATGTGCGTGAATCAGTCACTGTCTGAGTGTTTGCTTATTGTTGTGCTCTGCCAAAGGAAAAATACACTTTTTTAAAGAGACCTTCAAGTATGTGTGACTTACAATTCAGCTGAAATGAAAAAAGTGATTATATTTTACTGTGGGCTTAACTTTAAACACTAACAAGGATGTGTAAAAACTCTTTTTCCTGGAGTTGGTTCTTGGGCGAGTGACAGTACTGTGATGAATACACTGTTATTCAATTGTAATGAACCGTAATGAATTTCGGCAGAGGTATGCATTATAGATTATCTCCATTCTAGACTGCACCAGCACCAGATGTCAGATATAAGAGAATTCCCCAGGGCTACCATTAGGAGTTAAAAAAGTTCACCAAGAAAATCAACTAAACATTTTGATGAGACAAATTAAAACTTTTGCATACAACTCTCCAGCATGGACAACTATGTTATGATTTAAGGAACTTTCAGAATGCAGTTTATTTGTGTATTTCCAATGTATTTAAAATTAATTAAAAACAGATCATTTAATGAATAATTACTGGATGTTATTTGCCATTTTATAATTGGCCAAAACATTGTTTTTATTGAACAAAGAATTGATTCCAGCCTTTAAACATTAATGTGACAAGTAGAGCATGAGAACTGCTGTCTGCACTAGATATACTGCTGTCCAATTCAACTAAGTCATTTCATAAAACTAGAGAGAAAAGAAAAGGAAATAAAGTGTGTGTCTATGTGCATGTGTGCGTGTATGTGTGCATGTGTGTGTGTGTGTGTGTGTGTGTGTGTGTTTTGGGGTGGGGATGGGCTGGAGAGGGGTTAGAGAAGGTGAGGAATTGTTTTGAATGACCCTCGTGCCCAGTTGGGCTCACCAAGCTCTTTAGTTAATGCCCACCAGCTGTGGCCACAGAATCTCTGAGTCATCATACACCAACTGCTTGTGATCCATCTCTCAGTGCATGTTTACTGCAGTGGATGAATAAGAGTGCGTTAAGAATCTTGTTTGTTGTTCAGTGTTTGCTGTTTATTGTAATGTAATTGTAATGTTTATTGTATTTACTTGATATTAGTGCCATTGTTAGGAACATGGACAATCCATTTATTTGTAGTGTTTTGAGAATGTCTACAAATCCCCCTTTTATACTACAAATGATGCTTTTTGCACATTTTTATAAAGATAAATCTAAATTTCAGTTCAGCTTACTTATCAAGCCCAACAAAAGGTAAATGCACAAGATACTGATGATATTACCAACAACATCTAATGGCGAAACTTTACAATCTGGTTCTTGTATCATTGGTTTATGTGTCCCTGGTGTGTGTTGCAGGATGCAGGACGGGAGCTGGAACGACACACTCCCCCTCTCTGTTCTTCTGAAGGAGGGGCTACCCCGAGGCGCTGTATCTTTTGAGGGGGATGGGGGTGTGTTTTCGGAGGCATCATCGGATGGCGACGTTTACCTGGCCTCCTTGGCTGAGTTTGAAGGTGGGGATGGAGACTTTCCAGAGCTCTCTGCCTTCCTAAACCAAGATGAGATTAATCGCAGTCTGGACTTAGCTCGAGAGGCAATGAGTGATACAAGTGACCCCAGTGACCTCTCTGAGCCCACAATGCCTGCTTCCCTTTCCAAAGCACTTGAGCCAGGTCTCTGTTACCCATCATCTTCCCTAAATCCTATCCCAAAGTCCCCAGCCACAGCAGAGCATCACCCTGAGACCAAAGGTATGACTCTTCCGGATTCTATTGCAAAGGCAACACTGAGTCAAGCTGAAGTCACATCTGTTAAAGTCACATCTAGCCAGAGTGTTCAGCTCAGCAAGCCCACCCAGGCTTGTGCTGTCCCTGCATCCCCAGCCTCAAATGATAAGTTTGTCTGCCACAAGTCCATCATGCCCATGTACAAGCAAGAGCGCCCACGGCTTGTCCATGGAGGTCTAGAGCTCAATGAGCGGGCAGCTTCTGCCACTGAGTTCTGCAGCAGGGCTGCCACCTTCATTGAAGAGCTCTCCTCCATCTTTAAAGGCTCTAGCCGTTTGGATCGCCAAGGAGAAGAAGACTCCTCCTCACCTGACAGCGGCTACCTGTCCCCAAGGAGCCAACGTTTGGCAACACAGCAGGCTCAGTCTTCTTCCTCATCTTCATCCTTTTCTACAGGGTTCCAGCAGGATGCAGCTCTTAGAGCTCAGGCAGAAATGGATTCAAACATAAATGAGAGTGGGCATCAAGCTGGCGAGGTCACTGTGGATGGACCAAGGGGACCGCCAAGGTTCACGCAGAAGCTGAAAAGCCAAGAGGTGGCAGAGGGGAGTCCTATTCGCCTGGAATGCAGGGTAACAGGCAACCCTCAGCCTCTAGTCAGGTAAGGCAACCATGGAACTTTCTTGCTGTATAGATTAATCTCGCCATTGACAAAAAGAGAACTGTTTGAGGAGCATGAAGATGCACTGATTGTTGACCATTCTGATTGTTGACTTTTATGGCCATAGAAATCCAATCAAGAAGGAGCTTGGTCTTTGCAGCTATTGGAAAGTATAACTTTTACAACTAGTAAACATGCAGTCCATTAATCCTATCTATGTGACAGCATACCTGATATGTTGTTGACTCCAGTGAGATCACCTTTTGGCTAGAGGGTGTTCTATGAAATTACTGTAGCTTAGTGTTTCAAGAGCACAATTTTGGCCTTTTCTCCTGGTAATACTGGAAGGTACTGTGTCAATCATCTATTTATACAGTCACTTGCAAGGCAGTTGATCCTTCTTCTGGTGACATGCCAGAATCATTTCTCTTGAAGGAAGCGACTCCTGGTTGTGAAAGAATCTCACAATTGTGCCTTCCCTCATATCAAAAGATAAAACTGGTCTGAAATCATTTTTGCAAACATGCTAATGTAGCTGAACTGGAATTGGAATGGGCAGAACTAGCTTTCATTAATGTTAACATTTTCAGGGAATTCCCTTGTGAAGCCAAACAGCCGCTGTGGCCCAGTCAAATTACATTCCTTCTTGGAAAGCTGTCGCACTAAATAAGTTCTTCAATGCGATTTGGTAATTGCACCGTGGCAGTTGCACTTAAGAGTGTTCTTTTTTTGCATGAGGGGCTGAACTGATCTCTGGACACTTATGGTTCTGAGAGCGGCAATAAGATAAAGCAGATGTAGAAGTTTGCGATAAGGTAACGGAGTGGGACGGCGGCATATGTGCATGTAAGTGTGAGTGTGTGCCAGCAAATGTTTGTTAGCACTGCTATTTGAGCGGGGATGTTCCACGTTGTGTGATGATGGAAACTAATTAAATCTCAGTGGGGACTGTGTGTGTCATTTCAGAGACAGGTCAAAGAGTTCCTGCATAACAGGCCTGTTCATTTGCCTCCCTGTTTGGAGTGTAGTGGCAGAGTCCACTGTGAACCTACTATAAATACTTTGTCCTGTTTAGTAAAGGGTGACGGTTTCAAACACGCATATGCTTGAAGAAAAGTGCATTAGGTCAGCCTTTTCCACATTTATCATGCAAATTCTTAAATTGCATAACCCAACGTCTATTTATTTAATCTGAGGAATGAGTCCTATTCCACTGGATTTCTTCTTGCCAGAACTTTAGGGCACCTTAGAGGAGAGCAGAAAATGGCAGTGGAAGATCTGTCAGGTCTTGTTGGTGTCAGTGGAATAGTCGCATTGGCGCTAACCTGAATTGTAGCCGTTCCCAATGTCATTCATAGGAACCACATGCTCAGCACTTTTAGTGGTTTCCCCAGCTTAGCTCACTTGATTCAGTCAGTCTAATTATTTACCTCATTTGCCAACTTGGATCACAGGGTACCCAGGATTCCAGGTATTTGGAATGTCTGCAATTCTTTCTGGCTACTGTGGTACTGCTGTCAGAATGGAATAGTTATCATCATTTCCGCTGTTCACCGGAGGAACTTGCTGCTTTTCCAATCACCTGATGTCACTTTGGAGGTAGAACTGTAAAAATTAAAAAACAAAAAACTTCACTTCAGTGGAACTAGAGTAACAGATGATGTAAGAGAGTATCTATGAATAGGGTGGTTGTATAGAACCCTTTTATAAGTTGAATATTCAGCCCTTTATTGTGGACATTTTGAATAATTTGTTATTCATCTTACAGCGTTTCAAATTGTGCAGGTTGTGCCTGTCTGTCAAATAGATCTAACTATGCATTTGGTTCTGTTCATGTTCTACATGTTCTTATTTGAACAGTGTAAAGTTTTATTTCCTTGTAGTTTTTCTTTTTCTTATTAAGCAGGTTATTGGATTACTAGGGGGCAATGTGGCCTGGTGATTAGGATTTTGGGTTTGAGTTCTGGACTAGAAGGTTACTAGAGGTACCATAGAGTCAAAAACTCAGAAGAATCAGTCTGTCTAATGATATAAAGGAGAAAAACTGGAAAAACAAAAATCATGTGAGGGTCTAAGAGGAGAGGTAGTAATTTAGTAATTAATTAAACAAAACATGCATGTTTACATCAAGGGAAAATGTTACATATGTGGCCTTTAAACTGTTGACAGCGGAAGATAGGAAACTGAACTTCTGCCATTGTGAGTTGCGTAATAAAGGAATGGATGGATATTATGATGGTCAAGAGATAAGGGATCTCGCTCTCTTTCTCTCTCTCTCTCTCTCTCTCTCTCTCTCACTCTCTCTCTCTCTCTCTCTCTCTCTCTCTCTCTCTCTCTGTAACTGAGTGCCTTCATGTTAGTATAAATAGGCTCTGTCCGGCAGTGAGGAGCCAGCCCCTGGAATGTTTGCCATGAAATGACTTGACACTTTCCATCGCATTCTGTCTTCTCCACCTCTCCTCACCTTCTTGGGCTGCATATGAGGGGTGATTAGCGGAGGGGAGGAAAAGGAGAGGGCAGATTTATTCCTTTAAAAACTTATTTCTTCTGAAAATGACAAAACTTGAGGCAGTGATGGCCTAGTGGTTAGGGGCTAGGATCGGAAGATTGTGGGTTCAAATCCCTTACCAGCAGGATGCCCTGCGGTACCCTTGAGCAAGGTGCCATCCCTATCACTGCTCCCTGCTTTCAATATCTGCCCCCTGCTGCGCGCGTGTGTGTGTATGGGTAAAATCCCGAGGTCTAGTTTAGTTGCGGCTCTCTGTGTGCTGTGTTTCACAATGACAAAATTTGTCACTTTCACAAAACATCTAGTCCAAATCCTTTTTCAGAGATATGCAACTTCTCACTAAGCACATTTTCTGACCCCAGCACAGATGTAGCTTCATTTTCCTGTGTGGAACCAGTTGATCTGTATTACTCAGTGCTATTTTTTACTGGGGGCTGATTTGAGTTTGAGCTAGGTAACTTGTTTAAAGCCCAGGAATAATATACCATTCAGTAAACAGTTTCTAGGCTCTAGATGGCACTCTTGCATTCCAAATGTAAAGATCAAGTTCAAGCTTTCTTCCAGCACAGTTCACAAGAGTGCACAGAAAAAAATGCCATGCTTATTTAAAAATGCCAGCTGCCTTTTTGCATTATGTCAATTTTTTTTTTTTTTTGATGAATGGACTGAAAGAAATGGGCCCAAGTGACTTTTTTTATTTTAACTTCAGTCATTTTTACAGACTGAAGGTTTTGTTCTAACCATGAAGATTGTTTAGATTAAATGATTTCATGAGTCTGTCGTTTGAAACCTCTAAATGAATACTTCAGTGCTATACTGACTATGTCATGGTATCAAAATTCAGTAGCTGTATGGTATCAACTTAATTACTTCAAAATCAGGGAAGTCTTTCAATACAAGATTTTACCTTAGAATACTTGCCAGCATTACTCACCTTTTCTCCCGGAATCGAGACTGCTTGTTGTGTGTCTAAATGACATTCTAGATTAGTCTGTAATCTGTCACTGTCAGTAAATATACCCTCATTTCCTGTTAAAGCAAAAAACCCTTTGAATTAAAAAAGTGTTCTCCAGAATAATGTCACTTTTAGTAAAGAAGAACCAAAAACGTATTTGGTTGATCAGAAACTATGACAGATATTTAACCCCGTAAGATAAAACCAGTGAGGTCAAAGGATGTGGAATGTAGAGAAGGCAGAAAAGGGTCATAGAAAGACAACTGTTAAAGTACATTTTCCAGTTCAGTTTGATCCAAGTATGTCAGATAGTCCTGGGCTTCTTCTAAGCCAACCAGAAAACCCTTTGTATCCTGAAAAACTTTAGTGTCTCTACTTAAATTATTCGGCACCTGAACATACTTTACTGTAACCTTTACTGGGCCTGAGTGGACAAGGAACTGCAGTTTTAGAGACCAGAGAAAAGATAGTGAGATCTACACAGAAGGTGCAACTCCATGATGTCAGTGTTTGTTCACTCTCGATGAAGACAACGAGTTAAAATGGAAAATGATGGGCGTAAACACAGCGTAGCTCCTGCTCTCCATTTTAAACAGCACACATTGACTCAGATAAACATGTTGATGAACACTGTGTTCTTTCCCTCTTCTAAAGTCCCTCTCTCTTTCTCTCCCCTTCTTTCCTAGTACCTTTTGATAGTCCCTCAATTGCATAGATCTACTGTATGTGGAAAAGTGCAGCCAGTGATGTAATTCAAATGAGTAAACAGAAGATATTACAGGGCTTAAATTGCCAGCCCATATGAGGCTCAGAGAACAACATCCTGACTGTCCTAGTAGTTCATTTCTAATTAAAGGCTTAAATCCAGACATAAATTAAACTCAGACCTAGCCTAAAAAGGATTTTCAATGGAAAAGCTGAATTGGCAACATAAGCTGGTTAAATATCATGTTTAATTTGTTTATGAATAAGAATCATACTTTAGATATGAGACACAAAACAACGAACCACATGAACATCAAAATGCAAATAGAGATACATGTGCATTCTTCATATACATATAAGCAACCACGTGACGACTTCCAGCCTCTCTATATACACGAGGTTAAAATAGCTGCTTTTAGGATTGTGCTGTACAAAACTGATGAATGCAAATAACCTTTGTTTTGAGTGGATGTTCTGTATTAATTTTCATTTAAAAGGCAGTTCTGGCGAAGCATCATTTTTTACATAATCGTTAATGGAATAAGTGCTGTAGGGAAAATAGTGAGATATTTTTAGATGCATTGATTTCTGTAACATCCTGAAAAAAGGGAATTGCATAAGAGCTGTTTTTTGCACCTTAAATTACTAAATGTCCATATGACCTGGAGGTTCACAAGTGTGTTTTAAAGCATTTGGTGTTCATGTACCATGTTCTTTCTCTCTTGCAGCCACTGAATCCAAAATTTAACATCAGTTTGGGATGTGGGTGGACATTTTAAGTACTGTGACCTCCTGACCTATAGCAGGCCTAACGTTACCTTCAAAACGCATCAGGCAGGCTTTTTTCTCCAAAAATAAAGTCTAAAAAAAAACAACACAGCAGTCTTGCCTGGTCATTATGGACTAGGAAAAAGTTCTCTTCTTCCATGCTGTGTAACGCAGAAGCCCACACAGTATTAAATTGTGGTAAACTGCATTATTTCAAAACCTCTGATGGTTCAGGAGTGCAGTGTTCCTGGCAATTACATGCAATTTGTGATTAGACCTTTAATATGGGAGAAAAAGGACACCTTTGATTAAATATGATATTGTTGTTTTTTTGTTTTTTAACAGATCTGAGGATGCTGTAGAGAGAGTGAACATGTAGCTTTGCTTTAGTGCTATCATGAACTTCTGTGACCCTGAAAAAGAAAATCAAGAGAAAATATGAAAAGTGCCTTTCATCAGTTTGCCCTAACCCTATTATTTAACCTAAAATATGATAGAAATCCAACATTCTATTGAGGTGAAACCAAAGGAATAATACATACACATTGAAAACATTCAGATATCAGATAAGCACTCGGTTAGTAAAAGTGAGATGCAAACAATGTTCTTCAGAATGACTATGAAGTTTCAGCTATGAAACTGTTAATTGATAATAAACTAATAGTGAAGTGAAAACTTGTCATTATGAAACACAGCTCAGCAGACCACAATGAAACCTCTGCTTTTTACCCATACAGCAGGGGGCAGCTATTGAAAGTGCCCAGGGTGATGGAGACTGTACCTTGCTCAAGGTTACCTCAGGGCAACCTATTGGTCTGGGATTCCAACCCACAACCTTCAGATCCTTGGGCCAACGCCCTAACATTTACATTACATCTACATATATCCAGAGCAACTTCCATTAGGGGCAGCGGTGGCCTAGTGGTTAGGGAGTTGGTCACAGGATTGGAAGATTGTGGGTTCAAACCCCTTACCAGTAGGTTGCCCTGAGGTACCCTTGAGTAAGGTACCGTCCCCATCACTGCTCCCTGGGCATAGCTGCCCACTGCTGCATGGGTTAAATGCAGAGTTCCAATTTCGTTGTGGTTCATGTATTGGACCATGTCAATATCTCACAGTGTTATGTTCATAATGGGAAACTATTGGAAAATCTAAACAAATAGATTTGCTTCGTGCACTTTCTTGCTGTACAGCACACTCTCTCAGCCATAACTCGATATAAAAATGCATTTTATACCCACTTAATCTAAAACTATCGTAAAACAGGCAACATATTCATTCGATTTTAGACAGTTAGAGCCAGTTAGTTTAGAGATGTGATTTGGAGCTCAAGCATTATTGACATTACAGACAAGATTAGCAAGACACTCCTGCAGAAAAAAGTCCCAGTTACCCACCAGTGATGTGTGGCGTCGTTATAGACTATCAGGAAATCTTTGAATGAAAGCAGTTTCCCTCAGGATCAATAAAGTTTTTCTGATTCTGATTCTGAATGGCCATGTTGTATGAATAGAAACATGTTAAGAGAGCTTTGAAGAGATATAAGAGCAAATGCTGGGTTTTGCCAAAACCCTTTGTAAAGTTCTTCATGGGGAAAAAATATTGCTAACGTTAAACTGACTCCTTAGAATCCATGCAGATAAATTGCACAGGATAAGGGCAAGGAAACATCAATAAGGTGGTGGGTTTTAAAATTCCTTAGAGATCTTTATACAGTCAGCCCACAGCATACCTTAGCCATGGAGGTAACATTAGGGGAGTAGAGCTGTATGGAATAACTGTGTGTATGTGAACTCTTAACACATACCTCTGCTGTTATGTTGAGCTCTTGCTTATATGGGCCCATACAGAAGACAAATGTAACGATGGATGACCTCGTACCACTGCTTAAACCAACCACCCCAGTCACTTGCAGGTGTGGAGAGATGTGGGATTGTGTAAGCATTGGGCTCAGCATTGAAGGCTAAACCTTATGGGGGGATTTGTGAACTTATGGAGGTGCTGCTGTAGAGTCTAGTGTGGTTTATGTCTGCATGTGTAAGAGAGACTGTGTTGAATGTTCTTTTGTGACTCCTGATAGAAAACTCCTCTAACTTATCTCCAGTTTATTATGTGTGTGTGTGCCCATTACTGTACTTCACATCTGTTCCTCAGCAATATGGTCCCTCAGGCAGTGCAGTTGAGTTATACAGTCATAGAAGAATTCCCCTTTAATAGAACATAATCACTATGGTAATTTATTACTGTTATACATTAAACCCATTCATCTAATCCTCTGTGTTGGAAAGTGACCCAGTCATCTCAGGCAACCCTGCCCAAACACACACACACACACACACACACACACACACACACGCACGTACGCACACACACACACACGCACACACACACACACACACACACACACACACACACATACAATTTTATAGGCCAGAAATGGCTTTGTGAAGGGTACTGAAAACCCAGCTGCTAATTATTGTAACTGACAAGAGATTGCAGATGAACCCATAATAGAATGATCAAATGATTTACCTTTAATGGCTTGAGAATGACATGCAATCGCACATTCCATTGCATTGGAATGGTACTGTTTAATCATATTTCTCATGATTCCTGCCAGGGCATCTGGGACCAACTCAGTCTTACCTCAGGAATCGACCGGACTGGAATTTGATTTAATCACAGCATGTGTATGCATTTAGTATGTTTGCTGGAAGCAAGTGGAATTTATTTTCCCATTAACAATGATGATGTTGCACAATAGCAAGCAGCAAAGTGTGGTAAATGGAACAATTTTTCTGATGGACTGGCTCTTTCTATTTTAATTGATGCCTGATGCACTGAACTGACTTGACAGTAATGTGCACATCATTTCTGTATGGATAAAATATATAATGGACGGCATGGTGGCACAGTGGATAGCGCTGTAATGGGCCGGGTCCTTTTTCCTCGTGTCTGCATGGATTGGCTCCGGTTTCCTCCCACCGTCCAAAAACATGCAAGTCAGGTGGACTGGAGATGCTAAATTGCCCAGGTTACAGGGGGTCTCCCTGTCCTTCACCCTGTTACAGCTTGGAAAGGCTCCAGCACCCCCACGACTCTAATTAGGACAAGCAGCTATGAAAATGAGTGAGTGAGAGTTATCAACATATATTCAATATAATAATTTGGTCATGTAATGTTAATATTCTTTTCTATTTTACTCACAATCTGCTGCAGCCTTATCCGTAGTTGCAAACCATAAAATGTTAAACGGATGCAGACAGTTGATAAACCAGTGCTGGTAAATGTTTTTGTGGTTTAAAGTGGAAATTCCCATTCCCTTCAGAGAACATATGTCTTCATTATTTAAATGCTCATGAATTCATTATTCAGAATTGAACTTAAAGGAATAAAATCCAAGCCTGTGCGATAAAACATTTCATGTTTAGTTTTTTTATCACCTAATATGCTTAACTCAGAAAAGCTGTGCATGAATAGTTTGCAGTACAGTAGAGGAAGTTCATCCATTCATTATCAGAGCTGCTTATCTGCTGCTCAGAGTTGTGTTCCTATTTGGGGTTCAGAAAGAAACACCCTGGAGAGGACGCCTGTCTATTGCTTACCACATAGAGGACGTGTTAACTCATTTTCACATATGCTCAAAGCAAGAAGGTTCTGGGTTCAATTCCCAACCGGGTCAGTTTGGGTCCTCCCTCTGTGCAGCTGCCTGTGTCTGCATGAGTTTGCTCCTGGTGCATGTCAGGTCAGTTGGAAATGCTAAATTGCCCCCTAGGTGTGACTGTGTTTGGATGTCTGCTGTGAGGGCTGTAAGCCCTGTGAGCTCTGGAATAGGCTCCAGCAACTCCTGCAGCCCTGGGTAGTTAGATAATGAATGGTTGAATGAATAGAGTTTTAAACTCTTTATGGAGTTTTTTTTTTACAGTGTAGAAAAAAAAAGCATTTTGACTAAGAGTCTTCAAACTTTTGCATTTAGCTGTATCTCTTATGACTTCAAAACAAGAGAAGAAAAACCTTATTGGCAGGCTTCCCAGTGGATATTGCAGATAAGGTGTGAGAATATCTGGCTCTTGGCTTCAGAATGCGTTCAAAGTTCAGACTTTGCCCTTTACATGGGGTGGTGGTGTGTGTTTATGTTTGCACGTTGACTATATACTCACACAGTCACCCACACATGCACATAAGCAACACCTTCCAACACATAAAGGCATGCGCACAGCAGGAGGAAAAGTTTCCCATTAGTATAAAACTAATTGGAAACAAAGTGAAAAGGAAGTTGCGCTTTTTCCTTTGAAGAGCCTTGTGAATTTCTCGTGTGCATGTTTGAATGTATTTGTGTGTGTGCGTGTGTATGATATGTGTCTTCATTACTTTCCTCTTAATGGTTCCTCCCCATTTTATCGCTCATTTCCCTTGGGCAAGCTCTTTGATGGGGTTGCCAGGTCTTAGCGGGAGATCCCCCTCTTGCTTCTAAAAATGCCCCTCGCAGTTGCTCACAGTAACAAGCTGGGATTACCATGCCAAACCACCTCCCAACCACCTCCCCCCAACACACGCACACACATGCATGGTCCTGAGAGTAGGACATTGTTCTCATTTAAGGCCTTTCACAGTAATGCGAAGCAGTTAGGCCGTACGTCATACGTCCATGAGACAGTCTTGAGGAACTACTGGTGTTTGTGTTAAAATATGGGTGCAGCCGTTCTGGTTTTGCTTTTATAAGCATTAAAAGGTCTTACACTGTTGTGCAAGAAGAATAAGTACATCATAACTGCAGTTCTAGATATAGGAACGTGACCGCAAAAGGAGGACGCTTTGAACTAAGCACTGATCTTGTTACGTCCCAATTGCTCCAATTAGTAAAGCATTCAGCCTGACATTTGTTACAATTCTTACTACTTCCATGAAACATTTCTGACACTGGGTGTGCCCTAATTTACCAAAAAGAGTTTGCTTGAAAGTTTGAAAGTTTTAGATTATATTAAAAAGCATAATGACTTCAAAGATGATGTCATGGTATAAAACTGATCAGCGTTGACCAAAAACAGTTATTTCTGCACACGGAGGTTACACCAGAGCCAAGGTATATGGAGTAATTTCCTTACTAACCAAATAAGAAAATATAATATTTTAAAATAATTTGTTTAATTGTGTCCTCTTAATCTACTTTAAGGATTTGTGTTAAATTCTTATGATTATTTTTAGGCCATAAATATGCAGGTATATGAAACATTTTAAAGGGTTTAAAAACCTTCAAGCCCCAAGGTACTTAGGCATCACTGTCGCACAATGCTGCTAAACAAGCATGCGCTTCCTCTGAGAATATGAAGCACCAACACAAATGGCCATAAATACAAGATGACTGGACAGCTCACAAGGTGTGGAGGAGAACTGTAACTGCCAAATCTGATACATCATGAACTCCCCACTGTCTTCTAACAGTCCAGCACACACACATGAGCCTGACAAATATAGCACTTTATTATTTTTATGAACAATTGAACAATTCTTAATAATATTTATAATGAACAAGCAATCTAGTTCCTAAACCTGGCAGCGGTGTCCTAGTGATTAGGGATTAGGCCCCATAATCAGAAAGTTGTGGGTTTGAGTCCCCAGACCAGTAGGTTGACCTGAGATACCCTTGAGCAAGGTACCATCCCCATCACTGCCCCCTCTTGCACGTGTGTATGTGTTAATTGCAGCGGTTCAACTTTGTTGTGGTTCACTGAGGGCTGTGTGTGGGGTCATATGTGTGTGTATTTAGAACTGAAGAGACACTTCAGTTTGGCTTGGCCAATCGGATTGCACTAGAACACGCACTGCATGCTATCATGCATGTAATTTGACTGTTAGTTTGCTCTTGGAAGGTGTTGAACGTTTTTGAAGGTAATACTCAGAGCTAAATCAGGTGGTGGGATCCAGCGATATTGATAAATCTGGAACACAGTGATCTCTGTGCAACTGAACAGCAGGGGAGAATTCCTGTGTCCTACTGTGGGTTTTGGGTTGTGCCTGGAGAGTTACTGTAAATGATGTGGTAGAATAATGACAGACTCTCTTGAACAGGAAAGCTTATTACAGTGTTGTAGTATTGTGAGTCCATCAGCAAAAATACCGGACTGAAATATTACTTCTCTGGTTCTGCCATTCACCCTCCTGCTGCGTTGAAAGGCTCAACTCAATGCTCCAGAGCTTTGAATGAAAAGTCTACCACCACATCCTCCTCATGGCCAGTCATGCCTTTAATTAGCCTCATGATTGCAAACCATTACCAAACCTTTAAGAATGTTCTTTGACATATTTGACAAATAATAACCATGATAATAATAAGATAAAGAATGTAAAAAACAAAATTTTTAAAGCTTATCTCTAAATGTCTCTTTTATTTGACGGTAACTGCTGACTTGCTTGAGGTTGGCATTAGTTGGCATAAAACCTTTCTTTTCTGCTGTGAAGCATGTTAGCTGATAATTGGAGGCAAATGTTTTTAATACTTTAATATATTTAATTTCAAATATGCACAGTTTTATTTTTAAATTTAGGTTAACATGTAGTTTGTATAGGCAAGATTAACTTCAGCTTTTCAAATAATATAAACACTTAATATATATATATATATATATATATATATATATACATATATATTATACACAATACTGTGCAAAGTTTTAGGCAAGTTGGTGAAAAATGCTGTAAACAAAGAATGCTTTCAATGCTTTCGGAAGTGTTAATCATTTATTTTCATCAATCAGCAACATGCAGTGAATGAACAAAAGAGAAATCTAAATCAAATCAGTATTTATGACCACCCTTGCCTTCAAAACAGCATCAATTCTTTCTATGTACACTTGAACACAGTTTCTTTGAAGGAAACTCTCATTGGTAGGTTTTTCAAACATGACTGTGTTTCAACCTCCGTGTGACATTGATGATCATCAGCACCTGTTTGGTAAAAAACTACATCATACAATCGAATTACAACTCTACAGAAACTTTTGACTTGTGCAAGTGTACTTGTAGTTGAACTGGATGCTGGTTTGAATACAAAGGTAGTAACACTCAAATATTGATTTGATTTAGATTTTTCTTTGTTCGCTTAATAAATTTTGTAAATTTGAAAAAATAACATACATATATATATATATACATATATATATATATATATATATATATATATATATATATATATGTGTGTGTGTGTGTGTGTGTGTGTGTGTGTGTGTTTCTTCTCCATGGACTTTCCACTCAATTTTCAGGTTACAATTAAGTAATTATTGAATTAAATCCCTCTTATAATAGCCCCCCACCCCACCCAAATTCTCCTCTTTAAAGAATTGGCTTGAAGAGGCCAGTATGTTTAAATCCATGTCCTGGTGGCTGCAGCATCTTTAAAGTTGCTGAAGCACATTTTTGTGAAATATATCCATTTAGTGAATTGGGGGGGATACTAGAATAGTGTCGATAACATGGTTAACAATCTACTAGGCTCACAACCATGAAGACGTAATAATTACAAAAGAAGGTCAGTATTAGGCTTATCACTTGATGCTGTGTTACCCTTAAGAAGGAAAGATAAGATGAAGTTGTAAAGGTGGTTAATATTTGATCTGGAGCTGATAAGAATAGGTGATTTATTTCTGGGATCCAAGAAAGTACTGATGCTGTTTATTTCGGCTGTGTGTTCGTGTTGCTCATCAGCCATGAACACCTGGTGTTCCACCTTATTGTTTACATTTGCTTCTTCAAAGTGAAAAGGTTATGGGACAAGGATGCTTCTTGGGTTGATAGTGTGTGTACGTGTGTGTGTGTGTGTGTGTGTGTGTGTGTGTGTGTGTATGTGTGTGTGCATGTCTAAAAACAGAGTCAACAGCAGTTGGAAAGTTTCCTCAAAAGGAAGCCTTCACAGCAAATACCTGAAATGAAACAGCCTTGAGAGAAGGGCAGTGCAAGAGAGAGAGAGAGAGAGAGAGAGAGAGAGAGAGAGAGAGAGAGAGAGAGAGAGAGAGAGAAATGTATGACTACAAGCCTGAAACAAGAGTGAATGGGGAATGTTATTTCCCCTTGCCAACATTCCTTGAGTCAACCGCAAGAGTGCTTGTCATGCAAATAAAGCATTTTCCAACTAGTCCTGGAATTTAAGAGAGGGACAAAATGAGGGAGGGAGGGAGAAAGCTGTAGAGGTGGGTACAGGCGAAGATGAATCCTTCTTGGGGTAAAAGATGTACAATGCAAACGAGAAAGAAAGAAAGCAACTCAGAAACATGTCAAGTGCCAGTAGCTCCACTAAAATAATTGGAACAAGTCGGAGGTTGATTTAAAGTGCTTTGGATATTTAATGAAGAACATCACCTTTTGTTCATCTGAACTGCTCAACTGAATCTGCTTTATTGTAATCCAATAATTGATTAGTCTTAAAAAAAAGTCAGTCTATCACATGTGGCTTCCACGCTTGAAGCAGTGGTTTGAACAGAAAAGTCAGATTTGCCCAATGGTTCACCTGTTTCAGACCAGCTCTTTCTTGTTTGCTTGGACCTGGATTGGATCTATAACACTGAACAAACCTATAGCTCTGCAGGCATTCATCTTAGACAATAGGGTTCGTGATTACAAACCACCTCATAAGTGGCAGGACTGATCTAGAATCAGATTTGTGGTTATGACGGTCATAGATACAGAGGAGTCATATTCAAGAATCATATTTAGTGTTTTAAATCTTATGTACTTTGCCACCCTAATGAAGAGATGGATGCAGTCTTAGTGGATTGAGAGAGGATTTGGGGATGTATTTAAAGAAAACATTTGGTTGAGTATTGATTTTAATGGTTGTTAATAACATTAGCCTTGCAGCTCTACATACATATTAAATAAAATGGGCAAAATTTGGTTTCCAAGCACATGGGCAGCGGTGGCCTAGCGGTTAGGGTGTCAGGCATGTGATCGGAGGATCAGGGGTTCAAACCCCTTCCCAATAGGTTGCCCTGAGGTACCCTTGAGCAAGGTATTGTCCCCATCACTGCTCCCCGGGCGCTTTCAATAGCTGCCCACTGCTGCACGGGTTTGAGTGTGCATGGGTTAAATGCAGAGGTCCAATTTCGTTGTGGTTCATGTGTGCTGTGCCGTGACCTCGCAATGACAAGGGTTGTCACTTTCACTTTTCATCTGACCTGGTTGACTCCAACTAGTCAAAAAGAGAAATCAAATAACTCCAGTTGTAAATGTTCCAGCTGTGTAAAATTGTGTAAATTAGGTCATTTTGCCAAACTTTTCCTTTTCTTGTTTTGAAAGCAACATTTGCATTTTCATCCAATTAAATTTCTTCATTCATTTTTACCAAATAAAATTTCGTTTATGGTTTCTCCTGACAATTAGTGGATTTTATTTATTTTATTTTTTAATAATAAGAAAAATCTACTCAAATTTATGTTTCAAAAATGAAATATTTTACATTTTTGCACAAACATTACTGACCATTAGTCACCACATCAACAATCACACACCAGCAAACAAAGAGCACACACTAGCAAGACTCCTAGTGTTATCAGTTTAAACATTTACTTTTACTAACTGTGTTAAAATATAAATACTCTTTGACTTTCTCTCAAGCATATTCTTGGCACTTAAGAAGGTCAGCTTAAGTCACACACACACACAAAGTTTTGATGTTGATTTCATTCCCCTGCACACTTTTCATTGCATTACTTTCTAATTGCACTGAACTGATGGGCTTTCTGTGATGGGAAAACCTGCAAAGGTGTCTTCCACTTCAGTGAGTTGACCTTGTTTACATTGCTTTCTCATAAAAGACACACATGAAAAGATATGATGTCATAATGCATTAATCATAATTCAAGGCTTCCTTTAGAGGATGGTTATTTAAAGAGAGTTGGCTTTGGAAACATTATTAATGGCCTTGTCCCTAAAGTTTCTGGGAAAAGAGAGCTGCTCCTGTTTTCATACCTGCTCTTGTTTGGTTAGCAGTGGTCTGTAATGATGATGTCATGTCATAAACAGCAGTTTAATAACAGTTGTGGCTTTGGGTGTGTGTTTCTGTTTACTTTATCTCTTTGGCAGACTGTATTCTGGATTAGCTGCATGGTCTGCATACGCTATCAGAAAAAAAAGCTATTGGCACCGGGAAGTTTTAGTCCCAAACAACTTATATGTATCTTAAAAGGTACTTTATGCTCCCAAAGATCTAGCTGTGTACCTTACATGGGTTTAAAAGTATAATGGGTTTAAAATTGTTTAATTACTTTCCAAGGGGAAAGAGAGCTATTTGTACTTTTAAAAATAATTTAATTCCAAAAAGATTAATTGAAATATTGTAAACAAGTATAACTAAAATGGTATGATTATTTTTTCTGGCTGAAAACACAGAGCAGGCTTTACAGGCAGGCATGCTCTGAAATTCATTATCCAAACAATGCTTCTCTCCAAGTGTACCTTTTGTCTGATTTGTTTACTTTTAAATAAGAAGAAAATCCAACTAGATGTACCCTTGATACCACCCTGCTAATAGTGTTTGGACCCTGATTGGAACTTTTATTTTGTATTTCTTTAAGAAAATGCAGCTAGAACCAAGGTGAAATTGGGAGATGATGTGACCTGGGTGGTCTAACCCAGAGAGAAAAATCTAATTCTCTGATTGCTGCCACCCCGCCACCCTCCCTAAGGAAAAAAACTGGAAAAAAAACCTTTCCTGTCACTGTGGTGGTCCTTTCAAGCATACAAATTCAGTGCCTTGAGTGTCTTTTATCATTTTCCACTGCAGTTACATCTACATTTGCAGTTACGTGCTGTATATTTTACTTTTCTAGTTTAAAACATTAGGTCATGAAAAGGTACAAAACTGCCCATTTCAGTATTTCTTAGAACCAGAAACCACAGAGGCTAGTCTAATTAAGATTGCCTTAAATGTCGACACAGTTTGAAGCATGTGTACAATGATTTAGGCTTAACGTTTACACAATGCTTACTGGCAGAGCAAGGTTGTATCACTTGCCGCATTTGCCTTGTCGCTCCAGTGCAAACTAAAGAGCCAATATGGCTTGGTGGATCATCTCCCTCTGAGTCGAAAATAATTGTTTTCGCCATAAACTATTGCTCAAAGAAGGAGAAACAGGCTTGTTCATGCACAGATGCTCATACACAGGGTCTAAACAAGAGCAATGATTGTAATATTTACATTTGTGGCATTTAGCAGACACTCTTATCCATACTCTTATCAACTTCCATGTCCAAATTACAGGGACAGTCCCGCCAGGAGCAATTCAGGGTTACGGGTCTTACTCAGGAGCCCAATGGTGGTAGTGCCAGAGGCAGGATTCGAACCTACAACCTCTTGATCCATAGGTCCGTAGGCAGGAACCCTACCACTATGCAACCACCACCCCTGTAATATGGTGGTCAGAGCACCATCAGTCGCTTATTTATCGATGGCTGCTGATGGCCTTAGCCATATTGTGGAGAAGATGCCATCCTCAAAGCTCCTGAGCAAGGAGAACGCCCAGGAGAGAGATGATAAAGATGATAATGAATGATGATTACAGTGATGAGTTATGGATATAATGATGATGGAGGATGATGTGATGTTGCTGAAGATGGCTAGAGGATCAGAGGATCAGACTCTGTGCAGCCAGCTTAAAAAAGAACAGGCACAGTCTAGCCTCAAACACACTTTCTGGTAAAGAGAAACAAGGGATGTGATGCTGACGAAGAGTTTTTATGGCATCCCATCGATTCAGCAGAATGAACACAGGAAGATAAATTTGAGAAGAGCTGGAAGGCCCTGTATGCGGGGGAACACTTGAATTTTTCACTGTTATAACCTCATGTAAGGTCATGCATGTGACCTTGCAATTTACAGTAGTTACTGGACAACAGGACATTATGCTGTATAAAATAACTTTGGAAAAAAGCATAATCATATGTTGACTTTAGTTATTAGCTGCTTTATTTTTTAATATCCCACCACTTGAGCTTCAAGTGTAAAGAGATAATGAATGTTAATATTTTCCCCTTTGGTTTTAATGTGGTGGCTGAATAGTGTATGTTTATGCAAGCGGTTAATTGGCCACTGTAAGTTAATAATTTAGTCAGTAAGAGTTTCAGAAAGTCAGAAAGAGTGAAGACTAAAACATGCAGCAACGAGTGAACATGCAGAGTAAGGAGGCAAACCGTTTTTGGATGTCAACAGCTGAAGTAGAACAGTGGAGTGAGAAAATGCAGAGCAGGTCTGTGGAGGAGAGATGGGAGGTTAGAGGTCACAATGACAGCAAGGCTGTGTTCATCACAGAGCTGTGTGAAGCAACGGTGACGTGCGTTTGTTTGACAGGTTTACTGCTGATGAGGGGTGTGTGTGCGTGTGCTGCAGACGCTGCCACACGTGTACACATCACAAATACATGTTAACCTCATGTTCTGACGCAGACAAACACTCACTCAGAACACGCATCGGATGAGATGTGATATGATACTAACAGGAAATGCTGTCACTCCAAAAAGACTAGAAGATGTCACACACCCACACATACACACACACACACACACATAGACACACACAGAAGCATGCGCTAACGTTTGATTCAGGTCAAACTAATCCGGCGTTTGATGTGGCAGCTAGGTGCATTTGTCTTTGGGCCGAATTCTTGTTTCCGTGCCAACAGACAGGCTTTGAAGATTAAGCTGCACATAGCTCAGATACTGCAACACACACTTACACACACACTGTCCAAGCATGTCAGCTGAAATTGTTTGAAATCATTTCTTTGCTATACTTTGAATTTGTGTGAATGGTGAGTTTTCTGTGTGTGTGTGTGTTAGATGGATGTGAGGCACGAGTATGTGGCAGTGTGTCTGTCTGCCTGTGTCTCTGTTTCTCTCTGTGTTAATGTGCTTCACTTCCATTCTTTGTTCTTCTCTCCTGGAGAAAAAAATGAGAATAAGAGAGAAGAGAAACAGAAAGAGTTGAGTGAGAGAGAACGCAAATTTCAACAAAATTCATCTCTCTCTCTCTCTCTCTCTCTCTCTCTCTCTCTCTCTCTCTTCTCTCTCTCTCTCTCTCTCTGGGTTCCCTGGGTCAGACTGGAGGCTGGAGGCATCTGCTTTCTGATGATGATGATGTCATATAGGCTGAGAGTTGTTTTTGAGAGCTTCAACTTTTGGTCTCAAATGGCGGCCATTAAACTGACCCCTACAAACACTTCCCCCTATTAATCCCAATAAATGTCAGTGTGGAGGGAGAACGGCTCATGCTGGGGTCAGCCTGGTCACCTCCTCAGTGACTCACTGCTTCCCTGCTCTCGGTCTGAACTGGAAGGAGTCAGGCTGTTCAGATGTCAGGCAAATATTACAAAGGCAAAACACAAAACACAGAGATCTAGAATATACTCAAGTATAACAATTATAACCTTTAATGTTTAATTCCTTTGTCTTTCATCCACTTTTGCGCAGGAGATTGATACACATATTGGTAAGAGTGTTCTTTCTGATTTCTACTCCTCATTTGTTCCTGGGGTAAACTATTGTGTGTCCTGACACTTTTGCTCCTATTCCTATCACCCCAACTTCAAGTAGAAGTTGCTTTTAACTTTTAGCTACAAACTGACCTCACCACTGATAACAGTAGACTGTAAGTGAAAGTGACTATTCTTGTCATTGCAAGGTCACAGCTCATTTAATCCATTGCATTTAACCATGCAAACTTCCATTCTTCCATTCAAACACTGTGCAGCAGGGGGCAGCTATGAAAGCTGCTCAGGGAGCAGTGACAGGGACGATACCTTACTAAAGGGTACCTCAGGGCAACCTACTGGTAAGGGGTTTGAACCCACAATCTTCCAATCCTGTGGCCAACTCCCTAACCACTAGGCCACCGCTGCCCTCTGTACAGGCCATCTGTAGTTAAATCTGCTTAGTGATTTTGTAAAAAAGCACTTTTATAAATAAAGCTGACTTGACTTGGTTTGGCTGTACCCATGGACAATCACCCTTGGAATTAAGAGCTAGAGGGAAAGAGAAATGGCATAAACTGTGGTCATTAATGGCTCTTATATAAACAGATGCAGCAATTTTTTGCCAGAAATTTTCAATATGTTGTTCTCATGCAGTTCCCAACTTTTTCATACATCAGATGGTCCATCAAGATCAAAACCAAATAGCTATTGGTCCAGGCTATTGGTGGTGCTCTGTAGAGAATATTGTTCTCCTGTCCTACATTCAATAGGATTCAGGTTAACAACCTCCCTTCTGGACTTTGGTGGAATTTAGGAAGTTTGGTTGAATTTAGTGTCCCCACGGGGGGTGAAGTAGCATGAAATATTTTAAAAAGCACAAATCAGCAATAACAATGTATTCACCTAGTTGTCAAAACATCAACCCTATTAGCAATCTGTGTTTGCTTGCTTTTAAGAAATGTCCAATAATACATTGAAATGCAATGGCTATCATAATTTTTCATTCCTTGAAAAAAATACTTACATTTACATTACATTACAAAAATACTTACATGGGTTTCTTTGGCAAACTTGCATTCTAAGAATTTCTCCGCTTGTGCATGTGAAAAATCTCTATTTGAAGGGCCATGTAGTCCTAACACCCTACCACTCTGTCTCATCAAGAGCTGGGACGTCCCCCTCCTAGGCATGAATATGCAAACAGAGGAGTAAAGCTAAGTGGTCAGTGCAAAAGTTGAAATGGGACGGTTAAAAATAGCCTTAAACAAACTCACTTTTAATTCGAACCATGTTGAATTAATAATAGTGCCAAACCGATTTACCTATGTGGTTTATAACACTGCAATAGTGAAACAGCAGTGAAACCTATCTAGAAGCTTTTATCTGGATACTTACATATCCAAAGATTAAAACAATAATCTGTTTGAGATTACATAACAAGTGTGTGTAGATTTAAGTAGGCAGTTTGTACATTAACTTCATTAGCTTAAGAAAGCAGGAACACGAAACATTTCTTGAATGATCAGCTAAACCTGGGTAAAGGGGAAACAGTGTAAATGTGTAACTGTCGCTGTAGAAAATCTGATTGTAGTTATGGACACATGAGTTCAGGTCTGGCAGTGAGATGTGGTCAGACATTTCTGAGGGACGTGCTGGAACGGCAGGCTATAATTACCATCATGCTAATATAAAACCTGGACTCCGGTTCAGTGCCGGGTGAGTCCACTTCTGGGCCTAGTTGTGAAATGTGTGAGAGATGAATAGCCTGAAAGAGGGCTTTTCAAGCATTATTTATAGACTCCATCTAAAGATGTTCATAATGCAAACATAGCACTTCTGTATTACAACATGATGACTCTGGAAAGTGAATTATGTGTAACACACTGCTGAGACTGGAGACTGAAAGAAGATACTCTAAGTTCAGAGAAATCATCTTTAGGTCCTGAGGGCTGATGTCAGGGGTGTGTGTGTATACTTTAGTTTAAAAGCAGCTGGTGGATCTCTGTTTGGTTTGACTGGGTGTTTTGAGCTGAGGGGTAAATGCTGTTAAAATGAAGAGTGTGGCGACATGTGGATCTCTGTGTGTGGGAGAAGATCTCATAAGGAGAGAGAGAGAGAGAGAGAGAGAGAGAGTGTGTGTGTTTGTGTGTAAATGTGTTTACTCAGCCACAAAATGGAAGACTGCGTAAGGTAACAGAACGGGGTCACAGAATGCCGAGGTACAAGTCGAAAACTTTCAATACTCAATAACTGCAGGATTACAGACTTCCTCTGGCATCAACCTCAAAAGCTGTGTACTGGGAGCTTCATGAAATGGGTTTCCAAAGACAAACAGCTGCAAGCAACCCTCAAATCACCAAGCAAAATGCCAAGAGTCGGACGGAGTGGTGTAAAACACGCCAGTTTGGGAACGCTTCTATTTTGCTCCAGCATGACTCCACCCCACTGCACAAAACAAGGTCCATAAAGACACGGTTGGTTTCATTTTGTGTGGAAGAACTTCACTGGGCTGCACAGGGCTCTGACCTCAACCTCATCAAACACCTTTTGGGATGAATGAATGGAAAACAGAGATTGCGAGCCAGGCTTTCTCGTCTAACTGCAGTGCTTCACAAATGCTCTTCTGCATGAATGGTTGCCAAACATTTCCAAACTATTTTATGTTTGTAAGGTCCCTGATCATTGATGAACAGTGGAAATGGAATTAAGTGTTGAAATGAACAAAAATGAACTATTTGTTTGCAGCCACCAATGGTGTGCTTGAAAAAGAACAACAACGAAAAAGAAATAATGTTGTTTTTTTTCTTTGGGGTTGTGTGGCAGCCACTGGCACAGAGAATGTTATTGGGGTACAGGGAAGAAAGACTTTTATTACATAACATCACAGACATGTAAGACTAATGACGGGTAACAAAACGAAATAACAAAAAGGTGGATGTTGCAAAAAGACAGTTTAAAATACATCGATTTCAGTGAGCTACTTCAAGAATAAAGTTTTGAATTGACCTTCACTCTCTTTAGGCATGAAAACATTCATTTTTGGCCAAATTTTTACATATAACTGTGTGTATATAAGCATATGCATCTCAGCTTTATACAGAGCAAATGTGGTAGTGGAGGATGTGTGTGGGGGGTGTGTGTGGAGGGGGTGCTGTGTATTTGCATGGGCGGCAGATGCTTGTGTTTGTGGCTCTGTCGCTGCAATAGATTTAGTTTTATTGTTTATCTGAAGCTTTAAGTTTACAAATACTTTCATACATCTGCACACATGATATACACACTGAGCAGAGCCAAACATTAGGACATACAGACAGACAGACACACACACACACACACTCACATACAGAGTTTTGAGCCAAGAGAGGGAAAGAACACAGACACACACAAACACACACACACGCACACACACACAAACACACACACACACACGAGAGGAAAGAACATATATCAAAGAAGCAAGTAGTTTGTATATCTTGTATTTAAGCCTTATGTAACATATGGACTGTGTATTGTGTTTCTGTAGACACAGATGCTTGTACATTACAATGATCACTTTTCTGCAGAAGGAAAATATTCTTATTATGAATGCATATTAATGATAATTAATTCATCTTGAACAGTTCACCCAATGTAAAGAGCAGCTGTTCTTCAAACAGAGGAAAGCATAAAAGATGGAGAAATGGAGATCTGATACTGACGATACATAAGAATTGTCAAACCTTAACTATTGATCCCACCCTGGTCATAATCTTAGCAAAGAGGTTTAAATATATGAAATAAAGAGCTTTGTAAGAATGTTTGAACCATTTTCTTTGCCTAAATAAATAAATACAATTAAATACAATTAACAATTAAAAACAACAAAAAAATGTGCTTTTGTGAATAATATATAATGCTTTTTAGCACATTTTTTTTTTTTGTATGGGAAATGTGAAAAAAATATGTTTAATGCATACATTTTTTCTACCAGGACTAATCCTGATGTGGGTTATACATTAGTTTTCCTAGGCAGGATTCATACACAGTAGAAAGTATTGTGCAAAAGATTAGTTAAGGGTTTAACTTTGGATTAAAACAAAAACTGTCCACACAAACATAAACCCACATATTCTTGTGATGTTTCTGGCTCTTAGTTTTTCCAGAGATCCCACTCCCTGGTCTGAAAGTGTGCTGGCGCTCCTTCATAATGACTGCTCTTATTTGTCCTGCAGTGATCAACAGCATATTTACTGCTTGTGTGTGTTCAATTAAAAGGCTGATTTTTTTTATTGTCAATGTTGTTTATTTGATTGATACATTTTGTACTTTTGGCCCTTCTCAGCTGTATCTGGTGAAGCACTTTTGTTTGTGTGGTTTGGTTTTCTTTGGGGATGTCTGGGGGTTGCCACGCCGATGACAAAAAGCATGGGATGAAGATGCAGAGTTTGGGAGAGTGGATGAAGTGGCAGGCTATCAGTGTATGACGATGAGAGATGCAAGAGAGGAAGAATAAAAAAGCAAGATATGTTTATGTTTGTGAGTGTGTGTGTGTGTGTGTGTGTGTGTGTGTGCGTGGGTGTAGAAACACTACTTGCAGAGATGTAATTGAGGATAGAGAAGGATGTGGTCAGGAATACCCAACATCTCTCCAGGACTGAGGGCAGTGTGTGTGTGTGTGTGTGTGTGTGTGTGTGTGTGTGTGTGTGTGTGCTTTTACTAACTATACAAATCTATTTCTTTTCTCGTTGTCTTTTTTCTTTTCTTTTTTCCATAAGAAGAGTCATCAACTCACAAACTTGAGAAAACGGCTCTTGCCGGTAATGGAGTTCTTGCATTAAAATGTGCAGAAATAGGAAAATTATTAGGGATAACTTTAAGATTTGATGATATTTTAAGTTTTATTGTTATAAGAACATCTTGACTGTATATAACTATATATATAATTTATAAGGACTCTCAAATACCTCATTTTCAGTAAGTTCTGTGTCACTAAAAAACACACCAATAGAGTTTATGAGCATCTTTAGAAAAAGAAACATCCCCCCCACATAAGTTGGCCCATAGGAGATCCTGACTAGAGCCTTGCCACAGTTTTATATTTCGTGTTTAGAAAGTTCAGGTTTTCTGTATTGAAATCATTACACTTGTAAGTAAATGTGTGTAAATATGTTTAACTGTGTTTGACATAAATCTGCATATGCATGCAAAATATGAAGTGGCACCTTGCAGTTAGGTGGCAATGGAATACATGTAGACCTTTGCTGTGTGTGAGTTTGTATTGAATGAATGAGCAGCTGTCTTAATCAATATGCAGTAATGCTGATGGAATGGCTGCAACAGGAGCTCATAATTGGTCACATAAATAAACACACAGAGCACTGTGTGTGAGGTGTTTGAGGGAACACGCATGCATGTACCAGGTTAGAAACAGCAGTTGTAAATACTTTCTTAGAACACAGAGTTTGATTGAGAGCTTGGAGGAGTGTGTGTGTGTATGTGTGTGCATGCACCTGAGTGTGTGTGTGTGTGCGTGTGGTTCACCAATTCAGCAAATTCCCACCTTATTGCTTCCACCTTTTGTGTACAGGTGACGATACAAAGATGTAGTTTCAACACTAAAAATAAAATATATTTGATATAATTATGTCCAGTTTTTAAATTCAAATAAATCATACATCACCACAATTGCTGCAAAACTGATTAAATAATGGTAAATCTGGAAAACAGTTTGCCTTACAGTGCCATGCATGTACCTCCTTGTGAAAAGTGAATTGCATTTAAGGCCCATGTTTTCTCTTAAGACTTACATATCGTGTATGCTGATATGTAAGAATCCTAAAAAAACAGGCATCAGGCGTACAGTGTAAAAAGCAGACCATGGTTGAAGTTTTGCTTTTGTTTTCATAATCAAAAGATTGCAATTGAATATGAGTTAAATTATTTGCTACTACGTATTTTTTCATAAATGCCCAAGATTCCTTTATCCATGTTTCATTTGTTAAGTTTAAAGTGAAGAGACCAGAAATCCAATGAAAGTTAGTACATGAAATGACTGTAGTCTTCACAAAGACTGAAAGAGAGACAGAGCTGGAAAAGATGTGTGATTAAAGATAGAAATGGAAATGAACTCACAGGTGAACAGAGCATGTTGGGCTGATGGAAGGAGTACTTTGAGCGGCTGATGAATGAAGAAAATGAGAGAGAGAGAAGGTTGGATGATGTGAGGACAGTGAACCAGTAAGAACAGCGATGAAGAGGATGAAGAATGGAAATGCTGTTGGACCGGATGACATACCAGTGGAAACATGGAGGTGTTTAGGGGAGATAGCAGTTGAGTTTCTGACCAGATTGTTTAACAGAATCTTGGAAAGAAAGTGGTGAACTGATACTGATCTGTAGCGTACGTAGAGGAGAGGAGAGGAATGAAAATTAGTAGGACAAAGACAGAATACATGAGTGTGAAGGAAATGGAGGAAAGTGGAGTGGTTAGGATGCAGGAAGTAGAGGTGAGAAAAGTGGAGAAGTTTACTCAAGATCAACAGTTCAGAGTAATGGCGCATGTGGAAGAGAGGTGAAGAAGAGAGTGCAGGCTGGTTGGAATGGCTGGAGAAGAGTGACTGGAGTAATTTGTGACAGACAGGTACCAGGACAGTAGAGAGACCAGATATGTTGTATGGGTTAGAGGCAGTAGCTCTCATGAAGAGACAGGAGGTGGAGCTGGAGGTGTCAGAGTTAAAGATGCTGAGATTTTCATTGGGTGTGATGAGGATGGACAGGATTAGAAATGAGTATATTAGAAGTTAGACGTTTTGGAGACCAAGTTAGAGAAGCAAGGTTGCATTGGTTTGGACATGTCCAGAGGAGAGAAGAGGATTATATTGGAATGAGGATGATGAAGATGGAGCTGCCAAGAAAGAAGAAAAGAAGAAGACAAAGAGGAGGTTTATGGACGTGGTGAGAGAGGACATGCAGGTGGTCGGTTTGAAGGAGGAAGATGCAGAATACAGGAAGAAATGGAAACAGATAATCAGCTGTGGCGACCCCTAAATGGGAACAGCCGAAAGAAGAAGAAGACACATCAGCACACATGAGAATGATCAGAGCTTTATAATCTTATCAGCCTTTGGATAAATTGCAGGTAATTCACTGGATATTAAATGAACAGTAAAAGCGCTCTGCTTACTGAAATTATGGCTTATATCATTCTGGCTCAAAGTAGCAGTCAGTTTGTACAATCCTGAAAAGTAATTATTTTCCTGAATCTGAAATGCATATTGATTTAAAGGTGAAAATTCTTGAAAGTTGTTTCTGAAAAAGAAACCCTTAAAATGATGTCTGTGTATGAATACATTTTTTAAGCAAAATTTATTTTCCTCCATGGTGACCTCTTACTAAAATTGCTAAGGAGAGTACCAAGAGTGTGCAAAACTTCATCAAGGCAAAGAGTGTCTCTAAAACATGTAAAATATAACACTTTTTGCCAATCCATAACTCCACACGTTTTATTTTTATGATTTTACACCTATTTTTAAATGTGGAAAATATTTTAAAAAAAGGACAATGTCTAGGCTTGACACTGGTCCAGCATGCTAGTTGAAACAGTGGTTAGTAAAGTTATCTTTTGTCATAGACACACTGGTAATCAGTACAGACAGTAGGAGCTGTGGGATACATGCCTGCACCCAGGGGGCAGTTATAGTGTTAAGTGCTTTGGCCAAGGGCAGCAGTTGTGGATGTGGGAGGGGCAAAGTAATGTTCACCTCCATCCCTCAACCATAATTTTTCCTGCCAGTCCTGGGGATTGAACCAATAACCCTCTGGTTGCAAGCCCTCTTCTTTAACCATTAAATCACCACTGCCTTGCCAAATCAGAGATATGATGCTGATGTGGAATGATAAGGCTGTTAGCAGTAGTGCACTTCATGTTATAACCTCTGTGGAATGCATTGTCCTAGTTTGTGGCCGTAGTTAAAAGGGGCGTTGGCCATCTGTCCAAAGCAAGCCAGGTGCTGCTGCACCTCATTTAGACCTCCAAGCAGAAGACTATTTTCAGAGGGGGCTATAATTGCAGAGGGGTTTATAATTTATAGACAGAGTGATGAGTATGTTGGGGGGCAGAGTGTGTTGCTCAGTGTCTGGACTCACAGTCAGAGACACACAAGTACATGCAAACTAACCTAGATAAATTCGCCCACGCAAACCCAGGCTTAATCTGGTGTTAATCTCAGCGCAGAAGGTTTTGAAATAACAATTCTAAGTATGTATACGTTCCTGGCTCCCACACATTAGTTCATCTCAGCTGTGTTTGGTGGAGTAAGGTTAGGGCTCTATATGGGGCAGTCATGTTCTTCAACACAAATCTCACCCAACCATATCTTTTACGGACCTTGTTTTCTGCAGTGAGGCGAGTCATGCTGGAATAGGCATTCTCCAAAGGGCTCTCCCAAAGCACTGTTATCCAAAAGACCTTGAGAAGAAAAGACCTAAGATTTCCCTTCACTGGACCTTCTGGGTCTAGCCCAACTTCTTTATCTTCCCTGCACCAAAATTTACTGTTGGCACAAAGCAGCCAGGCAGGTGATGTTCTCCTGGCAGCTGCAGGACCCATACTTGCAGCTGTAAATCTGCAGTAATTGATACAAGAGAGAATTGGTAACATTTTATTTCACTTTTATCAACAGAGCATTGGCATCTCTTATGCACCTCAGAGCTCAGTAACCTCACTCTGTAACTTTAACAGAATTTTCAGTTGTTCTGTCTCTGTGGAACAGTTGATCATAGAATATCAAGCAGGGAATTCATTTCACCAAACCACACTTGAATTCTTCACGCTTGAGATTTGTTCTTACAGAAGCCTTAACTACCACACACCATTGGGATGAAAAGAGTTTGTGATATATATATATATATATATATATATATAAAGTCATTCATTCAAAAAATGTTAGTTGGTTTAGCCCATTTTTTACTTTAGTCTCAAAAGAAAAAGGATTTATTGTGCCTTACCCAAAACCTAACTTCAATAATTTAAAAATGTTTAATAAAAATTAGTTTTAGATACTGAGACATGGCAGATTTGTGTCCTGGTTAAACTTAAACACCTGAAATCAATTATTAATACTTTTCCATATAGTTTATTTTCCATATGGCCATATATATATATATGGAAATATCCATATTTCCATATATATATATATATACAGTACTGTGCAAAGGTTTAGGCAGGTGTGAAAAATGCTGTAAACAAAGAACACTTTCAGAAATGAGAAATGGAAGTGTTGATCATTTATTTTCATCAATCTACAACATGCGGTGAGTGAGTGTGACCACCCTTTGCCTTCAAAACAGCATCGTTTCTCCTAGGTACACTTGCACACAGTTTTTGAAGGAACTCGGCTGGTAGGTTGTTCCAAACATCTTGGAGAACTAACCACAGATCTTCTGTGGATGTAGGCTTCCTCACATCCTTCTGTCTCTTCATGTAATCCCAGACACACTGGATGATGTTGAGATCAGGGCTCTGTGGGGGCCAGAAGAAAGTGAAAGTGACAACCCTTGTCATTGCGAGGTCATGGCACAGCACACATGAACCACATTTAACCCATGCACACTCAAACCCGTGCAGCAGTGGGCAGCTATTGAAAGCGCCCGGGGAGCAGTGATGGGGACGGTACCTTGCTCAAGGGTACCTCAGGGCAACCTATTGGGAAGGGGTTTGAACCCCCGATCCTCCGACCATCAAGATTTTTCTTTTGTTCGCTCACTTTGCATTTTGTAAATTGCTAAAAATAAACAATCATTATTTATATTTCTGAAAGCACTCTTTGTTTACAGCATTTTTTCACACCTGCCTAAAACTTTTGCACAGTGCTGTATATGTATGTGTGTGTGTGTGTGTGTGTGTGTGTGTGTGTGTGTGGGTGTGGGTGAGTGCTGAGCCTTTCTCAGACCTTCAGTTCAGTGGACTGTGGCCTGTGCTGGAAAGAGAAAAACAGCGACAGAGAGAGTCTGTGTTCCCTCCACTGGCTCTGTGCTCAATACAGTGGAGCTGAATAGAGAGAGGCCTGGAATATTGTCCAGACAACAGTAGACCTCTAACAATCACTGACCTCTGGATTATACAGCATTAGCACACACAAACAAATCTCATGAGCCGTAGGTTTGTTTGCGGGTTTACCGCTTCTAAGCGTCTTTGTCGACTTGCAATTAATGTCTCCTATTAAATTGTCACTTTCAATATATATTCTTTTACAAATGAAGGATTAAAACCACAATCTGCAGCACAACACAGTAACCTCAGAGATTATTAAAGCCTGGCCTTTAGTTCAGTTCTTCCAATCTTATTTCAGAAATCACAGATGTAATATTGCCAGCTATTATTGGCACTGACTTGACTACTTAAACTCACTCTTTGAAGTGCTTTGGGAAGTCTTTAATCTTACAGATATTAGACTTATCCCATATTACTAAGAAATAAGCACATTTTATCCTAAAACTTCAAAGAAAGTTATGTTATTTATGCTATTAGAGCTGAAAGTGGAGAATTTTAAAATGTGAACCCTTACAATGAGCTTAAAGGAAATGAGTTACCAAAAACTGCCTGTGTATGCAGTCATTGTAACTGATCAAAATCACTCATCATATCTGACATGCACTTAATTTCATTGCATGTTTCTCATTGCAGTGCTGGCTAGTGACATTATGGTTCAACTGAATGTTCTGTCTGCTGTTAGCTGACAGACTCGGAGGTGTGTGCTGAAGTGTAACAGTTGGCGAAGATCCTTAATATAGACTCCCCTCTCTCTGCCTCAGTCTGGAGAACAGCAGGGATTTTTAAGATAGACAGGGAAGAGGCAGACATGCTAATTGGTGTAGATACCAAATGGATAGCAAGACAGAGAGAGAGAGAGAGAGAGAGAGAGAGAGAGAGAGAGACTGTCAAGAAGGAGCAATAGAGCACCATAAAGAAACTGGACTCGACAAGAGTTGAGGGCTGCCCATAATTCTTGCCCCTGAAACTGTCGCCGATTTATTTATTTATTTATTTATTCCCAACTTTACAGCATCTCTCTCTCTCTCTCTCTCTCTCTCTCTCTCTCTCTCTCTCTCTCTCTCTCTTGCAGCACTCGGCCTATTCGCATTTACACACTACAGCTGGAGAAAAAAATATTCCCCATCCTTTTGCAGCCATACTACACCTTTTTATTACATTTATCACACACTTCTCAATCAAACGTGTGTGTGCAGCTCAGCTCTCACACATCTGTCAGCCAACAATGATTTTGTTTTCAGCATAAAATTCAAAAGTTTGGAGCCATCTTTTGTTGCCAGTTTTACAGGCGCTCACTTATTCCCTATTTGACAATGTTTTAATCGGCTGGGATAAAATACATGTATTCAGCTATTTATCAACTATAAACACGTTTATCTAGAAAATCACTACTGATAAAAAAGATCAAAATCGCTTTCATTTAATACAACAAGTGGTAGTTTTATGTATGGCAAAGTGTTAAACCGCNTCTCTCTCTCTCTCTCTCTCTCTCTCTCTCTCTCTCTCTCTCTCCTTGTGTGAAATCTTGCAGTGCTCCCTCCCCCATTCTGCACTGTGTGTGTGTGTGTTTCACTCACAGTGGCAGTGGGAGGGTGTGTGTATGTGTGTCCATGTGTCAGAGAGTGTGTAGCTGAGGGATATTTCAGCTCAAGCGAGAGAGAGAGAAAGAGAGAGAGAGAGAGAGAGAGAGAGAGAGAGAGAGAGAGAGAGAGCTGATTCACAAATTCAAAGAGCTTTCGCTTAACCACGTTCTTTGGATACACTGGCAAATTGAATGTGTTACAGATTGCAGGTAAGGGCTGAACCTTGAACTCTGCACTTCACACACTTTATTTCCTTTATTTTGCAGTTGCAGTGCACAGTGGTTATATGTAGTTTTGCTCTCGCTCATGGACGTGATGTCCTTAACATTGTGAGAATAAAGAAATGTCTGTGAGGCTGTGTGTATGAGAATTTTTGTGCAGAAATATATTGCATTATATAATCACTGTGTTCCTTAAAGGAACACCTACCTTGGGGGTCCACCCTGCTGGTGTAACCATCAGCTCATCTGTTTTCTGTTATATCTGTTAAAGCTCATCAGTATCTTCTAGCCATCCTCTTACCACAGAGCTGCCTTTAGGTATAGTTAAAAAAAACCTGTAACACTCATTTATACATACACTACTACATCAGTGCTACTGCAATGTTAGGAAGGGTCCACCATTCAGATGTATGTAGACTTTAACTGTGCAGTGATAAAAGGGTTAGAAGGTGGCTGACAGTCTATGGATACCAACAAATGGGCTGAAGTGTGTGTAAACCTTACTTCCAGCTTGAGCAAAAGTATTAAAGTATTAAAAAATTATGAAAGTTAGCTGTTTCCATTAAAGTGTCCAGTGAGTGGAAGTACAATGTAGGTGTTTCCATTAAAGTGTCCAGTGAGTGGAAGTACACTGTCCTTGTTTCTAATGATCTAATGAGTGGAAGTACAAGGTGAGCATTTCTAATGAAGTCTCCAGTGAGTAGAAGTACAAGGTATTTTCATTAAATTACCCAAAGTGTGGAGGTACAAGGTAGATGTTTTGGTCCAGCGAGTAGAAGTAAGAGGTAGGGTTTTCTAAAAAAGTGGCCAGTTTCTGGAAGTCGATCACCCAACTCAACATCTGATGCTTTCTGATTTTTTTTGAGTCCATAGAAAAGTCTTGTAAAAGTCTGCCTACACCTTACTGCGTGTGCCAAGGAATACTAATATCATTCCTCTGAAGTATATGATTCTTTTGAGATGTAAATACTCCTGTTCTGGCTCAGTGATAATGCAGGCACAGGATGGAATAGCAGGATCAGACTCTGCCTGATTTCTCCACGCTGTGCATAAAACTGGCTTGGCAGAGGTGTGGTTGGTGTAGATTTCTGCTCTGATATTGTGTTGCTGAATAGACAGCTGAGACCTATGTGACATGAAACCTCTCCACTTCAGTTACCAAGACTTGTTCTCAGGCATTTTTCCACGGCGCTCATGGAAATGATGCGAGAATAATGAGCTATTAAATACATTTTGAGCATTTTACTTCAAAATATAGTTGCTTCCAAAAAAGTGCTCCAGCCACATGAAAGCAATTGCAAACTATAAGGCACTACCTGCTACAAAGCAGAATAAGCTTGGAACACTGATGTGCATATAATGCCTATAATCATGAATTGACTGAACTGAGTCTGGAGAACGTGAATAGAAACTTCTGAACTTTTATTTCTATGCCATCTACATAGACGCTGTTTGATCTGCAGCTTTTAGCCTCTGTCTTTATACTCTGAGTGCTGTTAGACCACACAGGGATCAAGGTTACGTGGAGCAGGTAGCCTTCCATACACATGATGTAAAAGAAAAAAATGATTAATCAAACCAGACCACCTTTCTCCATTGCTCCATGGTCCGGTTTTGATGGTCATTTGCTAATTGTAGGAACTTTGAATGGTGGAAAGGGGTCACCATAGTTACTGTGAATAGTGTGTGGCTACATAGCCTCGTACGCATTGTAATGATCAGCTTTATACACTTCCTCTGTCACTACATATAACTTCAGATATAATCTTGACAACAAGTCTATAAGTGTTTCTATTTTAGCCATTTCTCTCTCTCTCTTTCTTTATACCTTCGCCCCCTCTCTCCACTATCTCCTCTTTTTATCTTCACTCCCTGACCCCTCTGCTTTCACCACTGACCCGTGACTGTAAATGGTGAGTAGATTGTAAATAGCTTTTCCTCTGATTGTGCTGTTGGAGTCTTCACCCTCTATCTTTTACTCCAGCTAATGGGAGGACTAGACAAGAGCACCAGGCAGTTAAAGGTAAAATCCACCAAATGTACAGTGCCTAACACACACACACACACACATGCTTTTTCATTACCTCTTGGACTGTTCTTTCTTCCTTTCTGCACCATTTTTCTTTCCAGACATACATGTGACCTGCAATGACCTCAACCTATACTCCTCTCTCCTCTCGTCTGTGTGTCTGGCAACCTCCAGACTGTGTTTCCTGTGTTTCCACGTTTGTCTGATCTGATGTCAGTGACATGAGCCATAGTCTACACACACACACACACACACACACACACACACACACACACACACACACACACACACAATAATGCACTAAAAAACTTTAAGGGGTTGTCCTGAATCAACCTTGCTAGTAAGCTTGTGGATGCCAAAATGCATTTTCTCAGTTTTGTTTGCCAAACTCAGAAGTACAGACATTACAGGCAGACAGGCAAAACTCTCCTTTTTTCTTTACACTTCAGGCATCATGCTTTATCATACACTCTGCCAAAGATCAGCTGCATGTGGAAGAGATTACTGCCCAAGATCAATAGACACGGACACACAGACACACACACACACACATACATACACACATACACACACACACACACACACATATTCGCTCAGTGATAGTAACAACACTTCAATGCACATAATATTTACCCAGTTTCTCCATTACCCCTAATGCATATGATCACCTGATGTTTGCTGGCTTTGCACTTTGCCAATGTAACTGAAAAGTTTTGGATGTATATGTACTGTAGCGGCATCATGCAGATAAGTTTAAACTGGGTGGTGAATTTTCTCAAATAGATTTGATTATGTGCTTTCTGACTCTGTCCAACATGCCTTATGAAATTCCTTTGAAATTGCATAAAAGTTTTTTTTTTTTTACACAACTGGATTGCTGTCTCAGCTTTTCTGAGCGTTTAGTGCTCCACAATAAAAATGAATAAAAATCATCCATATTCCTGGGTTTAGGACATTTTGTCACATTACTATTATTGTGTGTGCCAACTTATCAGATGTCAGAACAAAAAAGTTGCGTAAAGTGAACATTATTGTAAACATTTCTTCTTTTAGCCCAAATTTAGTACTGTTTTTATGTAAGTCCAATTTTCCACCATTGCTGTTAAGCACTAAGGATGCAAGCTTTGCACCACACGTGCCTGAAGGGGAAAATGTGTGTTTGGCATGTGTTTGGCATGTCTGTTCAGCATCTCCACAAACTCTCAAGTATATTTTTATGTTAAATGTCCCCTGTCAAACCTCTCCCTGGTTCCTGAATGGGTTCCTCTCAGGCTTTGACTGCAGAGAGCCTCACCACGGTCCTGGTCGAGAGCTCCCGAGGCGTTTGATATTGCACCATGAGATGGATATGTAGCGAAGTTTGCATTTATGGTTTGTAATTACGAGTGCAGGCCTGTGCTGTGTGCTGCTTTCTCATCCTGCTCCAGGCCGGCAGTTCTTAGTGCCTGCGGTCTGCACTCAGGGCAGCAGACTTGAAGCCTGCTGGGATATGTACAGAGCTCTTGGCCTGTCAGCGCAAGTGTGCATCCAAAAGCCCTGATTTGCCTAGACCTGGCTTGACACATTTAATAGAGACACATTATCCATAATCAGTCTGGTAAGTTGTTGGGGACCACCTGGAAAATGCCAGTCACTGTAGAAAACCCAGGCATTTACTGCATACTTTGATATGATCCTACCATTAGAGAGATACTTCACTGAACACTTTTCTGAATGGAGTGTGGTGATGATTTGGGTATGGGGACTGATTCCTGGCCTGACCTATCAAGAATGCATTTTGTGCGTGCACACGTGGAAATGCACAAATATACCAGCTGCAGGACTCATGGACTCGCCTTGTTCTTATTTGCTGCTGTTGATGGAAAGTTTAAATAGAAGGCTCTATTACACTGTGGCCACTACAGCCAAACCACAAGAGTCTCTCTCTCTTGTGAGCCCTTTCACGCTCTCCCATTCCCATGCTCTAGTATATTGCCTTTTTACTCAGGCCAAATTCTAAGCTTGACTGCTGCAAATACTTTTTCCTGGTTTAATGAGTACTTACCTTTAATTATTGCTGGTTAAGGTGTGATAAAGAAGGAGTTTAATACACAACAGAACATGTGTCTAATGCGTGATTCTAAAACAATGCTGGCTAACCAGACACATGTGAACCTTCTGAAATACTGACATGATATAGGCAAAAAAGGTGGGAGAGTCACAGGCTCTTCAGTGCAACAGTCAAAGAGTGACTGTTTAAATGTTGGGCTCATGTCCTACAATTTTCTTCTACTTTGCTCAAGCACCCGCTAATAATGTCCGTGTGGTTTCATGTAAAAGTGATCATGATTCATTTTTTAATGTCATTTTTCAGCCTTAAATAGAATTAAACAGACTGTTTTCATTCCCGTGCATTTAAGACTCGCCAGTGACCTCTTGTTCTCATTGGCTGCCCTGTAATGGGCCTCATTTTGTAGCATTGGGCTGTGGGGAGTTGGAACTTGATTGATGGGTCTCCATGCCGTACCTTTTGGATGAGTGCTGTTTATGATATAAACCTAATCATCAAATATCAGTACCTGATCTCTTGTGCTCATGTAGCTAAATGCAATCAAGACCTCATGGTATTAATGTAGCATGGCGCCTTCTAAGAAGAGCCCTAGAAAAAAAATGCAGAAGAAATACTGAACAAGCAGGCTGTGCTGGATAAGCTGGAGAATTTATGTCATTGCTGGGTTGAGACTTGTTCACCAACCAAAATGTTTTCAATAAAGCACAGCTCTGTGGTCAGAAACTGACCACCGATGAAGCACTAGATGATGAATATCACTAACGGTAGATGAGAACAGTGGGTCTAGTGAAGGTGGAGGTTATATAATAATCTGAATGTCAGTCAGAAATGATGGGGTGTAGCTTTGACTCCAAGCTAATGCCATGCAGCTGCAATGGAAAAGTACCAGAACTCCTGCATACAGAGGCTTAGATTTGTTTGTTTTGCTGTTTATGGTAAATACACAATTTGTTCAGTCTTGTTAATGTAACGAGACCTTTTCTTCCCAAGTGGAATCTGGATATCATCTCACACAGAAACTTTTGTCTTCCCAAATGCCCTTGTGCAGTTGTTCCCTTTCTGAACAATGCACAATGCTGAAGAAATCAAATATGGGAGATTATCTGCTCATGTCTGCTAACAGCAGTCTTGGTTGGGTTACTGATTAGTAAAGGCCTTTGAGTATGTTATCCTACTCAGCGTTATGTGAAGACGTTAGACTAAAAGATTTTTTTGTATCGTCATAATCTGCCCAGTCTAAAATATTACAGAAACAAAGAATAACGGAGGAGCAAAGCCTACAAACATTTGCACATTCAATGTTAGAGCACAGCTAACAGCTGAACTAACAGCAATTATGAGAGTCATAATGCAAAAGAACAAAGAATCAATGATTAAAATAAGTGTATGAGTGTTAAATAGAATTCTTGGCTTTACCATGAGCTTCAAAGTTCATTGTTTTCCCAGAGTTTTGCCTCATGAGCAGCTTTAATAAAGCTAAAGCATAAGCGGAAGGATGAGTGGTCAATGATGAAGATAAATGATCAGAGAACTCCAGTGGGGACAACTCTAGCAGGATGAAAAGCTAAATGAAGGATGAAGGAGGGTCTGGATGCCTGCTCTTCTGCTTAGTGCTGATGGACCCCATCAAACCATATGGATGATTTTTGTCTTTGTTCTCTTCTTTTGGACCAATCAGTGTAGTAGTCTGTAACCACAAAGACATGCTGTTTCACTCAAGCAGTCCAAACCCTCACCATCAGAGCATACACACACACACACACACACACACACACACACACACACACACACACACACACACACACACACACACTTTTACTGTAATTCTTCTCTTGAATGAATCATCATTCTGTTTCACATTAGAGCAGATATGTTGGGAAGTAAGAGAGGAAGATGCCCCCACAACACAGAAAGTGTGTGTGTGTGTGTGTGTGTGTGTGTGTGTATGTGTGTGTGTGTGTGTTTGTGTGTGTGTAAACTATGTGAAATATTTCAGCTGTTGCATGTATATGACCTAACCCTTTAGCACTGGGTGTCTCTAAATGATTTGGATAAGAATAAAACTATTTTTGTCTTTTGTCTTTAACATTCCCTACTCTCTGTCACTCTGTCTTGTTCGCTCCCCAACCATTCTTTTCAGTTTCAGTTCAATACTTTTTATCTACATGACCAGATTTATGTTTCATTTTCAACTGAGACACACCTGTAGTGGGGGTGGAAGATAAGTAGGTTTTAAGGGTCCATGTTTTTTTTTTTTTTTTTTTTTTCTGAAAAGAAAAATACAGCATAAAGTGTGTGTGTGTGTGTGTAGGTGTGTGTGTGTGTGTGTGTGTGTGTATGTGTGTAGAATGAACATTTGATGTGTGGCAGCACATGCTGAAAGCTGTCCTGCAGCGACAGGGCTTTGTTGAGTCACCAATGATGCACTTCCACCTGGTCCTCTGCTGATACGCCTGTGTGCGTGTGAGTTACTAGCTTGCGGGGTGCTGTCTGTCTGCACTGTCAGGACAGAGACAGGAATTGGACAGCCTGTAAAATGCAGCCTATTTTTAAACCTTTGAAGTCTAAAGTCATTACTGATGTATTTCTGTACCACCATTGTAAGAACATCTCCAAGGCAACAGCTTTACAGAAGAAAAAGTCTCTACTTTACTGTGCAGCAATGCAGCCAGACTTTATTAAAAGTAATATTACCCATTTACTGTTGGCCCATTTGTCATGAAAAGCTAACAAAATGCAAAAAAAAAAAGTCTGCTCTTTCAGCTTTATTTTCATGATGAATGAGTAATGAAATATCCATTTTTAAATACACAAAACAAGAAGTCACACAACAGAAACTTTTCATCGTATAAAAAAATATATCACCTTTTGTATTTACAAGCACAGAATTTCAGAATGATTACTTTGCTTGTTTGAGTAAGTGATGAATGATATTCAAATTCACATCATTCACCTAAAATTAAACCATGCTTTAGTGTGTTTTATTCCCTAGTGAAATTGGAATCATTTTGTCTCAACATTATCTTTTCATATTTTGTCTCAAAGAAGGTGGTGAGGGCTGCTAAAGAACAAATCATTTTATTTATATTTTGGCTAATGAAAAGCATTGGTGGAATGTTTTATTTTCTCATTCAGCTCATCCATTGTGAGTTGTTGTTATAAAAAATATTATAAAAATCACCTAATTTGGATTTAAAGAAGTCAAAATCAAGAGAAGCCATGCAAAAAAGGGTAAATTGGTTTTTCTAGTGGGTAGCATTTGAATTTCATAGTTTTCTTTTCCTCCTCTGTTTGAGAAAAATGTTTAGTTCTGAAAAACTCACTGGACTGTCCTCCAATAAATGGCTATTGAAAGTTTATAGGACACGTATTTTAACAAAGGAAAATAGAAAAGAAAGATTTTTGAGTCGTCCCATCTCATATGAGCTTTCCCTTATGTAACGACAAGGCTTTTTCTTTTGTAGAATGTTGGGAACTATTCTCTTACTGAGTAACTGCAAGAAAAGAAATGAAAATTGGCAAATTGGCCATACAATTAGGCATGTATCAAATCTGCCCATCCCTAATCTTCCCTTATAGCTTGGGTGCTGGAAGGTGTGGTGAGCAAGGTGTCAGGGGAGACTGCTTGTGTGCATGTGTGTTAATGTTTGTGGGAAGTTGTCTGAGGTGTTAAATTGACAGGCTGGTGCAAGAGAGAAATGCCAAACCGAACGGAATGTCCAGAATTTTTACAGGGTTCTTGAGTGTCTACATTATTTCAGCACCTTGACCAAACAACAGTGAGACTTTGACTTTGATAGAAGAGATCTTTCATCTAGACGTTCTTACTTATTTTACTTGCTTGCAGATCAGCACAGACGATCAGGAATTAGACTTAAAACAGAAGAAGTGCACATATGGCAAAACTTGATAGGTCGACTAGAAAAAGAACAAAATGATGGATGCGCTCAGAATGGGATGAAATAGAGCCAGCAGGTCAGGATTCTTTATAGAACTCTTAACAATGTCCTGGAATGTTCAAAGCTTTGAGGAGCAACAGAGAAGACCAGCTGGGCTGCCGGATCTGAAGCCTCCAACTCCACTAAAATATCCTTAGATGACATATCTTAAAGTGTGTGCGCGTGTGTGGCCATGTATTCAGTTCATTGTGGGTACCAGATGTCCCCGGGCTTTTGGAAAACATGAATAGTTTGACCTTTTGAGGGCATTTGGCTCATCCCTAGGTGGTAATGTGCCTTTTGACAAAAAATGTAGCATTTATTTTCAAATACACAAGAGCCCCATTTCAACACTGGGGAATTCCTGCGCAAAGCGCTATGGTCAAATTATTTTAGTGTTTATGGTAACTGCACTGTTTGTTCAGTGTTTTTACTGTAACAGGAGGTTTTCTTGCTGCTTGAGTCTGGACATCATCTCACATTTTCATGGCTTATTTCATGAACAATTCTGGAAAATCGTAACATCGGTGATTAAATTAACTCGTTGGTCTCCCAACTAGAACATAAACCAGGCTCCAGTACATACAGAACTCTGCAGCTTGTGTTCTCACCAAAATCCGAACACATCACTACCATTCTCCACAAACTTCATCAGCTGCCCATATCATATCATATTCAGTACAAGCTGCTTCTCATCATGTTTAAAGCCCTTCATGAATCTGCTCCTCCATACCTCACTGAATTACTCCATTCATACACTCCAACACGCTCACTGCGCTCCTCCAGTACCGGTTGAGTAAACTAAAGTTCCTAAATTCAGGTTAGCCACCATGGGTAGATCATTTAGTGTTGCTGATTCTGGAATTCCCTCCCTTAAAACCTACGCCTAACGTCCTCTCTGTCTCTCTTCAAAACGCGGATGAAAACATATCTATTCAGTGCTGTTCCCCTTCTCCCCGTTCTTGATTTCTTAATCCTGCTGTTAGTTTGTCACTGTCTTTGTGCTGGTTTGTTAACTGTTTTATTTTTATATTGCTTTATCTTCTGCTCTGTAAAGTGACCTTGGGTTTGCGAAAGGCACTATATAAGTAACAAATATTATTATCATTATCATTATTATTAATATTATTATTAATAAATTGTTTTGAATTTACTGGGGTACGTGTGGGTAGGACGTAATGCTGGGGTGGTGTGGGTAGGACGTAAATGCTGAGTCAGGGATCTGTGACTGGACTTTATTAACAGAACTGAACATGACAAGGAATTAAAACATCAATGCTGCACCGGAGATCACCCGTGTCAATGACTGACACCCTGCTCTGACTCCTTGGGGCTTAAATAGCCAGCCCCAAATGAAGCACATCTGTGCCATGATGAGCCCAGGTGTGCTCAGTCAGAGGGGATTGCTTTATAATGTGCTTCAGTGATACAGAGGTTAACGTTAGGATTAGCTGATGTGTAGTGGTGGCCTCAGACACTGCATCCACACATGAACTACAGTCTAGTCTGCTTCTTTTACATTTATAGGTTGCAAATATTGAAGTATTCCAGTTATTCTGCATATGTCTGTGTGTACATCCTTGCATCAGAGTTTCATTTAGATAACAAAAAAAAAAATGCTAGCATGACAACTGCATTGCTTTTAAGGCAATATTCTTTTAAAGACATACAAAAAATGCTTTTATACATCTTCAAAAGAAATTCATGGGATTATAAGTAGCAATTAAACAACAAGTATATTATATATCCTAATTAGTCTGCTGACACAACCCTTCCTTCCATTGATGTCATGCCGACATGTCAAAGAGTCACTGTAACCCATTAACTGCCAACTTTTTTTCTGAATAGTTTTTATTTTATTCTTTTTAATTTCAGCATAACCACCTTTCTTGAAATTCACGACTTTAGTCAAATCCCCAAATAGGAATCATTTACATTTACATTTATGGCGTTTTGCAGATGCTCCTATCCAGAGCGACTTACATCAGTGCTTTGTTTCCACATTAGATCATCATCATCATCTTGGTATCCAGCTCAGTTCAGCAACTGCTGATTAGCTATTACAGCCTAAGCAACAAACTAAGTACCCTTGTGACAAGTATATACACCTACACTTTTTTTTTAAGACAGGAAAGAGAAAGTAGAGGTTTAAGGAAAAGAAGGAGCAGAGGTAGGAGAGTAGAAGGTTTGGGAAGATTATTCCCTGAGAAATTCCAGGAACAGGTGGGTCTTTAATCGACGCTTGAAGACAGCAAGGGCCTCAGTAGTTCTGACCATCAGGGGGAGTTCGTTCCACCACTGAGGGGCCAGAACTGAGAAGAGTCTTGATGCATGTCTTCCTCTTTTTTTCAACGGTGGGGATCATGATTTTTAAAGAGTTTTTAAAGAGATTCTCAAGCCAGACTCTCAAGCAATAGGCAAAGGTTTGGCTTGAGAGAAAAAGTGAATGGCAGCCAGCAGCTGACTCCACTATGCTTCAAATAGAACAATAACCATGTAGTTCTTGCCTGGCTGCTTTAGCCATAGCTGGACTTTAGGTCATTTTTGCAGACCCCTAGTGGCCATACATTTAATATACTTATTTAAATAAATTAAGTCTTGTATCAGATAAAACCAGTTAAAACCAATTATATCAAATATAACTGTGGGCTCTATGTGTGAAATTATATTACTCTTTTTTTGAGCTGGTACAAATCAATGAGGAGTGAATGCGGAAGGAAAAGAGAAAAAGGAGAGGTGCATGTTTGCCGAATTTTTTTAAAGGGTCTATATCGTACATTAGTTCGTTTTTTATTTCTTTCTCGGATCAATTTAGAATGACATATAACTCATTTAACATTTTTCACCCTTCTTTAGGCCTCTAAACTAAACCAGCTGTTTTAGGTTTTGTGTCTCTTCAAAAATGATGAGTTAACAGATTATGATGTCATATTCAAAAACCTGCCTGGCCTGAAACCTCTTATTATAATTTCTTGATAATTATTAAGAAACAAATGGGTTTGCTGTAGTGACATCACAATGAGCTGTTTTTGAAGCTTCATGGACTGAGAATCTGGCACTGTATGTCTAAGCAAGAGTGTACTTGCCCTGCTGTATTAGATGCTTCCCTTACAGGAGTAAGGTAGAGCTCAGCAGAATTACCTCACAAACATAGAAATACAATAAGATGGGATTAAATGCAAGATGTGTGGGTGTGTGTGAGGACTGACTTCCCAGTAGGGCTTTTTGTTGCAGCCTGGCAGCTTTGGAGACAGGTATACTAGCTCACCATGTCAAGCATGCCTTCAGGGGGTGCAACACATAAGTGCAAAAGCCATCTCAGGTCATACTTATGTGAGCTGAAGTGTGTGTGTGTGTCTGAGCATGAGTAAGGACTTTCCCTCTATTCTTTATGATTCCCAGACTTATGCGTCACACCAAAGTGCAGTTTGTGTATGCAAGAGACACCTGGAGATTTTTCACCACCATTTGCACACACATAAATCTGATTACTCCTGTCGCTGTCGGAAAACTGTACAAATACAATGTCATGAGTAAGCACTAACTGCCAGAGACTCTCCACCACAAGGCCTATACATTATTACAAAGCACTTAAAGGCAGGTAGACTGAAGCACCACTTGAAATCAAGCATAAAATATTTCCCCGAAGGCGACAACCACATCGATTAGTTGTGAAGGCTGTCTGCCAGCACAGCTGCTGCTAGATTAATAAAGTTTGACAAATCTCAGCATAAATGGATTTGATTATTCATCTTTTGATCAGATGGAGGTTATTGTTCTAATGAGGTCTGATTTTACTCAGCCAGACTGCTGCTGAGCTCAGATGTGGGAACAAGCTGAGGATTAGAAATGCAGGCTTTATGCGGGTGGTCTGATGAAGTTGGATGTGCACTCCAGTCTAAGCTTTCAAGATTCTTATGAGAAACACTGTTTCACTACTGGCAGAAGGAGGCCCTTTTTTGTAGTTTATGGACTTCAGATTGGCTAGTTTGTTCATTCTGATTCCACACAAAATTTCACACAAATGCGTTTCTGTTTCCAAGCTTGTTGTGAAATATTGTGCTTTTAGTAAGGGTCCTTCAAATGAGAGGAGGAAAATCTACAGTTTAGAGGAAAATCTATACAATTTTTTCCTTCTTTCGGTTGAGACATGTTTCGTGTTTGAGGTTTGGCTATGAGGCTGACTCTTTAACAAATGATTGAAGCCTAAAAAAGAGGGAAACTGTCTGGGCCTACTAGAAAAGGATGGATGATTTTGAAAATGCAAGTCTGAAAATGCAAGTCTGTAAAAATGCTATTCAACAGACTCCAAAAGCCAAAATATGCAAATCAGGTAAAGTGGAAATGGCAAATTCCCCTTAGGCATGTGTGAGCTTGTTGGTCTTTGTGTCAGCGATGGACTGGCGTTTCTCTGCAATGAACACTGAGATAGGCTCCAGAGCTCACCACCCTTGTGAGGATAAGCAGCTTAGATGATGGGTGGATGGTGGATGGATGGATGGATGGATAATTGTCGTCTAATTTATATTGTCATGCTTTGATTGGAACATAAATAGTTAGGTTCTTGAAACTTGTCTTGAAATATAATTTTTCACTCCTTAGATTCATGCTTCATGACATCAACATTATTCACAGCATCTGTCCCTGTTTTGTAATGCTGGGATTCATTGGTTTCTGTTAATGACCCATAGTGGATTGCCCAATTCCAGTCTTGATGGGCAGTTGTTCAGCACACCAAGTTCAGCTCTTCTGTAACCTTTGGGAGCATCATCACATCATTCACACCATTTTGCCTGAATAAAATATAATAAAGCAATGCAGTTATTCTCAAAATGAAGTAAACTGCATCAAGTAAATTTAGTGCATCACTTGTTTCAGCACAGTTTTTTGTGTGGATGTGCTTTACTGGGCTAGAAAAAAGTATAGTATAATAGAAATAATACAAGAACTATTTATACTATAATAACAGAAATACTTTCCAGGAAAAACAAGCTACCCTTCATGTTGCTTAACAGAGCTTAAGAAACACCAAAGCTGTGATCCTTCTGCCTAAAACAAACAGATATGCTTACAATGATCCAACCTCACCAAGACAAACAAATAATCCACTGAAAAAAACCTTGTGGTACTAAATATTTGGTTTCACGGATCTAGCAGAGTGCTTAGGATAAAAAAGATCAAAGCTGTGACATGTTTTCTACTCAATATCCTTTGATGTAATTGGTTGCTACACTGGAAATCTCTCTCTTTCTCTTTCTCTCTCTCTCTCTCTCTCTCTCTCTCTCTCTCTCTCTCTCTCTCTCTCTCTCAGGTGGTTCTGTGAGGGGCGAGAGCTGCACCACTGTCCCGATATTCAAATTTGGCGGGATGGTGACCTGCACACACTGGTGATCGCTGAGGCTTTTGAGGACGACACCGGCAGATACACTTGCGTAGCCTCCAACGCTCTTGGAGCAGACAACACCTCTGCAGAGGTCTACATAGAGGGTGAGGATCTTTAATGTACACACCTTGACAAACACTTGTTAGCAGCTGATACAACTGGATAATGCCATTAAGACATCTGCACTGCACTGGTTAGGGAGTTTGATTGGGTTCGATTCCCTCACCAGTAGGTTGCCCTGAGGTACCCTTGAGCAAGGTACCGTCCCTGTCACTTCTCCCCAGGCGCTTTCAGTAGCTGCCCACTGCTGCACGGTGTTTCCATGGGTTAAATGCAAAGGTTAAATTTTGTTGTGGTTCACTGTGTGCTGTGCTGTGACCTCGCAATGACGAGGGTTGTCACTTTCACTTTCATATGCTTACATGAGCTCATCACAAGATGCTGTCTGTGTTTCTAGAAAGCTAGACTATTACTTTGTAAAGGAGACATTTGGACCTATTTCACCAATTCAGACTGTAATCCGTAACCAGGGGGTCCAGACTGCTAAATTCCAAGTCAGTAACAGTAGATAAGCTGAGATATATATACAATAGATTGTAATGGATTGTCCAAGGTACTTCTCCAGCTATGAGCACTGGGATAAGCTCCAGAACCCCAGCAATCTGAAGCAGCTCAGATGATGGATGAATGGATAAATACATTAAAAGTCAGGAACAGGAGATGAGCGGATGTTAGCCTAATTAGCAAGCCATGTTTCAAGGGTGCTTTCATTGCCCTAACTGGGAAGATGAGATCATTTTATAGATGAAGTAGCTCAGATGATGGATGAATGGATGATTAGAAGAATGGATATATTCCCTCATTTATCCTAATTAGGGTCGTGGGGGTTGCTGCAAGCTATCCCAACTCTCATAGGGCGAAAGGTGGGGAAACACCCTAGACAGGACGCCAGTCCATCACAGAGCAGACACACAGACAAACACAGGCACACACACACACACCTACGGGCAATTTAGCATCTCCAATCCGCCTGATTTGCATGCCTTTGGCACTGGGGCTTCTAATTATAATTCCAATAGCCATTTTTTGATCTTTACCTTCTCTCTCTCGCTCTCTCTCTCTCTCTCTCTCTCTCTCTCTCTCTCTGTCTTTCACAGGGGCCTCCTCTTCAGACTCAGACGGGGAAGGATCTACAGCCAAATCTAAGTCGGGAGCCATGCCACAGTATGTTTTTCATCACAATCCATTTGAAATGATTTCTGCATTTCAGTAACACCCTGACCTTTGACCCCTGAAATCTCTCAAGTCTCAAGTCAAACTGCCACTGTCATTACAGAATTGTCATGCAAGCCAAAGGTCATGGGCTCCAAGAAAGCAGGGAAACACTGCTTAATGAATGACTTTTCAGTGTTCTGTGAAGGCCCTTGAACAGAATTAATGGCTTCACCCTGCTGTTTATCTCACTCCACCCGCTTGTCTCTTTTCGCTGATGTTGCACAAGCTCTTTTCCTTCCTTTCCCAACATCATCTCTCCATCCCTCTTCCTCTCCTCCTACACCCTTCTCTCCTTCCCTTCCTCCTCTCACTAATCACTAGCAGTTTGGCTTTGGCTCTGCCTGACATCACTGTTGGCTCTGCATTCATTTATAAGGTGCAAATTCAGACAGTGTGTTGAACACATTAGCTTTCCGGATCTCCTGAGGTGGAAATGAGACTGATCGTATGTTTCTGTGTGCGTTTATGTGCATGTGCATGCATGTGTGCGTGTGTGTGTGTTAATTAAAGCAACATTAAAACAGCATTTATTTAAAACATTAAATAAAAAAGTCAAAATAAGTCTAAAGATGAATTTTGTCATGTCATATTGATTTATTTCCCTGTATTTGTTTTTGCTCCATGACTCTCCAAATATTCAAGTTTTTTCTTCTTTCAGCCGCTTCCATTAGGGATCATGTTTCCATTTCTTCTTGCCCTCTGCATCTTCCTTTCACTCTGACTACCTGCATGTCTTCTCTCAGCGCATCCATTAACCTCTTCAAAATGTTCTTATTTAAATAGATAGATAGATAGATAGATAGATAGATAGATAGATAGATAGATAGATAGATAGATAGATAGATAGATGTTGAGTTATGTTGGGTTATAACTACCTCTAGAGCCTTTCAGGGACTTTGTCACTTTGGGGTAAAGTCCCTACTTTTCCAAAATAATGAGTGGAAATGGAATTATTATTATTTTTCTCAGTAAGGAATACATTTTTTCCTATTTTATTTTATTATTTTTAGAGTATTATGATATACTAATACCTATATTAAACAATAAGTAAGTGTTTTTGTTTGTGTTGTGTTAGTGTTGGTCAAGTGTCTTGTGGTTATAGACTCTTACTTAAGAGTGAGTCACTTAAGAGTGAGTTTAATTTGAGGCATGAGTCAGTGAATATTTGACTCGAGTGCTTAACAAGCACATGCCACTGAGCCATGTCCCTGATAATAAGTAATGAAAAAACATCTCACCCAAATTAGCACTCAGCAAACCTGTCTAGATCCTAACTATGCACTGAACAGTAAATCCAACCTGTTAAGGTTTTTAAAGATTTAAGATTTACAGTTCAGCCTATAGGTACAATGTGATTTTTTTATGACAATTTTCAGAAAACTCATCTGAAATGGTCATGAATGACCATGCATTTGCTCGTGCAGACAGCCACTCTCACTTGCGATAGCAAATCTTCAGCCTCAAAGCAGCTCTTAAACTGGGTCACATGTGACAACTTACAAAGCCTACGTGTGGTTCTTTAGGTTTCTGTCAATTATTTTTGTCATTCTTTATCTAAATGAATCAGGAGTTCTGTTGCTTTTGCAATAAGTGAAGCATGATGGCACTTTCCCTAAAGATAGAGTGAAGATAGATGTCTGTGAATGAATTTTGAATGACCAGAGCTGCACAGTGTCTGCTGTGTTATCTGTAGTTATGTGGATGAATTTGGGGAGCAGCATTGCACCAGGCCTTTCAAACAGAATTTAAAACTAGTGAATTCTCTTTGAGCCAAACCCGTATTTGTTTCCTCAGGGTTCAGAAGAAAACGACCTCAGTGTCCCTGACAATTCGTTCTTCCTCTCCCAAAAGCCCAGAGAAACCAGCCCATCGCTCTACACTGCTCCAGCCATTGTCAGTTCCACCACAGAGAGTAAGACACACACATACACACACACACACACACACACACACACACACACACACACACACACACACACACACACAAACACACACACACACACACACAAACACACACATGCACACGCACACACACACACATACACAGTTGATGCACGGGGTCTGGAAGGCTCATTAACAATTTCAATAGCAGATGTTAAGACATACATTGAGAAACTCACTCTTTGGCAAGGCTGACCTTTATTGTATTATAGCCATTCATTCTATAACATTTTATTATCCTGACTCTCTCCTTCTGCTTCTGATAGGTTCAGAGTCCAGTTTCATCGCAATATGTGGGTGATGGACTTCTTACTGCACCCCCTACTTTCACCAAGGTATTAAACACATACACACACAGTTACATCAGTTTTTCAGGAAACATCCAAACGACTCATGCTGATTGTGGGGATTATGCCCCATTATCTGAAGGTTGTGGGTATGATTCCCAGACCGGTAGGTTGCCCTGAGGTTCCCTTGAGTTCCCTGTGTGCTAGTTTCTCTGGTTCTTTTACCGAGTCATGAAACACACACACACACACACACACACACACACACACACACACACACACACACACACACACACACACACACACACACACACAGTATATATATATATATATATATTTTTTTTTTAAATTTATTTATTTTTTTGCAAGAGTGATCAGAGATCTAATCCCACTCAGGTTAACCAGCCATTTTCTCAGTTCTCAGTTTATATGTGACAAAGTGTGTGTGTGTGTCTGGGTATATGAGACTGGGCAGATGATGCTCTGCTTCCGCCACTAAATATTTTTCTGAATCAATTAGGAAAAACATTTGTATTTCTCACCTTTTCCCTGCTCATCTATCCCTGCATCCTTCCCCTGCCTCGCACTGACCTTTTAATAGGATAAATGAAAGCATGTGTTCCTCTGGAACTGGCTGGGTGATGTCATCCCAAAGAAAAAAAAAACAAAAAAAAAAACAAATATCTTGCCATGGTACTGCTGTTAGTGGTGCATGTAATTTTGTATATGGATATTCTGTATATGGAACCTGGACAAAAAGAAAGAATTCATATTAAATCACAAGGTGTATAGGTGCATAGCAATATAGATAAATAAAAACGCTGACTGACGAGAGAGAGAGAGAGAGAGAGAGAGAGAGCGAGAGAGAAAGAGAGAGAGAGAGAGAGTGAGAGAGAGAAAGAGAGAGAGAGAGAAAGAGAACGAGAGAGAGAGAGAGAGAGAGAGAGAGAGAGAGAGAGAGAGAGAGAGAGAGAGAGAGAGAGGTGCTGACAACAGTTAAACATTGTGGCCTCTCATTCTATCATCACTTCTCTTCCAGTCTTCTGTTATTCAGGTCTATGTTCTTGTTTTCCTGCCCTACTGACCTCTCTCTCTCTCTCTCTCTCTCTCTCTCTCTCTGTCTGTCTGTCTGTAGCTTTTGCAGGATGCACAGGCATCCGAGGGTCAGGTTGTGGTTCTGGAGTGCAGGGTGAGAGGGAGCCCCCCAGTGCGAGTCAAGTGGTCCCGGCAGGGTCAGGAGATCCAGGACTCCCCTGACTTCCGCATCCTACAGAAAAGTATGAGCACTGACAGCACTGACTGGACATAACATAGAAATGACATTTTACAACATTACATCAGAAAATTCAAATGAGCTGTGATTTGTTTACATCTGGGCATGTTGTCACCACTGTGCTTACTTTGCAGTATAAGCTATAGATGTAAGCAGGATTAGCCTAAAGCTTTATACATACAGCTCTAACTTTTTGCATTCACTTGAAGGGGCACATAATGCAAATGTGATATGCTGATGTTACAGATAGATATACAGGTGGATTTATATGGATGAATGTTTTTTTTTGCTGAATAATCATGAAAACTAGATCAGAATAAATTTGTTATTGGCAAAAACCAGGTTTTATACTCTAGAACATATGAACAACAAGTAATAAAACAAATTTGATCATGAAACTATGTTTAAATATATTAAATAGACAAGGCCTTAAGGCATTCTCTCTCTCTCTCTCTCTCTCTCTCTCTCTCTCTCTCTCACACACACACTCTCGCTCTCGCTCTCTCCTTAGAGCCCAGATCGGCAGCAGAACCTGGTGAGTGGCCTTTCCTGCCCTGACATGTGAAAACAGTCTCTATAGCACACACACGTTACACACATTTGTCAACTCATTTACTGACGCACCTTCAGTACAACTGTTAACACACCTGCTCTCCGCACTGCAACATGTGTACTATACCTGGCTATGATGTAATACAGACGGCAGTGATGTCATCACACTGAGACCTAGTTTATGACTCAGAGTTCAGAAACAAGGTCAAGGGACTAATGCATCAAAAGGTTCCCCATTCATAGAGCATGTTTTTCAGTTTTGTTTTTTTTTCTTTTTAGGTTATTATGCTGTTAACCAGTAACCTGATGCAGTTCTATACAGGTCAAAACATAATGATTTTTCAAAAACTTGTTTTTTCCAAAATCCTAAAATTTAGCATCTGTCATTAACGTGATGAGATCTATCACATCTTGCACAAGTGGGAAATGGTGAATCTGATGTTCTGCTGAAATTTTCTACTTACTTGTTTTTCATTTGGACTCATATCTGTTGAAATTCCTCAGCTGGGGATTCCTCTGAATAATGACGTGCATGTGTATGTGTACATGGGGGGCACATCCTGAGTCACATAACAGGAAATTGCTGGTGTGACTGTGTGTGTGAATGTGCATGTCTGCGTGTGTGTGGCCTAGGCATTAGCTTAATCTTTAGCTGTGAATCACTTGATTCTGTCACTTCTCTGTCTGCCCCTGCCACACCTGTCTGTAGGTGCTCTTGATCTTAATAAATCCACCACTTTCAGCTTCTTACTTTTACCTGCTGTATAAAAAAATTCAGCTGCATTTAGCTCTTCAGCAGGATGTCAGACTTTCCATGCACAGAGATAGACAGAGCATTTTGACCAGCTGTTCTTACTACACCCATTATTTTTGATCAGATACAGCTCATACAGCATTCACAGAGTTCTCTTAGCAAGCTCACTATGACAGTGATGAGCCTTTTGGAGCAAGATGTAAAACTATTCAAAGCTGTCTTATATTGTCTTTAAAAGCTATGATTAAACAGTTTGTTTTATGCTGGTCTATTTTAACAGTAGCACCATTTTGATTAAAACATCGGTTGTTCTGCATGTCAATCAGGTGGTCCCTCCCTTAAAAGCAGGTAGATCTTTGCCATGTTGAGCAGATTCTCTGGCATTAGCTAGTAGAATTTAGCATACAGTATCTCACAAAAGTGAGGACACCCCTCACATTTTTGGAAATATTTTATTATATCTTTTCATGGGACAACACTGAAGATATGACACTTTGATACAATGTAAAGTCGTCGGCGTACAGCTTGTATAACAGTGTCAATTTGCTGTCCCCTCAAAATAACTCAACACACAGCCATTAATGTCTAAACCACTGGCAACAAAAGTGAGTAAACTCCTAAATGAAAAATGTCCGCATTGTGCCTAATTAGCCATTTTCCCTCCCCGGTGTCATGTGAGTCGTTAATGTTACAAGGTCTCAGGTGTGAATGGGAAGGAGGTATGTTAAATTTGGTTTTCTCGCTCTCATGCTCTCTCATACTGGTCACTGGAGGTACAACATGGCACCTCATGGCTAAGAACTTGCCAAGGATCTGAAAAAAAGGTTTGTTGCTCTACATAAAGATGGCCTCGGCCAGAAGAAGATTGCCAACACCCTGAAACTGAGCTGCAGCACGGTGGCCAAGACCATACAGCGGTTTAACAGGACCGGTTCCACTCAGAACAGACCTCGCCATGGTCCACCAAAGAAGTTGAGTGCATGTGCTCAGTATAATATCCAGAGGTTGTTTTTTGAAAATAGACGTATGAGCGCTGCCAGCATTGCTGCAGAGGCTGAAGGGGTGGGGGGTCAGCCTGTCAGTGCTCAGACCATACGCCACACACTGCATCAAATTGGTCTGCATGGCTGTCATCCCAGAAGGAAGCTTCTTCTAAAGATGATGCACAAGAAAGCCTGCAATCAGTTTGCTGAAGACGAGCAGACTCAGGACATGGACTACTGGAACCATGTCCTGTGGTCTGATGAGATCAAGATGAACTTATTTGGTTCAGATGGTGTCAAGCGTATGTGGTGGCAACCAGTTGAGGAGTACAAAGACAAGTGTGTCTTGCCTACAGTCAAGCATGGTGGTGGGAGTGTCATGGTTTGGGGCTGCATGAGTGCTGCCGGCACCGGGGAGCTGCAGTTCATTGATTGAACCATGAATGCCAACAAGTACTGTGACAATGAATCAGAACACAATCCCCTCCCTTCGGAAACTGGGCCACAGGGCAGTATTTCAACATGATAATGACCCCAAACACACCTGCAGGACGACCACTGCCTCGCTAAAGAAACTGAGGGTGAAGGTGCTGGACTGGCCAAGCATGTCTCCAGACCTAAACCTTATTGAGCATCTGTGGGGCATCTTCAAACGGAAAGTGGAGGAGCGCAAGGTCTCTAACATCACCAGCTCTGTGATGTCGTCAAGGAGGAGTGGAAGAAGATTCCAGTGGCAACCTGTGAAGCTCTAGTGAACTCCATGCCCAAGAGAGTTAAGGCAGTGCTGGAAAATAATGGTGGCCACACAAAATATTGACACTTTGGGCACAATGTGGACTTTTTTCACTTAGGGGTGCACTCCTGTCTCCAGTGGTTTAGACATTAATGGCTGTGTGTTGAGTTATTTTGAGGGGACAGAAATTTACACTGTTTTACAAGCTGCACACTGACGACTTTACATTGTATAAAAGTGTCATATCATCAGTGTTGTCCCATGAAAAGGTATAATAAAATATTTACACAAATGTGAGGGGTGTACTCACTTTTGTGAGATACTATATGTCTTGCTTCTTTTTTCTTTATTGTAAAGGAGTTAGCTGAGGGAGGCTGAGATTTTTCTATGATCTGAAGTCATGTGGGATAAAATCACTGTAGCACTGCCTCAAGAAACTTTCTGCTCATATTGCAAAAAACAAGACTCATTAATACATTGTATAATCATATTTGTGGTCAGGTAAAGCAGCATCAAACAATGTGTTTTCAGAATTCCCCATTTAGGGCTTGATAAAGAGATGCAAAATCTCACCAGTCTCCAAACAGCGTCACAGATATGTTGCCTGTAGAAAAAAAAGAATGTAGACAGATGACAGTTCATTCTGTATTTAGTCTGCATGGATTTTTTTGGCCATTTGCTTTCATACTTCAAACCAACCACACCAAAGTTTGTTTGGACACAGGCAAAGTCCAAATTCTTTTGGGGTCTTGGTCCATCATGAGGGTTCAAATGGCAGCATTTTTCCTTGATTTGACACTGACCGAACAGCTATACCAGGTCTTGTTTTAATCAGCCCAAACCCAAACCCAAGTCAACCAAATCAAACCAAATCAACTAAATCAAACTGACAAATACTTTGGATCACCATTCCAGCCAGTTCATTAAACCAGTTAGCTCCCATGCCCACAAACAAAAGAATGAATGAAGGGTACAATGTTAGCATATTAAAGTCAGTGTATTCTGACTGTACTTGAGTTGAAGATGTGTATGGCACAATTAAACTGAGTTCATTTTAAGTGCAAATACAGCATTAATTATTATGCAAATTGCGTGGATGGGTGTGAGACTTTAAATATGTGGGTATCTGAACTCGTGTTTCTCTTGGTTTAATCAGTCTTCATCATTTTGAACAATTTCTATTGGTTAATTTGGTTTGTTTATCATGAAATTCTGAAACAGCATTAAAAGCTGTTGAAATTTTCAGCTTTCAACATTCAAAAATGGAGTAAAGAGGTTTTGCTGTGACAGTTTGGGTTGCTGTTGGTGCTGTAATTACCTATTTGAAACTTTGAAATGCAGTTTGAATTAAAAAATGCAAATATTCAAAATGGGTAAAGTGTCCAGTCCTAACATACCAATGATTTGTTGGAAGTCATTACTGTGCATCTGCATATAAGTCCCTCTTGCTTGTTCCTTCAGAGGAGATCTGCACACTTGTGATAGCAGAAGCTTTCCCTGAAGATGGAGGCCTATTCTGCTGCACCGCCACCAACCAGTACGGCTCAGTCAACTGTACCGCTCAGCTCACAGTCACACCAGGTGTGTTTAAATACATGGCTACAGCCAAACTATTTCCAGAATATCACCACAACAAAAACTGGAATGCAACATATAGTTAATAAGTCCAAGAGAAATATTTCATACAGTGTAAACTCAAGTGATGAACTAGGGGCAGCGGTGGCCTAGTGGTTAAAGAGTAGGTCTCAGGATTGGAAGATCATGGGTTCAAATCCCTTACCAGTAGGGGAAGCTCTCAATAGCTGCCCCCTGCTACTCGTGTGTGTATGGGTTAAAGCATAAAGCAACATAGGCAGCATTGGCCTAGTGGTTAGGCAGTAGGCCCCTGGCACAGATGACTGAGGGTTCAAATCCTAGACCAGTAGGTTGCCCTGAGCTATCGTCCTCATCACTGCTCCCCAGGTGCTTTCCATAGCTGCCCCCTGCTGCACATGTGCGTATGGGTTCATTGCAGAGGCTTCATTTCATTGTGGTTCTTTGTGTGTTGTGCTGTGTATTCAGAATGACAATACACTTTCACATTAACACCCTGACAGAACTTTTTGCAACACTTGGTTTAAATCGAAAGCAATGTTTCTTTTTCTTAAAACATGAGGTCATGATTATCAAGCGGGGGATATTTACATTAACCATATCACTCAGTCCTAATAAAGTAGGTGTGATGTTAAAGATTCAGCTGCTCATTGTTGGATTGTTATGATGTGCTTATACAGTATGATGACTAATGTCCTGGCGCAACTGTTTAATAGACTTTGCGTCATTTGTTTATGGTGAAAACTGTTGTCTTTCTTAAGAAAGTGAGACAACCTTAATCATGTATTCTTCTTTATGGTATGATGAAATTATGTATTTTATAATATGGGTGTTGCTTAAGACTTAAGATTGCTCTCACACGCTAGGCTCTCTTACTCTTTGTGCCTAGTGGAGTTTAGGTGCACACTCTTCAAAAATGAAGCCCCTGAAAGGCGTTCTTTGGAGAAATTTAAAAGGACCACATTGGTTTCCTTAAAATTCCTTAACAAAAGGAATAAAATTTAAATGTTTAATTGTTTATACACTGACTTAAGTCCTTTCCCAGAACTGTACATCCAAAACAAGAATTTCAAAATCTCTTTTTTAAAAACTTATATTCCATAAATGCAGATCTGGGAAAGACACCTTTGCCTTTTGTATCCCAGCAAACATCAGCAGTAAAATGAAGGAAAAAGAAAGAATGTTTGTTTCTGCTAATCAGGGAACTACAAGTGCAATCACGTCAGAACTCCGACCCAAATAAACAGGGATTACATGCATTCATACAGGCTTAGTTATGCTCCAAACAAACAGGTTCTGCATATCCTCTCTCATGGTAAGGACCAGAAACCCAGCAAAGCAGGCAAAAAAAAAATACCTGTAGTTTAGTGGAATAGCAGAGGAATGAACTAGAGGGAATTTTCATAACATTTGGCTAAAGTCAATAGAATCAGCCTAAATAACCCATAACTTTAAAAGAACATTTAAAGAAAAGACATGGGGCATAAAATACAATTGTTCATTGCAGTGCAGTGCAGTAAAGAGATGGAAGATATCTGGTGGCAAGTGAGCAGTCAGTTGTATTGATGTGTTGGAAGCAGCTGTTCTATGGAGGTGTGTGACCTTGTCAGGTATTATATTCGGATGTCAAATAGGCTGATTCAGAGCAGCCCTAAACAGCAGGTCTAGTTCCTAGACTGGGTTTCAAAGTTCCCCAAATCATAATCCAATCAAGCATCTGTGGAATGTGATCTATAGACTAGAGACATGAAGGCCCCTCACATAAGAAGGATCTGCTGTAAATCTCTGGGCGCAGATACCACAGCACACCTCAAGAGGTTTTGTGGAGTCCATGTCTTGAAGCTGTTTCTCCTGCATGAGGGAACCTACATAATATTAAGCATGTGTTTTAAAGTTGCAGATGATCCATGTACATGGACAAAATGGATTTTTATTAGTAATTTTAAGAAATTTGGATTCGTGTCTGGAATGGATTATGATCCGTGTGTGTTATCAATCATCATGCAGACCTTTTAACCAAAACCTTTTGGTAAACCTTTGAAAACAGAGAGTTATCATTTCACAGTACTATTTTAATAATGTGTTTAGGCAGCGGTGTCCTGGTGTTTAGGGACTAGGCACCATGACTGGCAGGTAGTGGGTTCAAGTCCTTTTTGTTTTTGGAGAATGTGTCAGAATGATTGCCTGTTGTAAATGACTGTTTTTTCTAGCAGGAAGTGAATGTGAATATTTGTCATTGTGAGACACAGCACAGCACACATTGAAACACAATGAAACACAACCTCTGCTTTTCACTCAGACACACACATGCAGCAGAGGGCAGCTATATCCAGAGCATGGAGAGCAGTGATGGGGACGGTACATGGGGCCTAGTCCCTAATCACTAGGCCACTGGTGGCCCGCTACATAGCGTAGCTGTCAAATAATTGCCATAAAAATACTTAACAATTTAACTCTGTTATTTGAATGACACTTACATTGAAGAAAGACATGGCAAAAATGGCCAAATTTGCTGAAAAGCTGTCTCACGTCCTAGCGTTTTACAGACAGTAGGGTTTGTAGAAATTAGTACTTGATGTCATGCCAGTTTAAAGAACAATGTGGAAAAATTGTAACTATTCTGTTTTGTTTATCCTCCACATCAGTGGCTGAGGAGTTGTCTAGCAATGGGGTATCTGGCGATGACAGTGTGTTTGAGGACAACCAGTCGTTTCCACCCCCTCCCCCACCGACAGAGATCAGCCTACTAGAAGTCCCACCTAAAACTCCTCCCAGTGCTGAGGCCTTCCAGATCAATGAGCTGGACATCTGGCCTAGTGTCACAGCCATACCTGCTCAGGTAGCTGTAGATATGGAGCCCCAACCTAACGGAACCCTTCCCAGCAGCCATGCCCCGAGCAGCCTGACCAAAGAGAGCCCCCCATTAGCAACAAGTGTGAAAGAAACAGCGTCTCTTAAAGGAGAAGCTGCTCCAACTTTACCACCATCTACAGCTAAAGAGATTCCTCCTGTTCCTACCAAGCCCAAACCCAAACTGTGAGTATAAGATTTTCTCCTGCACATCCTCAACACCTCAAACTGCAGTGATTCATCTGCAAGACCATTGTAATCAGCCACCACGTATCAGCAAATTTTCACTAAGGAAGCCAAAATGGGCAGATTAGTTATCTTGTATCCTGGCTGTAGATGCTTAGTAACTCCCAGTTGAAAACTTATGTCCCTGCAAATTGGCTTTCTGCTTTAATTTATTTAGATTCATAGACATGTGAACTAATGTGCCTGCAAAGGTGATTATGTAAGTACTATTGTATGCCTAGTGTTTAGAAAATGAGAAAGGAACATTTGTGAAACACTTTGAAAATAGCTATTCTGTAAAATGTCTTAAACGAATAATATCACTCTGTGATATAATGAGCTAAAAAAGAGGGGCTGTGTGATTGAAGGTCTGCACACAAATTTGCAGCAATAAACATCTCTTAATTGCTGGTGCTATAGACAGAGATACTTAAAAGCAGTAGTGCTGCACATTTCTCAACAGATTCTCAGGGAAGCTCATAATGTCAATAATTTACAATTGCCATGTTGGTAAATCAGCAATAGGGGGAAAGACTGAAAATTTAAGAACTTAATGGTAAGTTTGCTGTTAGAAAAGGTTTTGTGAACCACTGTTCTAACCAAAGCAAAGTAACAAACTGACCTCAGATCAGCATGAAGGCCATGAAGGGCCATGGTGTGCAGCTATGAGGTTGTGAATGGGACAGATAAAAGGAGCACATCATATACAGATGAAAAGCATTTTAGTCCCTTTAGGATCTCGACAGAGTGATATCATTGCGGCATGCCAAAGATGATTAGGGAGAGTGTATGAGACATGTGTGAGTGTGAGTGTGTGTGTGTGTGTGTGTGTGTGTGTGTGTGTCAGTGAACAGCTGTGCAGCAGTTCCGGAGCTCCTTCCAACCTTACACTGCTTGCCAATTTGCCACTGTCTCAAATGTATCTAATACAGTAAAGCTATTCAAATGTGAATTAAAGTACAAAGGTCAGGGATATGCACATAGTGGGGAGTGTCCAGCACTGCTGTGTCCTCGCCCCAGACTGTTTGGCCTGGCTTCTGCTAAATGGGCTTCTGAAACATGTCTCTGCTGGTGTCTCAAAATGCTTTTGCTCTGTCGTGGCTCACAGTAAACTGAGTTGCTTTTTGGCCAAAAAAATCATATTACCTCTTTTTCTGTGTTTGTATTTTTGTTTCCATATCAAGCCAGTAATGAACAATTACAATAAAAGGAAATCCTTAAACTATGCAGCCCGTTGTGGTAGAAGCGTAAAAATTTAAGGAGGAAAAGGTCGATAACAATACAAGACAAAATACAAGACAAAACACCTCTGACACAATGCTCAGTAGGGAATGGTGCTTCGTAGAGGGTGAATAAAACCATTATTACAACGTCTGATTAGCTAATGCAACGTCTGATTAGCTAATCATGGACCCACCCAATGGAATTTTCTTTGAAGTATTATAGTTATTTCTTTAGTTTCAAGAAAATTACCAGCTTGAAAGCTATTGCTGATACTCTCAAGTTACTTTTAATTTACTATTACTATTAAATTTCACTGGACCTATGGATCAAGAGGTCCCAGGTTCGAATCCTACCTCTGACACTACCATCACTGGGTCCCTGAGCAAGACCCTTAACCCTCAGTGTCTCCAGGGGGACTGTCCCTGTAATCAGGACATGGAAGTCGCTCTGGATAAGAGCGTCTGCTAAATGCCGTAAATGTTGAATTCATTTTCAAAACCTTAACAAACTGAGCGTGTCAGAGGTATTTTTATTTATGTCACATTGTTTGTCTATATGTCAGGACATCAATTCAAAACATAAGAGCAAATGTCCTTCTGAAAGACTGAAAAAAAGAAAAAGAAAGATTTTGGAGCAGCCTAGTCAAAGGCCTGACCTAAACTCCGTTGAAATATTGGGACTGGATCTGAAAAAAAAAACATTTCAAACTTGAAAACCCTTTTTTTTTTTTTGCATTGTTTTGGAAATTAGAACAAATTCAAAATAAATGAAAAAATAGATCAGAAATGGGAAATTTTCTCTGCACTCTATGTGCAATTGCAAGGATTTCTATTTTTATTATGGCACAACTTTGAGTAGTATGTCAGTTGCTGTTGTTTTCATCGTACCTCCCTCTTTTTAGAAGATGTTTCACTGCCAAGCATGGTTTGTAGAGCTGGTGATTCCTTACATTAACAGTTATTAAGATGAATCTTCTCACGTTTCCTAGTGAGCTGGAACGGAATGGAGATGCCTCTCCTCCATATACCGAAGAACAGGTGTTAAAGAAAAAATGTTCTAAAAGACAATGGGATGAAGAGAACTAAAGGTGCATTGTATTGAACTAGTGTTGATGCATTAGCTGAATTTGATACAGCATTGAGGTTGTGACTGAGTTGCAGAGTGTTAGGAAGGCTGGGCTGAGGGTTGTGTGTGGCATGAGAACAAGAATACAGAGATATTGAAGTGTGTAGGCTTTGTGTGTGTTCTGAAAAGGTCCTGAGGGTTCTTTGTCTTTCTGCTCCATATCCGGTGTATATCGTTTCAGGTGCATTCTCCATGCATTTGGAAGACTTTGGATGGGAAATGTGAGAGAATGTGTGTGTGTATGTGTGTGTGTGTGTGTGTGTGTGTGTGTGTGTGTGTGTGTGTGTGTGTGTGTGTGTGTGTGTGTGTGTATGCGTGTTCAAATGATATCTTGCTGATATATTATGACTGTTGTTAGGCTCTATGCATATGTCATGTGGCAAAGTTTGAACACCCCTCATCAAATGGCACATTTTGTTCACTTTTAAAGTGAAAATACACGAATCCTCATCCAGGCACATTGACAGGCAAACTGTGCATATATTCTACAAATTTACTGAACTAATTGTGTAGTAATATGCCATTTGCACAGGCCGCATTTTTTTAATAATATTTTTCAAATTTGATCGATTAAGCCAATATGTCGTAATGTGCAATGTGAAGAAGTGTGTTCTACAGAACATATGTACTTATCTTCACAATAAAACATAAGAAAAAAAATGGATTGGAACGGCCTAATTTTGTGTATGATTTCATAAGTAGGCATCACTGAAATGAAAGTGAAGAGCAGGAATTTATCATAGGTGAAAAACAAGGACCATGGCTTTGCAGCATCTTAACGTGATGCAACTTCATTCTGTTGTATTTGGGTGTGCTTAACATATTGACTTATTGGCCACTGAGGCTTATAACATAGGAAAGGGCTGTTTTGCATCAATGTACAGGGAGATGTACTGGGAGACAAATGATTCTGTAGATTACAGAATTCACTCTACGGCTACCATCATGTGTTAAAATCATCAAAAAAGATCACTGAGTCCATTTCAGAAGTAGCCTAAACCATGACACTACCTCCACTGTGCTTCACAGAGCAGCTTGAATGTTTTGGATCCATGTTTGGATTCATGTTGGATGAACATGTTGGATTCATGTTGGATGTTTTACACTTGGTGGTATGGCATGTGCTTCCTTCACCCCGCCCTGTGAAGGATGTTCATGAAGTCATTGCTGTTTTGGGTTTTTTCTGTACTGTTCTCACACTTTGTACATCATCAGCTGTTGCTGTTGTTTCGGTGCTTCACTGTCGCTCAATAGATCATTCCTTCTTTTTCAGGACATTCCCAATGTTTGTAAAATTTGCTTACTTGCAAATCTTCAGTGGCAGATTAATGAATGAATGAATGAATTAAGCTTGTCTGGATGCAAATCTCAGGAAATAGCAAAAAATAAAAAATGAATTGACAAGTAATTATGTTATTGATAAGTTCTTATATTTGTCGGTGGTGATACTGATTCCTGGTCACACCTTTTGAAAACACACACTATGGTAGATAGTGCACTGTGTTTGTGTGTATAAGTATGTGTGTGTGTGTGTGTGATGGGCATGTGTTAGGTGATGTGAAAGCTTCATTGTTCTTCAGCAGGGCAAAGAGCCAGTTCTAGTTCAGAATGGCTCTGTGTTTTGGCAAAGCCGTGTCCTTGCACGAGCTTTGGCGAACTGTGGGATCGCTGTAAAAAAAGCTGCTTCCTCAACAGATTTTCCACAATAATGTCACGGCTGGTCTGCCAGACACAACGGGACATCCCAGTCTGAGAGAGCAGAGAGACGCAGCCCCCACTTTCTCCCCCAGAACAACTCAATCGGACCCCCTGTAGCCCCTAGCCATCGTACCCCTCTCCCTGCCATGTAATTACACTGTAAAAACAGGAATCCTATAATGACATAATTACCATGGGGTCATTGCTGCATGACGTGTTCAGGCTTATCAGGTCCTGCTTTCTGTGTCCTCCTTTGCAAACCGCTGACTAAAAGCACACTTTAACCCTGAACTCTGCCCCAAAAACTCTTTCCATATTCCAGTTTATTTCCCCCTGGATACTGCCCAGAATGTGATCTGTATGTCATGTCTGTTGAGAATTGAAGCGATGTTGACATCGTCTTAGCTGCTGCTGATGTTTGTCTTTTTAAGGCCTCTAGATGCACCAGGCTTCCCTCTGTTCTATTCCACTTGAGTGTTACATTAATTGACTATGCAATTAAATTATTACCTTGGATTACGTGTTTCTGATGGAGGACAAACGGAAAGTATGAGTCCGGCGTTACGGCCGCTCTGCACGCAACCTTGGCCTGTAAATCGACCGCAGTGGCTGCACCAGACAGCAGAGCACTAATCTGAAGGACCACAGCCTTATTTGTTTGTTTGCATGTTCCTCTTTTAGTGTTCCATTCCCAGCTTGGCAGAATCCTCTGGACCCATTTGAAATGGGTCTTTATTTACATCCTCTAAACTGTTCTCTCAGTAATGATGTGCATTCATGAATAGAGTGGATGCAGGCCCATGCTGTTTACGTACCTTCTCTTGGCGACTATTGATGATTCATATGTGCTTTCTCTTTTTGCGAATATTGACCATAAGGACTTCTGGTCTTGGGGAAGGCTTAGCGACCATTTATAGAGACCAACTTTAATGCTAATTGCTACTCTGGAGAGAGTAATCAAGCTTTGTTTGTAACTGGTTACACTGGAACTTTCATGCCCTCTGCTCTGTGCTCTAGTTAAGATATCATCAGAAATCAGCAGAGATTTTATCCAGGACTTCTCTGTTCTTCTATCTGTGATTTTAGAGACCACTAACCAACTTTGAATTCTCAGTCATTTCAACATCCATTTTTGTTGCCTTTCCAAGTCTTTTCCAAGGGACATTTTAGACCTTTGTCATTTAAATTTGTCTTTTATGGCCATACACAAAAGCATGGCCACACTGTAGATCTTATACTGTCATTTGGGGTGGTGGGGTCCAGTGGTAGGGTACTTGCCTATGGACCTATGGCTCAAGAGGTCCCACGGTTCAAATCCCACCTCTGGCCACCACCACTGGGTCCCTGAGCAAGACCCTTAACCCTGAGTTGCTCCAGGGGGGACTGTCCCTGTAATTAGGACATGGAAGTCGCTCTGGATAAGAGCATCTGCTAAATGCTGTAAATGTAATGTAAATGTCATTTAGTAAGAATGTTAAAGTAACAGATGCATACCTGTGTGATCTAAAAGATTTTGCTTGACCTTACCATTCCATGTCCACCTCATAAGCAGTCTTCTTGTTACACACACTCTTTAACATCTCATTCAGCAAGTCAGCTTTCAGAAAATATATATTGGCCACAAAATATATTGGCATTATTGCAAAAAACCCTAAAAGTCCTAAAGCTCTGTTTAACACAGTTAATGCATTGTTGCAATTACAGCAATTTACTGAGGCTAATACAAAAGCATGTGAGAACATTAGAGCAGATATTTCCCCTCTGCGGGATCTATCTATCTATCTATCTATCTATCTATAGACTTTAAGCATGATTTGGTTTTGTTCGTTTAAGCAAGAGAATAGAACAATTAAACTGAAATCCTACGGTATGTAAAATTCTTTGGGAAAAGGCTCATTTAGAAAAGAGGGGATCTGAATGTTCCTGAGCTGAAGGGATAAGTTTTCTTCTTTTTCTCTAGGTCCTTTATACCATTTACATGTAAAGTGTCCAAAACATGCTTTCTCAAGTAAAGATAGCTTCATGTGAACATCATATGATATGAAACTGTACATTCTTCACATATGATTGAATGTTTTTCAAAAGTATGTAAGAAATGAAGGAGATGTTCAACACCTGCATGTGATTTTTCAAAATATATATAGCTTCAATCTAGATTCCATCACTTTTTCTCCCTGTGCCTCCACAGGAAATAGAGAGAGAGAGAGAGAGAGAGAGAGAGAGAGAGAGAGAAGAGAGAGAGAGAGAGAGAGAGAGAGAGAGAGAGAGAGAGAGATATCAGTGCGCTACAGTAACGTGACATCAGCTGTATTAAATCAGTTAATTGTGAAGGCAGTGAAAAATGAAGGTAATTACATTTTTTCTCTCATTTTCCTCTCAACTTGTTTAGCACTTTTGAAGCCGATTCTACATTAGTATCCTTTCTGAGTAAAAAAGGAAAGCTGGGTCCTATTACTAATGGAATGTCAACTGATAGGATGAATTAGATATAATATTTGATTTATTATGCTAAGGAGAGTAATTTATCTTGTGTATGTGTGTGTGTGTGTGCATGTGTGTAGGTGTGTGTGTGTGTGTGTGTGTGTGTGTGTGATTTATGAGCTAGTTGAAGTGCTTTTTACAGCAGGAACATGTACACATTAAAAGTGCTAAACCTATTCCATATTAAACAATAACACTCTGCAGCTTGTAAAGGTGAGAGAGAGGAGAGAGAGAGAAAGAGAGGGGAGAGAAAGAGAGGGAGAGAAAGAGAGGAGAGACAGAGAGAGAGAGAGAGAGAGGAGAGAGAGAGAGAGAGAGAGAAAGAGAGAGAGAGAGAGAGAGAGAGAGACGGGCAGACAGAAAGATCGAGAGAGTCATAAGTGGAGACAGATAGACAGACAGAAAGATAGGAGAGAGATAGACAAACAGACAGAAAGATTGAGTTTCAAGGAGAGACAGAAGCGAGCGAGCGAGCGAGAGAGAGAGAGAGAGAGAGAGAGAGAGAGAGAGAGAGAGAGAGAGAGAGAGAGAGAGGATGTGGAGAGGGAGGTGTGAATGCAGATGTATGACTTTAGGCTATGCCTACTCTTTCATTTATTAAATCAGTAAATGTGTGTGTGTGTGTGTGTGTGTGTGTGTGTGTGTGTGTGATGGATGGAGTGTGAGCTCTGGCTGGTGTCTGATATCTGCTTTCTCGGGTTGATAAATGTGCATGCTAGCCTGGCGAGACATTTCACAGGGCTCCTTTGAATTAGGATCTGATTATGACATATCTCTGTTTTTACGCTCGTCCGCTTGTGTGTGCATGTGTATATGTTTGTGTGTGTGTATTTTTGTGTGTGTGTGGCAGAAAGCTAGGGGCCTTCGTTGGTTCAGTTTATCCAGGCAAGTAATACTACAATGGAATTTCTGCAGAATCATACCTACAAATGCCAGGAGAGTAATTATAGCTTCACAAGGTTTAAATGGTGCCATTGTGAACTTGATTGCTGCCCGCTTTGATTAGGGGTTTCTTTAGCTGTGGTAGTCTGTTGGTAGGCGTTACAGAAATTTATGTAAAGAAAAGTGGCAATTATGCTCCTCGTGGCTAATACTTTAATCCACATTCATGAGGGGGAATCAGAAAGAATTAGATCACCAATGGAGTTTATGTCTCCTGAAAGCCCCTCAGGGCAGTTAAGACTCTTAGCAGAAATCCTTAAACAATACCTGCACTTTCAGTATCAACTTTATTAGACACATTCATCTTGTATGTAGTCACTTTCACATCCATTGTTAGTAATACTGTTCAGAGGCTTAGAATAATGGCTTTCAATAAAAAGAAACCAACTCAGTGGCAGCTATATGTACAAAACTTTAAAAACTGATGATAGTTCTGCATGACTGATTAAGTTTCTTATAGCTTTGTGTACTTCACAGTAAAGTACAATAAATCAATACTAATGTCAGTACTATAATTAGTTTATTATAACATATAACATTTTTTTATTATAAAAAAATAGCAAAACATCTTAAAATCTCTTCTAGTGTCTATGTATCTATTCTATCTGGGTTCAAATGTTTTAGCTAATCATAGAGGTCTGATAATCAACCCATGTCTGACAAGTATTGGGAAATTGGCTGGTTTATTTATTTATTTTTTCATACATAAAAAATGTACTTGGGTTTTTCTGCAACTTTTGTACGTTATACATTTTGCACAGACACACACACACACACACACACACACACACACACACACACACACACACCCCTCTCACTCTCAGTTGCCAGTTGTTCGGACACCTATATACTGATAAAAAAAGACTGTGAGTTTATTACTGATATAAAGTACCAGCTTGTCCCAGGTTTTGAATGCTAGATAAGCAAAAAGCCATCTTCATAAGTACAAACAAGCTTTTAGTTTCATGGTACAAACAAGTGTGTGTTTCATGGTTCAAACAAGCTCAGGTTCTGGCATTTGGGTCAGGTAAGGTCAAATCTCAAAGCTCCTGGTACAGGTCAGGTTCGGGCTTCCATTAAATACACAGATCTCTTTTATCAAATAAAATAACAGCCGTCTGTAATATAACGGCAAAGCCCCGACCTCAAAAAGAGCAATGTATTGCATACTGCGGGTGGTGGTGGTCTAGTGGTGGGTACTTGTCTATGGACCTATGGCTCAAGAGGTCCCAGGTTCGAATCCCACCTCTGGCACTACCACCACTGGGTCCCTGAGCAAGACCCTTAATCCTGAGTTGCTCCAGGGGGACTGTCCCTGTAATCAGGACATGGAAGTCGCTCTGGATAAGAGCGTCTGCTAAATGCTGTAAATGTAAATGTAAATGTACTGCAAACAAAATGTCACCCCTCCTTCTCCACATTCATCTTTGACCATGGGACCATTCTCAACAAAGCAGCACTACAGGATGTGGCAAAGAGGTGCTTTTGTCTTTACTTACTTCTGTGTAACTCCTTGGTCAAGTCTGGTCCTCCACCCCACCATTCCAGTCAAGAATGGCTCTGAGTTCAGAAACTGATGAAGGATGGCTAACAAATCAGCAAAAGGGCTAATGGCTCTAACCAGTAAGGTGTCCTACAAAGTTACTTCTAATAAATTGGGAAATGAGTATAGGAGAGAAATAGGACTGATAGGAAAATAAACTGTAGAGCGAAGTCTGGATCAACCTTTTTTTTTAAAGAATGAAGAAGAATCTTGTGAATTTATATAGATATAGCTCTAGTCATGCAAACAGGGATGTTCCAGCAAAGACACAAAGAAATGGAACATGGTTTGTTTTTGGAACATATTTTACTGTGGGAGTGAAAGCTGTTGCATCATGTCAAGGTCGTTTCACAGGCAGACTACTCAGATTTACTTCCTGAAGTCAGGTTGTAGTCAGACCATGAACACCAAGGGTTAGGAGTGAGGTCAGGACCAGACAAGGATGTGGGAGTGCTCTCCCCACCCTAACACTCTCTCTGTCTCTCTCTTTTATACCCACACACACAGACACACATATAGTCATGCTTATACAACAAATTAAGACAAAACTTTGTTAAACTGAAAGTTAAACAAGCTTTCTTCTTGACGTGTGGACCCTCAAGACAGGATGTTGATGTTCACATTATATTTGGCATGTTCTTTTTCGCAGTATCTAAAATAGATCAGATTTTTTCAAATTGTTTAATAAAACTGGAGCCACTTAATTACATGGTTTTTGATCAGATACATTTTCACTTCAAGCAACAGCGGGGCTTTGGGGCGAGGAGGCACAGTGGCACTATGTAAAAAACCCTAGAAAAAACAGCTGCTGTTTCTAATGTGAGCTGCCAGGGTGGAATAAAATAAATCCCCAGCTCTTGTGTAGAACACATTTATCAACCACATATAGGTCATCGCCTGAGTCCAATACTGAACTACCAACTGGTCTGTGCGGTGTATCTGATGTGATCCTCGTCAAGGGATCCTGCGCTCGATTTGCTGAGCTTGGGAAGCAGCTTAGGACTCTGTGCTGATCCTGCGGTTAAACCCGAACTAACTCTTTGTACTGCTAGTATACCCAAGGGGGTTGGGAAGCCAGTCGATCTTGGACCCTCAGAGGTTTTTTTTCTCCACACAGTGGAGTTTTTGGTTCCTCTCCTATGTAGTCGTCCGGCTTTAGCTTCTAGCCTTCAGTTTTTAGACCATGCTATAATCTATGTCTCCCAACTATGTAAAGCGCCTTGGGGCTTGGGGATTGTGAAAGGCGCTATGCAAGAATAAATTGAATTGAATTGAATTGAATTGAATATAGCTTCAGCTGGTGTTTTTATCTTGCTGATTGTATGTCTATAAAAAATCACAAATACATCTCATCTTGTTTTCCTTGTATCTGGTCATATCAGCAAGATCTGGGATTTTGAGCACTTTTTAAAGGCCATATGTCGTAGTCATCTAGTGAGTGCTCCATCACAACAAAAGCTCAAAAAAGTCTGTAAAGAAATGACATTAAGTGTTTGATGTGCTCCCTTTTCTACGGGCAGTCAGATTTAGTATATTCAGATAAACATTATAACCTTACGCACTCTATTGAAATAGCAAAAAAAAATTAAATCTCCTGAGATAAATAGTGGTTTGAGCCCACCTCAACAACAGAGCCTACCTGATAATGGAAAAAAAATCATAACTATGGATTTGTAGATAGGTGCAGTAAGGACCAGCATACTTTTCATATGTGCATAGATCTAATAATGTTCAATTATTTAAAAAATTTCTTTGTGATAGTGTTTCCCTATTTAGCCTGTCATAGTTACTCACAGGTCTATCTGCTGCTGAAGTACAATATTACTGCAGTTTTGGGCTGGACCAGAGTGGAGAAGATGCATTGTTACAAAAATGAAAGAAAAACCATTCTTATGAATATTATTGATAATGTAAACCTAGCCCTAGACTAACTGTAAACCTAGTCCTGAGTGAAACTAGTCCTAGTCTAACTTTGCTCAACTGTAATTACTTTATTTATGTATTGCTTTAGGGTGTACTTTCTGCTTAAAAATGAATCAATCCAGTCCTTAAAACCACCAAAAAGATCCTCAAATGCACCTCCTGACAGCTGATAGGATCACTGCAAATGTAGCATTTGATAAACTCACACTTCTCTTGAAGAGACTTGGGAAAGAAAGTCTAGCAGTTATTTTGGGCTGGCAAGGACCTTTGGGTCAAATCATTAACCACCGCTGCTTGAGATGATAAAGTCACATAATATGTGCACATTTTTTTACTTTATGAGTTGATGGGAACCATCTGAGCACACCATAGTCAAGGAAAATTTAGTAAGGAACAAATCTGAGCTAAAAATTGGAACTGAGCAGTAAGGCTTGTAATGTCAGTGTAGCACTGGGGCTCAGTGTTGTGTCTTGGCAGCAGCAGGACTCCCCACTGGCCACATTTCTCTCATGCCAGTTAGATTAGAGGAGAGCGACCGCCACAGAAACCCTGCGTCAGCCACCGTGGGGCTGTCACCACGGAGACCAGAGAAACTGCAACAAACTGTGGGCTGCCTGCTCCCAAATCATGTTGTTTCCATGAAAGCACAGCTCCATTTTTCAGCTGCCCACTCTGACAGTAACTACACACACTTCCTCAATGATACAGAAACCTTTTCCCAGTTCATTTGCATGGTGACTGCTGTTTTCACTGTTTGGCTGTTTATTTTTATGTGCTGCACAGTTGTACTGTAATTTTCAAAAATGCTGATGTGTTACAGATGTGACATTTCTGAGGACCTGTATGGAATATGCAACTTGTAAAAAAACCTAAAAAAACATTTATTTGAATTGTTTCTCATTCATTTCTCACTGAAACATTCCGTCAAGCACACAACATTCCAATAATCTTTAAACAGAAAATGTGTTTGATTCTCAAAAAGAGTTTGATTTAGATCTTAGGATGTTTGCCATCCTTTTCAGTTTGTCATATTTTTTGACATCAGTGGTGCAAATCCAAATGGACTTTTTTCTGCTGATGCAAGTCAGTAGAAATGTAACTCTTTACTTAAATAACAGAGCAATCTATCATGAAATTGTTAAAAAAAACATAGACGTATCTCAACAGTAATAGTTTGTTGCTTTTAAAAAAGATCTTATAATATTGTTACAAACATTCGCATATGGAACCCAATTAAATATAGGTCTGGTACCAGGCTGCTCCTTGAGACCCCCAGCAATCACATACAAAATGTATCAGCATCACCTCTGAGTTTACTTAAAGAAGCACTGATTAACCAAACCAGTTGCAGGATGATAACTAAGGATGATAACTAAGTAAAACAGGTCTGACACAAGTAGGGGATCATAAACAAACACAATGATATGGTCTAGAGGTTAGAGCGTTGGCCACATGATCGGTGGATCGGGGGTTCGAACCCCTTCCCAATGGGTTGCTCTGAGGTACCCTTGAGCAAAGTGCCGTCCCCGTCACGCTCCTCCTTGCGATGGGCTGGCGACCTGTCCAGGGTGTCCCCCCCCGTCCTTCGCCCTGTGTGAGCTGGGATGGACTCCAGCACTCCATTGGGACAAGCGGCAGAAAATGACTGACTATTTTACATTATTGCCAAAACTAGTAGTTTTTAAATGACATTTTCCTGCGTGCCAAACACTGTATCCAGTAAAACAACACAAAATTGCCACTTGTGTGTTTCATGGTTTACTTAATAGTCCCTTCTACCATATATCAACTAATGGTAGCTAAATTAGTCATAAATACCTCAAAAAGCATTACTTCATAGCTTATAAAAAAAAACCTAACAATAGCAGCAGTATATTATGTCTAATAGATATGACTGTGTAATGAAGTTGTCACGCTTGATACTGAATGACAGAGACGGCTAGTAGGATTAGAGTTTTCATGAAATAAATAAATGTGGGCTATCTTGCAAGAACAGCTCACTCTTGACCTTTTAATCAATGTGCAATAACTGCTAATCACTTTTGAAGGTGTTTATGTCATAATTATTATCAATTTAACAGCATAAAACCATTCGTACTCTATTTATTCATACAAAGGGCAGATGAATGGAGCAAATATGAAAATTCATCATAGCTTTAAAGCTTATCCCACAGAGGGACTGTGATCAGGATGGAGGCACCATGGAAAAGTCTGCTGTAATCTACTGGCAGCTGTGGTTATGCTGGTTTATTATTAAACCACACAGTTGGTGTGCTTGTGTGGTCATGTTGGTGTTACAAGAATGGTCAGTGTCTTAGTCGCGATGTTTGTCAGTTGGATTGGTGCGGACAGTTGGGCTGGACTTTTTTTGCTAATTTCTACAGAAGATTAAAGGCTCATCAGCATTTCAATGCACTTCGTTTAGAATGCAGAGTGAGGGTTACTCTGAAAGCTCTCTGAAACTGCACTTACAGGAGTGTTCACTTTACGAATCATTGCTGAGAAACAACCTGATAATGATAACAGCTCAGCAGGTCTGAAGAGTTTTACATTAGTGAAATCTTCACATGTGGCAACAATTCAGGCTTACTTAAATGGGAAAAATCAGATCTATTACTGAGCACATACTGTATAATCTTCATTGTAATTAATTGGCTGATTCTTTCTTTAAGTGAAGGATATTAAAATGTCATCAGTGTCCAGATTTTCAGATTCAGATTTAGGTTGGACACTTATTTTGTAACAGGTCACTTGTTCATGTGCCAAAGCTGAGAGATGGAGATAAACAGAATAAGCAGCACATCCTTCTTCTTCATGTAAGCAAATTTAGCATAAAACTCTTCAAATTGGGTTGTTAGTTTTGGTTGGTATGTAAACCAGATAAACCGGCAATGAAAAAATGCTGCTAAATATTGAAAAGATTGCTGACTTAAACAACTAATACATCATCGCTGCTTTCTTGGTAAGACAAATCTAGTGAGCTCTGCACCTATTATTTAGACTGTTGCTAAAATAGCATAGACACATGTGATACACAATCGATTCACAGTCTATCATAAATTCTCATTGGAGCAGTATTTCAGAAGAGGCATCAGTTTCCATCAGTGTTACGTAGTTATTACAGTAATCTGGCCTTGCAGACTAGCTACAACTTCTGGTCAGGGTGCAGAAAATGCATCATATACCTTAAGTCAGAGCTTGGAAACCATACATTTGATGTAAAGCTATAGCATTCTGGTCAGGTCTGGACACATACCTCCCATGTGACTCAGCGGCATTTGCAACAGCAGTTGTTTTATGAGGTGTAGCTTGTAAAGTGGTTAATGGTGTATTAACAATCATTTTCTTATTGAGGCGTTGTGTGTGGCTGAAGGGCAGGAATGAGCAAAGGATAGAATGAGTAGGTTGAAGAGGTGCTATGGAGAAGGGCTACACAGCAATTACACAACAGTGTGCACACAGTAAAGTAACCCAGTGTTACATCACCGCACACATCCAAATTGGTCTTAGAGACATTATGGGCGATGGTGAATGAGCTGCATTCTCATATTGTTATCTTGAATGTTTAGGCAAGGTTTAGATGAGGTTTAGATGATGTACTGTAGTTTTGCAAGAATGTTGCATTTTAATGAGTGTAAGTAAGGGCTCATGCACCATCAATGAGCTTTGTGTAAGTTAGCATTTTCTTTCTAAAATAAAAAAAAGAACTTCAGACATCAGGCATATCTGAGTATATTGACTATTTGTGAATTTGTGGAATGTGGATTTGATTTGTATAAATAAGTCTTTTTTTAATCTAAACCATCCTTCAATTTGTATTGGACTGTGTATATACAGGGTGGAGCTGCCGATCTTGTGAAGTGCTACCTATATATTATGTAGCCTGCCAGATGACAACACTGTTTACATGAGTTATGTAATCACAAGGGCTCTGAACAAAACTAGCTGAAGCTGATTATGAGACTAAGGATTGGGAATAAACAAAGTATATGAAGAAAACTAAGGTGGAGAGAGAGAGAGAGAGAGAGAGAGAGAGAGAGAGAGAGAGGGGGGGGGGGGGTGTTACTAACTTATAAAGTTAAAGAGAGAGAGGGAGACTTTTTTGACTTTTGATGTTTCTTCATATGGAAGCAGTCCTGTACTTGAAGCACTTGGCTTACACTACAAGCTTAATACAATTAATTTATCAATTCGTTAATTAAGGTAAAACAGAACATGAAACATTTTCATTATTAAGGTAAAATAAAATAAAAATAGATGAAAAACATATACATAGATGAGTAAAAACCATAAAAAGAATCTAGTGCAACAGATAGAAAGACAGAAAACAATAAGAGACAGTAACAGAGAAAAAAATAGAGAGAAATGAGAGACAGCGAGAGAAAGAGAGAAAAACTGAAGGAATGAGAGACACAGACCACGAAATAGCCAATGAGAGGCAGAGAGAGAGAGAGAGAGAGAGAGAGAGAGAGAGAGAGAGAGAGAGGTGAGGGTGGATGAACAGATGTATGATTGTATAAATCGCTGATCATGTGATGGATAGAGAATGTTTCAGTAGTGAGGTGAGAGAGAGATGGACAGGACACTGACAGTATGGAAACAAAGACCTAACTGCTCCTCTGTTAGATGGTCTCAGAGTCTTTCACTCTGGAGAGATGCATGGTATGCAGGACTGAGGTCTTACACACACACACACAGGCACACACACACGCATGCACACACGCATGCACACAAGGGAGTCGTACACATGCAGCTGTGGGAATTACATTGTTTCCGGATGAAGTCAATCAGTGACTTATTGAGGCCAGTTGGCAGGTCCAGTTCCTGTTTTCAATAAGTTCTCTACTGTTAATGAGTGTGTTCATGAGTGCACATTTTGCAAAAACAAGCCTGGATGTGATGCACTGATGGGTTAGAGAGCTCTTTGTGAAAATAAATTAGCTACCTCTCTTTCCACTGTCATTCACTTTTAGATCCAGAGTAGTTGTGCACAGGATGTGTCAAAAAGTTTAAGCTTTCTTGAAAATTATTTTATCAGTGGAGCTACTGTGGGATAATTTGCAAGAGACTATTTTACACAGTAAAAAGTGCATAATTTCCACTAAGTATCCTGTAGCCATACTCTGGATGAACACATCTGTGTAGGTGTAATCGGCTCAATAACTGTTCCCAGGTATGTTTATAACATTACCATGAGGCAAACTTTAGTTTTTGTATAAATTAAGCATTTTTCAAACTTACATTTTTTCCCTGTGCTTAAAACTCATTTAAAAAAATGTTTACAGCAAACAGTTCATAAAGCTCTATCGTGAATTTGGTTTTGCACAAACTCTTGCAATGTCAGTTTTCTCTGTTGTCATATTGAGTTTTTTTACATTTAGTTTACTATTACACTCTGTTTTCTGTGGTATAATTAACTACCGTCTGGAATGGATTAATCGTATTTGCATACAATCTTATGGGGAAATTACGTTCAGGTTGTGTCCAAATCGAGTCATATCCAGAGTTTTGGAACAAATTGTTTTCGTAGCCAGAGGTTACACTGTACATATTCATTGTGTTCTGGACAAGTAGAATCTTTCAATTTTAACCTTTAATCTCATTGATGCTGGAAGTGCTGTATGAAAATGTCTGCTTTTTAATTCTTTAAACTTCATTTTTAGGCCTGCAGATGTACATTTTATATCCTGTTTAATTATAGGACAAATATAGTCCCACTTTCTACATTTATAATATTATAACGAATCCATGTTGGCAGACATGTACATGCAGAATGGTGGGATCTGGAATCAACCCAGAATTAGTATGTTACTTTACCATAATAGTATAGTTATCACTACAGGGTTTTTTTGGTTTACAACATATTTCAAAGTGAATCAAGCTGGGAAATTAATTTAATCAAGTTGTTTTAAGTTCACAGAGATATCACCTACTCTTGAAAGCATCTTCATGATATATTGCTAGAAGTCATATTTCACCAAGCGCTGTTACTGAGAGTAGTTAGGATGTGAGAGTAGGAAATGTTTGAAGGCAGTGTGACAGTGGTGAGATCTGCAGTAGGAGTGATGGATGCATTTAAGTTAGATTCTGGATTCCATTAAGGGTCAGCACTGAGCCCAATCTTGTTTGCAACAGTAATGGACAGGTTGACGGACGAGGTTAGACAGGAGTCTCCATGGACGATGATGTTTTCTGATGATTTTGTGATCTGTAGCAAGAGTAGGGAGTAGCTTGAGGAGAACCTGGAGAGATGGAGATATGCTCTAGAGAGGAGAGGAATGAAAGTGAGTAGGTCACAGACAGAATACGAGTGTGAACGAAAGGGAGGAAAGTGGAGTGGTTAGGATGCAGTGAGTAGAGAAGGAGTTTAAATACTTGAAATCAACAATTCAGAGTAACGGCGAGTGTGAAAGAGAGGTGAAGAAAAGAGTACAGGCAGGTTGGAATGGGTGGAGAAGAGGGGCTAGTGATTTGTGACAGACAGGTACCGGCAAGAGTGAAAGGGAAGGTTTAACGGACAGTAGTGAAACCATCTATGTTATATGGGTTGGAGACGGTGGCACTGATGAAAAAGACAGGAGGCGGAGCTGGAGGTGTCAGAGTTAAAGATGCTGAGATTTTCATTGGGTGTGATGAGGATGGACAGGATTAGAAATTAGTATATTAGGACAGTTCAGGTTGGACATGTTGGAGACAAAGTTAGAGAAGCAAGGTTGCGTTGGTTTGGACTTGTCCAGAGGAGTGACATTGATTATACTGGGAGGAGGATGTTGAAAATGGAGCTGCCAGCAAAGAGGAAAAGAGAAAGATGGTGGCTCTCTTTTAGGGGTCACCACAGCGGATCATCCGATTCCATTTCTTCCAGTCCTCTGCATCTTCATCCTTCAAACTGACCACCTGCATGTCACCTGTCACCACACAGACAATAATTAATGTACAATCTACTTTATATGAGCATTAACAGTATATTCACTTTCCCATGAGAAAGAAACATATATGTACCTTTTTGAATGATGCAAATGATAGCGGCAAGATAAGGTATAGAAAAGTCTATAATGTGACTATATAATATACATAGAATAATAGATGGAATATATACTATACACACTATGTGGACAAAAGTACTGGGAAATATGGAGATTACCCCTACTGGAACTTTTAGGAAAGCCCTTTCTAAATTTATATTCATCAACTGATACCTGCCCATTTATCCAGAAGATCTTGTTTTGATGTTAAGACAAGAACACCTGGCTAACAATCTCCATTCTGCATTCATTGCAAGGTTGTTAGATGGGCCAGTCAAGTTCTTTTACACAAAACTCACCCAACCTTATTTTTTGAACCTTGCTTTGTGCATTAGGGTGGAGTCATTCTGGAGCAGAAAAGACCCTCTCCAAACTTTTCCCACAACATTGGAAGCATAGAATTGTTCAAAATATCTTGGTATTCAGAGGCCCAACCTCTGAAGAACAACCCTATACTTTTATTCCTGCTCCACAAAACTTCACAGTTGGCACAATGCAGTCAGGCAGGTAATGTTCTCCTTACATTCACCAAACCCAGACTCTATCTGATGGTTGGCTTGGTGATGTTGACATTGTCTGCAGCTGCTCTGCCATGGAAACCCGATCCATGAAGCTCCCGTGAATTTGTGAAAGTGAAAGTGACTTTTTGTCATTGTGAAACACAGCACAGAAAGCAGTGAACCACAATGAAATGCATCTTTTGCACATATCCCATACACACAACATACAGCAGTGGGCAGCCAGAACCAGCGCCAAGAGAGTAGTGTTGGGGAAGCTACCTTGCTCAGTGGTACCTCATGGTAACCCTACAGATTTTAAATGCTAAATGACAACCTACCCATCCTGTTGCTTGCTGCCTGACCTCTAGGCCACCGTTGCCCAGTTTCAAGTTTGTGGTAATTGAGTGATTACAGAACATAGATGACGTTTTCTCACTTTGCACCTCACCTTCACTTTATATGGTCATTCATTTCATGGCTAAGTCTCTATTGTTCCTAAAAATTTACAGTTGACCGTGGAATATCTGGCAGGGAAAGAATAAAAAAACAGACTTATTGCAAAGGCGGCATCCTGTCACATGATTAAGAGTGTCCTAAAAGTTACATCCATATAATGTAACATCTATTTAATTGTCAAGGCGCACACATGATGGCACAGTGGTAATTGCTAGCCCCACATCTGGGTTTGATTCTCAGCATCTTGAAGAATGACATGGTTCTTTCTGTGATCTCCCTGCATCTGCGGTGGTTTCTCTCCTACTGGCCAAATAAATGCAAATAAGGTGAATTGGAGCAGCTTGTCTGCCCTGGTCAGAACACGGACTGATGGATATAAATGTGACAAAATATGGTACCATCATGCTCCCTAAATAAAACTAATAAGGACATACCATTGAGGTGACCACCACAGTGAGTCAAACCACTTTTTTAAAGACAACATGAGACAACATGGGTTCACTGTTATGATTGACACTAACACACACCCACACACACACAGTCTGACTGATGCAGTCTGACTTTGATGATACAGCAGTGACTGTGAGCTTGCTCGGAGGTGGGCCTCTTTCTCCCAGACTTTCAGACATGACACATCTACACACGCACACACACACACACACACACACACACACACACACACACACACACACAAATGTAGAGCATTTACATTATGATGATGCTCTTTAGGCATTGAGACTCTCACATCTCTTTTAAAGAGGCTGCAGTTAGTTCTTCTTTGCTGTTGTTCCATGCGGTCCTTTAATTTTTTATTTATTCTGTGCGGTGGGGGCAGCGGTGTCCTAGTGGTCAGGGAGTTGCCCCCGCATCGGAAGATTGTGGGTTCGATTCCCTCACAAGTAGGTTGCCCTGAGGTACCCTTGAGCAAGGTACCGTCCCCGCCACTGCTCCCCGGGCGCTTTCAATAGCTGCCCACTGCTGCACGGTGTTTGCATGGGTTAAATGCAGAGGTCCAGTTTCGTTGTGGTTCACTGTGTGCTGTGCTGTGACCTCGCAATGACAAGGGTTGTCACTTTCACTTTTTTTTCTTTTCTTTCAGTGCATTGACTGAAGTATGAAACAATTTATATTTCTAATATAAAAATGAAACTAAAACATTTCATTGTCAAGGGAGGTTGCAAAATATGTTTTTTTTAAATATATATTAGAGATGGGGTATATACTGACAGAAGGATTTTGAGGATGGAGCTGCCTGGCAAGAAAGGAAGAGGAGTGTCTCATGAGCTTCTAACACTCGTAGCCAAAAGAAGAAGAAGAAGAAGAAGAAGAAGAAGAAGAAGAAGAAGGAAAATAATAAGCAGAAGAAGGAAAAGAAGAAGAAGAAGATGATGATGATGAAAATGATGAAGAAGATGACGAAGAAGAAGAAGAAGAAGAAGAAATTGCCACAAATGTAATCCAAAAATCTATTTTTGTAGCAGCTCGACTTTTATTATGAAGCCGCATCTTTTCGCTCTGGGGTCTTTTATTGTGACAGAAGCTCAGCAGACTTAGTGAGTGACTCAGGCGCAGCGCAGGGAGCGCTCTTCACTATAAATGCTGGAGAGCCGGTTCACACATGTTCACACTCACACACACACACACTCTGTAATACGCACAGTTACACACACTCTGACAGAGTCGGGAGTCCGTTACAGGACTGAGGACTAAACTTAACAGACCAGCAAAGTGAAGAGAACACCAGAAAAGTGAAGGTACAAACTTTATTTTCTCACAGAAACAAAGTTTATTTGGGCGACCTTTGGATTTTATTATGGCGACTTATTTATAAGGACGCTTAGTCTTTCCCATGAGCCCGTGGCGCTCTCTGTAGCGCTTCTGTCAGGCTGTCTGTTACATGCTGTGCACGTGCCGCTGCTTGGCGCTGTTCGGCGCGGAGCAGCTGAGATGCGGACAGACGCTGAAAAGCCGAGTGACAGGTGAAGAAGGGGGAGGAGGCGGAGCCTCGGTGAGGCGCAACCTGCACGTCCGTTGTCTTTTGGAGAAGGATGGAGAACAAAGGTCTGTGCTGCTCAGTGCTCCAGCACTGTGATGGACTGTGTGATGGACGGGGATAAAAGTTCTTCTTCAGCTCCAGGCTGCTCACAGTTGTGTTTTGGCTGTAAAAGCGTTTTGGTTCAGTAATGGTGGTTTGGTTAGTGGTGTCTCAGTTCATAAAAGGCCAAAGCATTAACATCTTTAATGCCACTGGAGGCTGTCTGCGGTTCTGGCAGTTTCTCTGGATGAGTTAAGCTTCGTTCTGGTCTGGGTTTCTTCCCTTATCCGCTGAGAGTATATGTCTGGAGTGCAGGAATGTGAGCTGAAGACATTCCTTTCTGTAACAACTGGGAAGACATCACCTTCAAATGGGATTACCAGCAGAGGAGAGAGAGAGAGAGAGGGAGAGAGAGACAGAGAGAGAGTTAACAAGCACAGGGTTTAAAGGAGCTTGAAAAGAAAACAGTCTGGATCTATTTTATGTGGTGTGTGAGCAATTAAGGTGAAAGACAGAGGGAGAGCAGGGGGAGGGGGACCAGGATAAGAGAAAGAAACAGAGGTGGATTTAGTGCAAGCTGAGACATTTGGATGAGTGAGGGGAGGTGTGAGCAAGTGACCAAGTGACTGAGTGCACAAGCTAAGGAGAGAGAGAGAGAGAGAGAGAGAGAGACAGACAGACAGACAGAGAGCGCTTTAAGGGTGGAGTGACAGAACATTAAACTGCTCTCCTCTTACAGCAGGGCTTGAGGAGGCCATTCAGTCCACTGTGGATTGAGTGGAGGGGAAGAGTGGAGGGGAAGAGGGGAGGAGAGGAGGACAGGAGTGAGGAATAGAAGATACAGAGAAGACAAAGGGACAGCAATAAAGTGGCAGAGTGGGTGAGTGCACTGAAGAATCCTGAGCAAGAGCGTGTAAGAGGAACTGTAAGAGGGAGACTTTGACATTTTTTAGACAGCTTTATGGAAAGTTGGAGTGTTTCTCTGGTAGGGGAGCAGAGCAGTGCCGGCGTGTTCAGTGAATCAGGAGTTTCGGTTTGGGTGGAAGCCCAAGAGACAGATTTGATTTAGGTCAGGCTGAGCTCAACAGGCCATGGAGGAACACCCTCAGCTGGGCTTCACTCAGTTTTTACGAAGGGTGGGCAAAAGGGATGTGCTGAGAATAACCAGTCAATATCAGTGATTTCCATTTCTTTGTAGTCAATCTGAGTTTCTGCAGTCAATCGGAGTCTCCTTTCCAACATCCTGGAGTAAGCTTTTGCATGAGAAGTGAAATACCCTGTGCCCTTTTAAAAAATGGGACCACCCCCATCTGCCACTCCACAGGCTCTTTCCTTGACCTCAATGCCATATTGAAAAGACCGGTCAGCCTTGACATCCCAACAACATCGATAGCTTTCAACATTTCAGGGTGAATCTCATCAATTACAGGAGTGACCTCTGCCAGGGAGTTGGGAACATCAACCCCAGTTCTGTCACCCAAAGGGCTTGTCTGACTGCCATTTTGCCAGAATCATTCAAGGGCACCTGAAAGTCCTTCTGCATGGCCTCCCCATAACAAAGTGTTGTGACTGCCATCATTGTAGCCCTTTTGGTCTACTGGTACCTTTCAACCATAAACTCAGTGACCCAACCTAACCAAGACCAGAAGAAGTTATCGATGGCATCCACCACTGGGTCTGCAGATCACTGCTGTAACAGACACCCATGACCATCATCGCTTTAACAATGGACACTTTTAACAAGTGTCCATTTTCACACTTTCAATTCACTTTCATATCCGGCCCCTTATTCTCAGGTGGTGATCTCACAAGAGGGCAGCTCCATGTATCTTGTTCTTCAGGCTGAGTCTGTCTGGACTCTGTCGTAGGTCCAGCTTCTAGGTGCTTGTTCACCATTTCTTCTCCCATGGAGGAGGTGAACCTTAAATGTAGTTTAAGTCTGGTCCTTGGAAGTTTTGAGGCATGTCATCTGCTGGGTTTGACCTGTGGTAGGGTCTGTCTGATATGGCTTCTGTTAAGAGTATGATTACAGATAAGGATGTCAGATGGGAATTGGAAGTCTGTGACTGGAAGGCTTGGTTTGTTGTCTGCCACCTTAATAACATGTTCTGAAGAATCGCAGACGGGTGCTTAGTAATCAGTAGTCATTGTGTCTGCCGGGGGGAGTTTGTGTAATGATGATGTAACCCAGGTGGGTGTGGCTGTGAATGGAGCATGAACCAGGTGTGCACGACTGCATAAATCTGGAGATCAACTTTTTTTGTCACACCCATAATGTTTAGCCTACACAAGTGCCTGGTACACATTTGGACTCAAACACGTCTTCGTATCTGTCACTACAGTAACTAAGAGCACCTGGGCTTGTTTTAGTCGCGTGTAGTTCATTTGGCTGTTTGGACGAATTGTTCATCCTTGTCAGTATAGACGTTTCTCCGCTGAGGGATTGATTTTTGTTTCTTATTTGACGCTCTTTAACTCTTTTTCGGTCTCTCAAACACATATGCACACACATGCTCTTTGAACTGCACCTGTTTTACAGCAGTCTTTTTAAACCTCATCATCATTACCAACATTACCAACAGATGCGCAGACACACACGCACACGCACACACACACACTCAGTTTAGAGACTGGTTCCCTGTTTCTGTTTACAGAACGACTCCTGTAATCATCAGCTGTTTACACTCAGTGACTTCCTATCCTCCAACGACTATTTCCTGTGTTATCACTCTTTGGACTTTTGGATTTTTTCATTCTGAGTTTGTGATCTTGGACACACAAGCACACACACCTACTTCTTTCTCTGTGAGATCCTCTACTTCATATACTCTTGTCTGCAGCAATGTAGTATAGTGGGTTGAAGACAAACTAAAGGCATTACGGAAGTGATTAAACACAGCAGTCAGGATCTTGGAATAGGCTTGCTTCATTTAAGTTCCTGATAACACAGAGAAAAACATTTTGAATGGTACTAAAATTAAATGTTATATGAATGTATTTGGCAAAATTGAAATACAAAAATAAACAGCTAAAAAACAAGAAAGATATAATAATATAAAAAAGCATAATAATTATTACCAGTCTGATGGTGTGCCGACCTTGGAAACTTAATTCAGACTGAAAACAGTATAAAGTATTAAGGGTTTGAGTGTTCTGAAAGGTGACATGCATGACATCACCAATCAGATTTAGAGCAGTGGTTTAAAAAAAAAAAAAAATGTATTAGCACGATCACATCTATGCCACATGACCTAAATCACCAGTCCTGGGACTGGGCTGCATTTAAAGCCCACATTGTTTATGACAAAGGGACTGTGACCTTTTACTTTTTCTTGCTCTTCGGGTACATCATCCACACACTCTTTACAAAGATAATATTTTATATCTTGGTACAGAGTAAGATGCGTTATCTCCATGCTCCTGCATAGCTCTTCTCCTTTAGCTCAGCCTGGCTGGCGAGGAAGAGTAGTGTAACTAATACAGCAGTTTCCTGAACTGTCTCCTCAACAGAGATGTTTGGATGAGCAGAGTTGGAGGGCAGATGGAGGAGGATCAGTGGGAGAATGAGTAAGAGGGGGAAGGGACCAAAAGAAAGAAAAAGTAAGGAAATGTATTGTGTGTGTATAGGTGGAACGATGGAGCAGTTTCTAGGCCAGTTGGCCCAAACTGTGACTTGACAACATTACTCCATCGGCATGGCAACAAGAGGCCTGCTCCGTCTCCTTTCCTGGCCTCAGTAAGCCACAAACCGAAAGAGCAAGAGAGAAAGAGAGACAGAAGAGGGGGGGTGGAGACCTTGAGTGAGCTAAGTTGGTCTGCTTATGTACGTGAGGGAATGCTTTATGAGTGAAGTAGCACTGGATTTGCTAAGTGTACTCCGGCTTAGATGGAAGATTAGGGTTGAGTGATGTGGTAAAAAATATAATATCAATACTTTACTGCTTTTACACTTTAAATGTGTACTATTTAAGAATTAATCCAAGAAATAACATTTTAATGCAAAGTCATGAGTAGAGGAATAAAGAAAAACAATCCAAATTAATCTGCACTTTCTAGGCCACCTCACGCATTTAAGTGAATTTGAATCGTTGTTAGGATGTGTCCAAGCCTTCAATTGATTTTAGTTGATCCTTTCACAACTCTCAGGTGATCATTGATCTACCTGATCTAGTTTGAAGCCTTAAGACATGATATGTCAAAAGAAACTTAGAAATAAATACAAATATTTCAAATACTTCACTTTTAACTTGTTTTGCTCTGTAATGATAATTGTTTTACCTAATATAAAATTGTGTATATAGATATATATTATATTATTATATACAGGGCATATTTATATATTCTGTATTAAATCCAAGGCAAAAGTGATATTTAAAATGCATATTAAGATCATTGTAATTGTCTTGATGTTGCTTGATTTTTGTCTTCAAAACATAATTGTGAATATTCAACACATTACCAGCTCCTCCACTGTTAGAAAAAAGCTGCTAACCTGATACATTTGAGTCTCCCAAGATATTAACATAACTTGACCCAAAAAACTACAGAACTGGGTAAAGACCCAATGCTGTACTTCCATTTTCCAGGAGAAATTACTGGGGCAGTCTTTTCTGATAAAATACATCACAAGGGCGTAGGGTTTAGGTTGTCAGCACAACGTCATGAACTTTTCTTTGTCATCTTTTGTATTTGCAGACATAAAGATACCCAGAGGACTGTAGATTCTCAATTAAATACCTCCCACCTTTTAAGGCAAATGATGTCATTTCTTTGATAGGCTCATGCCATGAATCACATTTACTGAAAGAAAAAAAAAAAAAAAAAGGCAGTAGAAAATACTGCAGATACCATATTTAGAAAGTGGGTCTGCTCTGTTCTGTGTTGCGAGATCTCCAGAATGCTGGAAACTATGAAGAGCATTATTAAAAGCCCAGGGACACGGGAGAGGGTATTTTTAGGTACATCTTGTAATTCCAGATATGCAACTCCACTTGTGGAGGCAAGGGAGGAGGAAGGATGGAGGGATGGAGGAAGAGAGAGAGAGAGAGAGGGAGAGAGAAAGAGACTAACTTCTTTTTGTTCACAGTCTAACTCCAAAGGGCTTAAAACAAATGTGGAAATGTTACTGAGTAAGACTGTCTTACAGCACCTCCCTGAAGTAAGCAAGAAAGAGTGTGTGTGTGTGTGTGTGGTGATGTGTGCTGTTGCGTTCAGAACACATCCAAAAAAGGAAGGGAAGCAAAGCTCAGCAGAGGGCTGAGTCCGAGTTGTGTTTCAGCCGTTGCCAAACTATTCCTGTAAAAGTGCACTTTCGATGGATCCACACGGTGGACGTGGTAGAACTAGGAAGGGAAATAAAGACAAGGAGAATAAGAAGAACCTTGTTCAGTCAGAGTGAAGCAGTGTTCAGCTTGTGTCTGTTGGTGACCTTAACGCCGATGTGAGATCAGCTCTTAGACTGATTGTATAAAACAGACCTCCAAAAGCTCAAACGGCTCGCCTGCTCCGATTGCTTTTAGAAGTGTGGGAACAGTGCAACACATGTATTTGTTCATGGACTAAAATATATTTCTTAAATGCAATATTTTTAAACATTTATCCTTTCACCTTCCCTCCTCTCTCAACCTCTCTCTTTTTCTATTTTTTTCTATTATTGTTATTGGGTCAGTCAGACACATTTTCAAAGCCGCAGGGGAGAGGGAGGGCTTCCCTTTCACTCAAAAGTTAAACGTGTACTGAAAGGAGAAAACAGAGTGACTAGCTACTCTGCATCTGGAAACGATTAGGCTAAAATGCATTCAGAGTCTACTGACAGAGCAGGAGAGCGGCTTTCAAACCACAAATAAACCAGAATGAAAGCAAAAGGGAACTCGCATGCTGGACCTCTTTCAGTCATGTGTGCAGTGTTTTCTTTTGTTTTCAGGGTCACGTCACTCGACTACTTCTGAAAGTTATAGGTATGTAAGGCTGCAGTGACAAGAAATCCCTATTTGTCCCTTAAAGCTTTCTGATTTACAACCTTACAAGCATCTCCAAATTAAAAAACAGCCACGGGGCCTCTCAGAGACGTCTTTAGCATGCATATGTGGTTCTCCTTATTCAGCTTTGTGGTTATGAGACATCATGTGTGAGCAGAGAGTAGCGTGACTTTTGTAAGCATAGGTATTCAGATTTAAGCTATAGAACAAGAGCCCTTGGCAGCTCTGAATTTATGACGGACCTAATGGTTCCCTGCTGACCTCTAGCCTTCTATATCACTCCTTACAGGATAAGAGCTGAATTTTATTAGACAGCCTTTAAATCTTGACCTTCTCACGTACAGCACCCCAGCACATGTAAAAATGATCCCCAATTTGTAAATTAGCAAGGGAGCAGGAGAGAGTCAGATCCACTAAAAAGCTTAATCAGTAAGTGCAGTGTAGTAATGTTTTCTCAGATAAAAAATCCATTACTCTATAGTAGGTGTGCTCAGATAAGGTGTTGGATATAATTTGATAATTCATCATTAGCCTCCGCCCATGCTAAGAACATGGCATACAGGATGGCCATCATTTGCTAAGAGGATTAATCTTTAGTAATTGTTTTGTTTTACCCTTAAGACCCAAGTGTTCAGAGTTTTGGGTTTTTTTTTTCCCCAAACATTCCCAGGAAAAATGGCAGTAATGCATTGATTTTAAAGATAAATGCTATGCATTTAATATGAAACTAACACAAAGTAATAGAACTCAGCATAGAGTTGTTTGCCCAGAACTGAAAGGAAAATTCTTTACTGAAAAGACATAATGGAAAAAAAGTTTTCCCACAAATGCCTTTAAAAGAGCAGGGATTCGAAATGATTACAACAGCGAAAAATTTCCCAACAAAGTCCCCAACAGGGAACATGTGGAGAATTGAAATGAACAATCCAAAAAACTATTCTGTATTGCTGCACAGCTTTAGAAATGCTTCATTCCTTGGCACCCTCAGTGGCAAAATGTCTTTTAAGTGTTGTGAGAAGGAATTTCAATAATATAGGTCATGGAAAATAATTTTCTTTCATTTTCCATTCCGTCCCAACTTTTCCTGAATTGTGTACATCTGAACTACGTACTATATACTATCTAACTAAAATGGACGTGCATACACATCATTCAAACAGTCAACCACCGACTCCCAGAACACAAACATGCACCACCCATAACTATAATTACACGGATACACACACACATACACACACACATGCACGCACACGTGTGTGTGTGTGTATATAATAAGTATAACTAGTATATGTAACATACATGCACATACATGTGTAGGACATATGCCTCAATTTATAAATCCTATGGAACTTATCTTGACATGACCTTTGACCCGTATCTTGGCAGATCATCAATTCCAAGAAGGAGAGCCATCTTGGGTTTACACCCCAAAGAGCCATTCACATAGCCTGACTGATGATGTCATCCCTGGATCAGTGTGTAGCCATCTAACACATCACATCTTCACAATGTCACAGCAACACTGAAATAACAATTATAGACGTTTACTCCACTCACTGCGGTGCCGAACCATTTTCAACGAACAGTGTGCTGGCATGTAAAGGTTACTTTTAAGCAATGTTTTGTGGCAGAGCTGGAAACTATTTCTATTGTAATTACATCACACCATGCTTGATTACGATCACATTCTCCTGAAATGTTGTCGTGAGGTTAGTTTACCACTGTGGGGTCACTAGGGTCATGATTCACTGTGTAGTAGCAGAGTGAAGAAGAGGATGTGGATAGCTGTGCAGATTATAGACCAAAAGAGGCACATCAGGATGTGAGAGGCGAGACATGTCATTGTGGTCTGATCTCTAGGAAAACACTCACCATGATATGTCAAATTTTGATGAGACCATATATATAGTCCAAAGACATGGGTTTTCTGGGTTATTCTGCTTTGAAATACAAGTTAGTCATGTCTCCAAACACTGTGCGATTAAAAACGTGCGTATAAGCATTTGCGATTACTTGACGCATCGCAAAACCTACATGCCTCATGCTTTTGTGTCTTCTCTATACCACATTATATTTTGTTTGTTTGTTCATTGATTTGATCCATGCATTAAGTTTCCTTGTCCTTATATACAGAACAGTCCTTAATGAGAATTTCATCTTTGGGGGGGAAAAAAAGGCTGTTTTTTTTTTTTTTTCTTTTCTGAGCATGTTATGTTTTACTGCCTGTTTTATGTCTCATTTAAACAGCAGTCTTATACTCTTAATTGCTAAAATAGTCATTGGTTTTTTTATGACTGCAAAAACAAGTGAATTAAATTTAGGCTGTTTTTGTAGCTTACTTTCCATGTATAGACTGCATGGACTTTGGAGGATATCATATGTTGAACTCTCACTTCAAAAACTGAGATTTTTGTTTTTACAGTTATATTGGTCCTTTAATGTTTAGATACTAATCTGCAGTTTCTTTTTGTTTTGATGCAACAGGAACCTGGAACAGCTGAAACAACTCCATGACCAGGTTCTACTAGAGCAGCAAGAAGCAGTTAAGTCGCAGCAGCAAGACGTTGAGCAAGAAACTCCGCCCCCGCCCCAGCAGCATCCTCAGCAACAGGAAGGCCCGCCCCCTTCTCCACCTCTTCCCCCTCCCCCCTCATTCAAGGAACTTGAGTGTAGTACCATGCAGACCAGCACGTTTAATTACGCTCGGCCCAAGCAGTTCATCGCTGCCCAGAGCCCCAACAACAGCGGGTCAGTGGGGTATACCACCCAGTCCTCCACCTCTTCCAGCTCCAGCGTGACCTCTCCGCTGTCTCCCTCCACGCCCCACAAGCCCTTCAGCCGGGTCACCCTGCCACCCTTCCAGCCACAGCCTAAAGGGGGCAGTCTGGAGTCTCCCGTCTCTCCCTCATTCCCACCCCCCCCCCCACCCTTTCTTAGCACCAGTAATGTCTCCTCCCCCTCTGGCCCTCCTCGGGACTTCTCCCCTCCACCTCCACCACCCCCACCACCAGTCAGCATCAGCCCTACCCGCTCGGAGAGCTCCTCACCATTTACCTCCATGCCCCAGTCACCTGCAGGGTATTTGGCCTCAGTGCTGCCGGCCACACCCACCGCGCCACCAGTCAACGCGTTGGGGCTACCTAAAGGCAATGGCACAGTGTGAGTACCCACAGTTCTGTTTGTTTTTTCATTTTTTTCATTCCCATTGCATTCTCACATTTCTATTGCTTTATATAATCACTTAATTACTTGATAACTAATGTAACTCATAGTGACTGCCTTTGCTGGGCTTAAATTCCAGCAGCAACCAGGCCTCTATATCACCAACCTCAAAAGAGAAGCTGATCTAAAATGGGTACACTTTTGTTCTCCGTTTTTATTTGGGCATCAGTGGCTGAGTGGTTAGGGACTAGGCACCATGATCAGCAGGTAGTGAGGTCGAGTCCCAGGCCAGCAGGTTAAACTGATATACCCTTGAGCAAGGTACTGTCCCCATCACGGCTCCCTGGGTGCTGGATATGTTTGCCCCTGCGTTTGGGTTTTGTTGTGTTTTGCTATGTGATGTGTTGTGTTTTCACTCTCATCTACTGCTTAATCAATTTAAATGACTCTTGGAAAAAACATCCTTTGTTTTGTTTACAGTAAGGCCAAGCTTACAAAACGTCCATTAAAGGTTTATAGTGCCACATATTGTGTTCTAAGCTAAAGGGTATATTCACTCTCTGCTGCATGCAGGGCTTCTCTGTTTTGTTGTATGAGGCTGAGAGTATGATGTGGAGCAAAGCCGAGGACTCCTGCAGCTGCACTGCTGCTCCTGGATGGAAGATGACGTTTACATTTTTATAAGGCATGTTTATAGAGACAGGAGAAGCAGAGAAAGAGAGATTGTGAATGTTTTGCATTTTTAAATGTGTATGTAGTGAGTTCAAACACAAGGTCTTTATCAAAATCTGTGCCTTTTTGCCCCTTGATTTATAGTGAGAAACCTTTCAGTTTGAGGATGCAGTGGACACCAAAGTCAAACTCTTTCAGGAGAGGAAGGTTACGCAGGTTTACGCTCAAATGCAGGCCCTCGTGTCCTGAAAAATACTGTCTATAAAGCCGTTTTCTCTCTGTTTCTGTATATCTGCCAGCAGAGCCAGGCATACTTTCCCTAGCTTATCATAGTGCAGGGATAAGAGCTCTCCCCAGCCAGAGATTAATGATGCTGATCTTTAGCCGAGGGCAGTCCTCCTGTGTTAATGTTGATGGATCACTACTAGACAAACTCCTCATCAAAGGCAAATCTTTCTTCCATTGAGTTCATACATCCTCTTTTCCATCTACCTTTTCATCTCCATCTCCTTATTTATTCTCCACTTTTATTTCATTATGTCTCCCTCTCTTTCTTGCTCACTCATTCTTGGATTCTGTGAACATTTTGGAATGGTGGAGATAAGAACGAACTCTGGAATTTCATAGCTAATGTTTATTGAGTAGACACACACACACACACACACACACCTTCACAAATGCATATTAAAATGACTTCATATTTTTATGTTAAAGCCGGTAAGTTATGTCAAAAGAAAAGCCTTATTCTGTTTTTTGTTTTTTTTTACGTTATTATGTGGAAGAATTGTTTTAGTGATTTGTGTAGGAGGTAATGTATAGAATAAGAAAGTGCCATTTCTTATTCCAGAAATGATTGAAAGCCAGATCACCCCAGAAGTGAATAATTCTGTTAAGAATGCCCCTGATACTGCAATTATATCAGTATCAGCAGATATTTGCTTTAAAAAAAAAAAATCAAGGTCAGATATTGAAATTTGACCAATATTTTAAAACCATTATGTGCTATATTTGTATCACTCCAGAATGTATATTTAGGCTACACTACTGTGCTAATATATGTTATTTTATTCTTCTACTGTGTTTGTTAAAAAACAGTGCGCCGTTTCTCCTATAATGCTGCTCCAAGCAGATGTTGGATGTTTTAAAATTGAAGCGTATCAGCTTGTACCTGCTGACGTGTTCAAGAAAAATATTGGATTATGGATTTTCCCATTTGAGGGCATCCCTACGTTCCATTGTTTTTACAACTGCTTTTAATTCCCTGCATGTCTGTAACCCTAGAAGAGCCTGGTCTGGGATGTAATTTCTGTAAGATGGAGATATTTTTTACAGTGATTTTGTGGACACAGTGGAACTTATCCTGAGGCTCATGCAAACCCTGTGTTATTTTGGCAAGCAGAGGTTTCTGCACCACATTTATCTCCTGCAGTCAATCACATTTATTTACACTCTTGATTAATCCATAGTTATTGACACTGGTCTGATATCACCAGAACTGAAAATTGATTGAAAATTGAAAGAAAAAAAAAAGATTTGTTGGGTTCTGTAACACACCCAGCCTGAAATAGCACTAGTGTCAAACTTTGCCATTTCTTGTTGTTAGCTTTATATTTCTTCTTCTGGACTAATACTGTTTTAGTAATTTAAGCATGATTGTTTTCTTTAAGATGCTCATCTAGAGAGAACTGAATTTTTTAAAAATTCATGAACAAATTCTCAACTGACACATTTCACTATTAATATTGGAAAAGAATATGAAGGGATATTGCACCGTACATGCAACATTCTTTTTAGGTGCAAGACAACTTTTTAAAAATTTCTACTTTTTCTGTGTGCAGTGGATTCCCCCGGAAGACAAGCCGCACCCCACGGATCATTTCGGATTCAGAGATCCAGGGTTCAAAAGATGCTGTCATACAGGACCTGGAGCGAAAGCTGCGGTTCAAAGAGGAACGACTCAGCAATGGCCAACAGGTATGTGTGGATGTGTGTATTAAACTATAGAATGAAAGTAGTGTGTGTATGTGGCTGTGGATGTTTGTGTGTGTGTGTGTGTGTGTGTGTGTGTGTGTGTGTGTGTGTGTGTGAATTTCACACACTGACTCAGGCTTTGACCTATTAATCTTGCTTGTTTTCAGAGATTAACCTATGAGGAGAAGATGGCTCGAAGGCTGCTCGGGGCAGACAACGCTGCCACTGTATTTAATACCCAGCAAACAGAGGAGGAGCCAACACAGGTACACAAACACACATTTATACACACACACACACACACACATTCAGAAACTCACTCAAAGCTCATGATATTTTCTTCCATGTAAATCTCTTATGTCTTTGTTATGCTGTATGTTACCTGCAGTAACAAATGAGTGTATTTGGTCTCAGTGTAAGGTACAGAAACATATATAGTCCATAGACTTCAAATTTTACACATTTTACAGGTCAGACACATTGTAAAATGGATTTATTAAAAAAGATGGAAATATCTCATTTACAAAAGTATCCAAATATATTTTTAAAAAAATATTGTATTTGAGCTCTGGTACATCATACTTTTATCAGTGGTCCTTGACATGCTTTTGACAGTGGTGCCTAATTGAATTCAATGGACATCATTAGCAAGGGCATGAATCTGTGTACAGTAATGTGAAAGAATTAGGACACCCCTTTAAATATTCAGTTCTTTATTAAGAAACATTCATGTATCAATGTCTAATCTTTTTTGAATTTTTTTTTTTCTCTGGAAAATCAAGTGATTCAGTTGCAGGTAAACAACAAAAATTAACCTTAATTTATTAATTAAACAAAAGATATCAACAAAAATATGTATTCTAACTGAGGAAAAAGTTAGGACAACCTACCCCCTAATCCCCCCATTTGGCTGAAATAACTGCAGTGAGATGCTTCTGACATCCGTTTGAGGAAAGTGTACCCCACTCCTCAATGCAGAATTTCCCAAACCATGACACTTCCACCACCATGCTTCACAGTTGGTGTGAGGTTCTTTTCCTGGAATGCTGTTTTTGATTTATGCCAGACATGTCCTCTGTTCTGGAGTCCAAATAATGAAGTTTTAGACTCATCTGTCCAAAGAACATTATTCCAGAAGTCCTGGTCTTTCACACTTTCACATCACCAGTAGCAAGAGCCTGCTGACTTCTTTTAGCATCTTGCAGCCTGCTCTCAGGGTGAACTTGCTTAGATGGTCAGACCTGGGTATGTTGGCAGTTGTTTGGAAGTCCTCCACTTTTAGACTTTTTTCCAAACAGTGGAATGGCTGATTGCAAATTCTTTTGAGATCTTTTAAATCCCTTACCAGATTTATAAGCTGCTACAATCTTCTTTCTGAAGGCCTCAGACAGCCCTTTTGATCTCTCATGGTGTTCACTCTCACCTCAAAAATCAGGAGCACCAAACTAAATGTCTGAGGTTTAAAAGGGCAAACCTCCTTCAAAATGCTGAGTAACGATGTTCTAATCATTTGCACCCGATGTGCATCACCTGTGTTTGATTTGAGCCATTTTAATTGGGAATAAAGGTGGGGGTGTCCTAATTTATTCCTCACGAGAAATCACATTTTTGTAGAGTTACAACATTTTTGAAAAGCATTTTCTCCAGTTTTAATTGCTTAGTTTTATTACTTGAATCTTCCAGTGTTGCTAAAATTGAGATTAAATATCCATATGTACAAGAATGTTACAAAAACGCACAGGCTTTCATAGGGTGTCTTAATTTTTTTCACATGACTGTATATAAGGTCTCACAGTTGGTGGTGTATGCCAGAGTGAAAACAAAGCCACGAGGTTGAGAACATTGTACATAAATTTGTGAGTGGATTGTGGCAAGACATAGATAAGGAAGAAACCTTTCTGCAGCATTGGATGTGTCTAACAGCACGGAAACATCATTTATTATCAAATGGAAGCGATTTGGAACCATAGTCTTCTTAGTCCTAGTGGCCCACACAGACTGAGTAATCAGAGACAAAGGTCCTTGTTACAGAACGGAAAGACAACTATCAGTGCAGCGCCCCAGCAGTCAGGCCTTTATGGAAGAGTGGCTAGACGGAAGCCATTCTTCACTGAACTGCATATGACCGCCTACTGGGAGTTTCCCACAAAGCACCTGAATGTTTTTCCGACCATGAGAAGTAAAATCCTGTGGTCTGTTCATATGGCTCAATTACCAGTGGTAATCCACAATCCTAATCACCAGTCAGATGGCACCATCACCATGTGAAAGTCAGAGTTATCTGATTGAGCTTATATGATTTCTGCCACAGATGCCAGAACCAATGGCTAAATTAATCTGAATTCTTAATTAATTGGGATATTTCAAATATTTCATAATCAACATGCTAGACTCATTCTGGTCTTGGAATGAGTTTTAAGGACAAGACAAAACAACTGACCAACTAAAAGTATAGTGAAATTTTAAAATGTCAATATTGAGGGAGCAAATTTGCACCATTGAAATGACGCTGACTTTAGTGTATTTGACCGGTTGCTTGTGATGGATTATGCAGCTCAGTGCTTTTGTTTGTGTTGATGCCATTAAAGGAGCAAAAAGCTAAAAAAATTAGATCTTATTCAAAATATTCAGCATGGTATTTAAAAGCTACTGAATGAATTGCTCACTGACCACTACTTTTAATAATCACCTTTTTCATGCAGGCGTACAGTTCTGACTTGATGGCCAGTTAGTTTGGGCCATCCTCTAGTCCTTCCTTAGTGTTTATTTTCTGATCAAAAAGCTTTCAGCTGGATTTGGTCTGATCACTTTAATTTCAAGGCTGATATATTTATGAAAACGTCCAGCATTAGCAATGCGACTGAATGTCCACCACACAATGCCTGGCCAGCTGTGCTCTGATGTCAGAAACTAATGATGAATGAGGCAGAAAGTGAAAACAGATGTGTAATCAAGATTGTGTAACTGGTCACCTATATGATGATTTATAAATCAGATATAGCTGATAGGGTGGATCATCTATGGAGGTGAAAACTGGGTGTTTCTAAAAAAGAAAAGAAAAAAAAGAACAGGGCATATGGGGTAGGAAGTACAAAAATATTCATAATGGAATATAGCAATGAAGCCTATGACTGTCTCACACTGAATTGTGTCAGTCTTTGAACACTGGATAGCTAGATGTGTTGCTTCCAAGTTAGGCAGCCATGGAAGACAATTACATGTTACTGATAAGCACTACTATGTACTTATTGTTTCTTTAAATGTTGCTGGCAGTCTGTTTTGACCCGTGTATGGCTTCTGTTGGCTTCTCTGTCTGCTCATTGCATTTGCTGATATGTGGGGCTTTTATTTAAAATGTAAAAATCTCAAAGATTTTGGTAAGGAGGTAAGTTATCTCTTACACACACACGCACACACTTATACACTTGTTTAGACATCAGTCAGCTACAACCACTGAAAGGTGAAGTGAGTAACATTATCACATTAGAATGGTTGGGGTGGATTATACTGCGAACAGTCAGTTCTTGAAGTTCATGAGCTGTAAGCAGGAAAAATGGGCAGGCCTAAGAACAGCTGGAGAACATCTCCAAAACTGCAGGTCTTGTGGGGTGTTCCAAAATGCAGTGGTTAGTGCTTGCCAAAAGTGGAGAGGAGAGCGACTGGTGAGTATGACAGGTTCATGGATGCCCAAGGCTTACTGATCCGAATGGGGAGTTAAGGTTGGCCAGAATAAGCTGATCCTACAGAAGGTACCTGGAAAAAGTTAGATGTGTCTATGAAAGAAAGGTGTCAGAATACAAAGATATATAAGGTTGCAAAGCCAAAAACCGGTCAGTACCCATGTTTTACAGCACCAACAAAAAACACCTACAAGGGGCATGCAAGGATCAGAACTAGAGAATAGAACATTGGAAGAATGTGGCCTGATAAATTCTGTTTCCTTTGACATAATGTGCAGTGCACGACCACCTTGAGAGGAGATGGCACCAGGATTACTGTTGGAAGAAGGCAAACTGGTGCAGGCAACGTGGTGCTCTGGGAAAGGTTCAGCCTGGAATCACTCTTAAGCATGATAATGTGTCTTGCCGCAAAAACTGTTCTGTGGTGGTTTAAGGAACACAACAAATTGACTCAGGCATCTTTGGGATGTGCTGGACAAAACAGTACCACACTGCATCAGCCTATAAAGAGCTGCGGTCAAGGCCTTGGTGCCAGACAGCTTAGCACACCGTCACCTTTTAATGTCATGGCTGATTGTGGTGTACATAAATGTAGATTTGATGTGTAATCTCTGCCCAGCGTATGACATTATCAGATGGACACAAACTCCACTGCCTGTTCTGTGATCTCTCAACAGGAAACCAGCTCAGCTGACTCACAGTCTGTCCCTCAAAAGGTTACTGAAACCTATGCCATAATTTTATTACCTTTCTTTTTTTTTTTTTTTTTCTTGCTATCTTTTCCACACTCACCACAAACATTACCCCCACCTTTGTATCACCCTGTGTTGTTGGACTTTAAAGAGTGTTGGCTATGCTCACTGATTACTCTCTACCAGTCAAAGTCCATCTAGCCCTGTCTGAAATTTCCATAATCACTTTTTAATACCTTTCCATTTTCTTTCAATTTTTGAAGTTTAACTGCTTTTACACAGCTTGTAAAAATAAAAGTTTGGTGTGTAAGAATTTGACCTGCAATCAAAAAAAAAAAAAAAAAAGTGCATGGGTTTAGCTGGGCTTTGATTTCAATAACTGCCATGTGAAATATGATTGGACACTGATGGGGGTGTTGAAACAGGTATTGGAGATGAATGCATGCGTCTGTTTCGCATATGTCCTACTCCTGTGAAGAAACATGGTTTCCACCCAGAACTATGTCATGATGCTGTGGATGTCACTTAAATCTAATGTGCATTGAATGCTCAACACATGTCTGTGTGCATAACTGGGTGTTTTATGTGTGCGAGAAAGAGAGAAAGATGTCGAATTTAAATGAACAGGGTTTGAGAAGGGGGTAAAAAGGGTTACAGTGTCAATAGATGGTGGGTGTGCGTGCATACATCTGTTCATTCGTCTGTCCTGTACTGCAGCTGTGAAGGCCTGTAATTAACACTGTGATGTGTCATCAGTACACACCACTCTCCAGATGTTCTGGTAGGGGCAGGAGTCAGGAGATGTAGGAAAAAATAGAGATCAAGCTAAATAAAAAAGAAATGCTGGCTAAGTAAAGAAAGAAAGAAAAAGATGGAGGGAAAAGAGAGTGTTTCAGTGCAAGATAAATTATTGAATGAACAGACCTAAAGGCAGTCCACTGTGGAGTAATGGGGCACCGAATGTGTGTGTGTCTGTGTCTGTGAGTGTGTGAGTGATCACCTTTCCAGACATTTCCACCAGATTACATTTTTGCTTCTTGCAACCTCGTAATTACCTTCTCCTTAAATTTTACTGCAGATAAAAACACAATTTCCCAGCATTCCAAGCACCTCTAACTCTTGCACCCTGGCGTTTTCACCCCCACAGGAATATAAGGTGTCAAGCTTTGAGCAGCGTCTGATCAGTGAAATTGAGTTCAGACTGGAGCGTTCGCCAGTGGAGGAGAGTGATGACGACGTTCAGCATGACGAAGACGCACCAGGGGAGCATGTGGCTCCGTTCTTTGACCAGAAACTCAAACACTTTAAAGTGTTTGAGGGCATGCCGGTCACCTTCAGTTGCAAGGTCATCGGAGACCCTAAACCAAAGGTAAAAGGTCCCTGTAGATATTCTGAAAGCTCATATCACTCTTTCAACAGTGATATTTTTTGTGGTATACTGATTCCACTTACACCAAACTGTATGTCCAGGAAACCTGTTCATTCAGCATTTATTATAAAATCGAAGGCATTAAGAAGGAGTTTGTCCTTTTTTGGTGTGGTAACTTTTTTTTTTTTTTTTCTCTCATGGAAGCTTTTATGCCATGATTTGTTGTATTGCATTGTTTGTGCACATTATATATGAGGTTTTGTGGAAATACATATCAAGTGTGAAAAGGTTTGTAGAAGACGGAAGAAGAAAAGAGAATACACTAAATATAGAAAGAGGAAAACAACTGAAGACACAGCAAGAGTTTTGGATATTTGGTGCTGTGATTACACCACTGGGATTCCTTCCATATATGGCTGTGGCTCTCTCCCTCCTCGATGCACACATACACACTCTTTCTTTCCCTTTATCACTTCCCTGTTCTCCTCTTGGAGAGCAACATCTGTAATGACCTGTTAATGACAGAAAGCTGATGGAATGCCCAAAGCCTTACAAAGTACAAACAAGCGTGGAACTTTTTACATCAATACGTGGTTAAAAACACACCGTGTAATGATGTTTACATGTCCTCACTGAGAGTGTTATTTTTAATGTGCAGGTATACTGGTTTAAAGATGGAAAGCAGATTTCGAAGCGGAGCGAGCACTACCGCATCAGTCGAGATCCTGACGGTACATGTTCTCTGCATACAGCTGCCGCCTCATTGGATGATGATGGCAACTACACCATCATGGCTGGCAATCCTGCGGTACATTCACACACATACGCTGACTTGGCTTCTGACTTGGTTGTGTACACAACGAAATCAGTGGTACCTCAGGGCAGCCTATGGGTCTAGGATTTGAACCCATGACCCTGGGTCAACTCCCTAACCACTAGGCAACCATTGCCCAATTTTTATAGTAACTAAGTTTGGTATGTTAGTATGGTTTTTGTGTGACGGTTTTGTAATCAAATGGTTTAAAAAAACAAAAAAAAAAAAAAAAAAAACACACACACACACACACACACACAACTGGTGCGCTGCATTTAGAATTGGTCCAAGGCCAATTTTCCAAGCCACTCTTGTGGAAACTGAAAAGATTAGAGTTTTTTTGCATCATGCCAAAATATACTGCTAATATATGGCAATGTGTCTAAAGGGACCTGAACGTGTGTGCTGCTGCTGTATGATCTGCTTGACATCTAGGTGCTTGTATGTAAGCAGAATGTTGAACTGACTGGGAACCAGTCAAACACAGATGCAGGATGTTCTGAATGCTATAGTTTCTGTGTAGTTTGAAGAGTTGTAGCTGTTTTAGTGGTTTTCATTTGAATTTCATAACTGGTCATTACTATATATATATATATATGATATCTCTTTCTCTCTCTCTCTCTCTCTCAGGGGAGGGTAAGCTGCACTGGTAGAATGATGGTGCAGGCAGTGAACCAAAGGGGACGCAGCCAGCGCTCCACACCTGGCCACATCCGCAGGTAAGCTCCACCCTGTCCCCTATGGCCTGTAATTTCTGACAGTTGAGGTAATGATGGTCTGATCTCTGACCTGCCCCTTACCTCTTCATGCTTTATGGGATTAGTAGTTGAAGTAAGGGTGTGTCCCAGCTTATGAACACCTGTGTGTTTTGAACACAAACCCAAAGGACTCTTTTCAAGGGCAAAAAAAAAAAATGCATTTTTTAACATTTCACAATCTTCAAAAAACATTGCAGTAGTGCATGAGAATGGGCGTTTTTCTATGGGTGCGGCTGCTCGCAAGCTTTGAAAAGCCAGAGCTAATGTTACTTCTGTGATTCTTTCATTTAGTTCATATTGTTTTTTTCAGAGCTTCACACAAACACACTTAAATACCCAGAACGCTGCTCAGGTACAAACCTTTGCTCCCACACACATACGCTGGCATGCGGCAACCTGAACATTTCCAAATCAGATAAGGTGTTCAGTACTCTTTTTATCACATAAATATCAAAATATTTAATCACTTAAGCAACCCACCCTTGACACCCCACCCACCTTCCCACCCAAACGTATCTGACTTTTCACATACTTCATTGGACCTATTGTTTTTTTTTTTTCCTAATAAAATTTGAAAGTAAATTTGGCACCACTCTTGTGTATTCTCTCGCCCTCTCAGACCCCGCTCCAGGTCCAGGGAAAGTGGTGAGGAGAATGAGAACATTCAGGAGCGTCACTTCCGCCCGCACTTCCTGCAGGCCCCTGGTGACCTGATTGTGCAGGAAGGCAAGCTCTGCCGCATGGACTGCAAGGTGGGGCCACATCCCTAAACACACCTTTTAATTCTTCCCAACTGAGATCAAACAGCAAGCAAGAGTTTTTCACTCTATATACGGACAGAGGAATGTGCAATGGCAGATAATTAGGTAAAAATCTAATAAAAAATTAAAATGAAAAAGATGACATCACATTTTTATCTCATCCAGAAACTTAAATGATTGTGAATGAAGTGTTGTGGAATGATGGATTTTCCATACTCTTACTTGCCTTAGCAGTCTGTTGAGACACAATAAAGCACAGCTATTGTTTAAAACTACATTTGCAATGTTGAACTGAACATTGATACAGTATGATTTTAGTTTAATATAATTTTGCTTAACCAAAAATGTATTTATTGAGAAACCACAGTATCATACAGAATCAAATAAGGCATTTGTGAAATTTAAGATATCAAGGTGTGCTCTATCCAACTATGGAAACTGTGATATTAGGTTTTCTAAAGAGTATAGCAAGTGTATTTGCCTGGCGCTGTGCTCAGACTTCAAAATAGTCAAATCAGCATTGTGAAAATTCTGACTGCTAGATTTAAATACCCAAATTGCCTGGTTTACATACAAAGTTCAGATGCCTTTGAATGCTATGCCTGTTTCTAATACACAATTTGGCAAAAAGTTTCAAAATAAATGTAATAAATTACTGACTGTATTCAGTGTCTGTATAAAGTATAAGTTTAAAACTCTGAAAGGAAAAGTTGGGTTCTGATTACACCAGGATGTACTTTCCAGGTACAGTACTGTGCAAACGTTTTAGGCAGGTGTGAAAAATGCTGTAAACAAAAAGCTTTCAGAAATGGAAGTGTTAATCATTTATTTTCATCAATCAACAAAATGCAGTGAATGAACAAAAGAGAAATCTAAATCAAATCAATATTTGGTGTGACCACCCTTTGCCTTCAAAACAGCATCAATTCTTCTAGGTACACTTGCACACAGTTTTTGAAGGAACTCGGCTGACCGGTTGTCCCAAACATGACTGTGTTTCAGCCTCCGTGTGACATTGATGATCATCAGCACCTGTTTGGTAAAATTGGTTGATCATACACCGACTATAATCCTACAGAATCCCTGATTTTGTGCAAGTGTACCTAGAAGAACTGATGCTGGTTTGAAGGCAAAAGGTAGTAACACCAAATATTGATTTGATTTAGATTTTTCTTTTGTTCGCTCACTTTGCATTTTGTAAATTCATAAAAATAAAAAATCATTATTTATATTTCTGAAAGCATTCTTTGTTTACAGCATTTTTTCACACCTGCCTAAAACTTTTGCACAGTACTGTATATAGTAAAGAAAATCCTGTATACCACCGTGCTGAAAAACATGCTGCTTTGCAAAAAAAGGGGTGTTGCTTGAACAAAAATGATGCAAGTTGCAAGAAAAAAGCTTTTATTCCGCCGACACCACATAAAAGCCCTTTTACAGTATGCCAAACAGCATCTAGACAAGCCTCAAAACTTTTGAAGCAAAGTTATTTGGAGTGATGAGACCAAAATTAAACTTTATGGTCACAACCATAAATGCTATGTATGGAAAAGACTGAATAAGGGCTTTGACGAAAAGTTCACCATTCCAACCGTGAGGCGTCGAGGTGGTTCTTTTAATGCTTTCATTTTTAATGTAATAAAAGAATTATTTTTTTTTGGTCAATATTCAAATTATTTAAATAGATTTTGGCAAACGGACCTTCCCAAAAGCTATTTATTCATGTCCTTTGAAGTATGTGACTTGTCACAAGTTTCCTTAACTGCATTCAATGAAGTTATTATTTTGCTTTTTTTTTTTTTTTTTTTCCTTTTTTCTTTTCTTTTCTAAAAAGCATTTTACTCCTTTTGCTGGAAAATCAGTTTATGGTGAAATAAAATCACCATAAGCTGATGACCACGCCAAGAACTGAGAAGGGTCTTCAGTTGGACCATTCCTCAGAAAGCCTCTGTAACAATGAGGTAAATTGATAAAAGTATTGGACTTTCAGCTTTTATGTCATGGGACATCTAGATACGGTAAATTGCACAGAACCTAGCACCTTTTGTATCTGATGACTCAGTTTTTCTACTATGAATAGCAGACAAATAGTGAGTGCTGTGTAGAAAAACCCCTGAGCAACAGTTAGTGATGCCTTTAACAACCTCCACAGGATTGAGGGATCAAAATTCACAGTTTGAAAAGGATTTAGAGCAGAAACCGTGAGGCCATATGCATTCAAATGTTCTCTTCTAATACTTTGCTCACAACGATCCATTTCTTCTGTAGGTAAGCGGTCTGCCTACTCCTGATCTGGTCTGGCAACTGAATAGCCAGACCATCCGCCCGGACTCTGCTCACAAGATGTTGGTTAGAGAGAATGGAGTCCATTCACTGGTCATCGAGCCTGTCACCAGCAGAGACGCAGGAGTGTATACATGCATCGCCAGCAACAGGGCCGGACAGAACTCCTTCAGCCTGGAGCTGATTGTAGCTGGTAAATGTTTTTTGTTTTTTTTCTACATTAAATTATCAACTAAATGAACATGTTGCTTTTTGTTAGCGAATAATAAATGCACTGATATATAGAACATCCCTAGTAATTCTTTAGCTCACAAATGAGGGTAATTACCAATGTACTTGGTGACTAAATTTGACCTCCAACACTCTCTGCTGTAGCTAAAGAAATGCACAAAGCTCCCACTTTCATCGAGAAGCTCCAGAACACGGGTGTCGCCGAGGGATACCCTGTGCGTTTGGAATGTCGTGTGTCCGGAGTCCCATTCCCGCAGATTTTCTGGAAGAAAGAGAACGAATCGTTCACTCACAACACGGATAGAATAAGGTAGTTCAAATACTCACCAAATACGGCATTTAATCCTTCTTTTGAGTGATCTAATCCCAGCACATACAGTAAATGTCACAGCACCTCTGTGTTTTAGAGTGGAATACATTTAGTATTTTAGAGTGCCCTACAGGGGCCAGGTAACGCCGAGCACTCAGGAAAAAAAAAACAAAGCCATCTGCAGACGGGTCTAACTTTTTCATACCCTGTCAATGAACAAAAGTAACATTTGAAGTTATGACTCTTTTTTGTACAATGTTAAATAGATGTTTAATGTAAAGTGTTTTTTCATAACTGGACAGTTAATACACTGTGCTGTTTATACGTCTGAAAGCATTGTCTACACTGTAAAGAAATCAAAGATTTTTTTCCCCTACAAAAATTCCAACTTTTGAACATATTATCAGAATATAACCGATTTCTCAGTTTTTTTCTTTTTCATAACAGTATGTAGCCAGTTATAAATCTTACTTCATTTAGCACTCATATCCAGATTTGTCTTATTTGCCAGCAGGCAAAAGCAGCTGTGCACCGGCAGATCCATAAATGGCCACTGTAGGGCCAATGCATTAGACAGGCTGTCTAAACTGCCACCACATGTATACACAAACAGCGACGAACATGGCCTTGTAAAGTGGAGCCTATACACACACTTGCAGTAAGACATGGTAAAATATGTACTGCTAAAGAGGCTACCGCCTGTGCCACCTCAAAGAGATGTTTGAAATTAATGGCCTACATGCTGAACTGGCCTTTTTTCTTTTTTACTACAGAGCAAAACAATTAGTCTCAACCAGAGTGAGTTTTAGGAGCTGGATAATTGGTCGACCACATCAAAATGCAGTAAAAGACTTGGTGCAGTTTTTGGTCTGACAGGATCAGATTTGTGTATGTTTACACTGTGATGTATCTGCCATTACACTCAAATAATGTAATTAAACTTAAAATGATGAAATGAAACTTAAATAATGAAACACAAATAAGGAAATTAAACCTTAATACAGATGTGATTTCAGAGATTTTGGTCTTGCTTTTCAAAAATCACTGGTGCAGCATGAACCATTTCTAGAAAACTGACTTGATAAAATGTACTTGATATATCAAATTTTGATTAACGCTAGTGTTATGAACTCTGATTCCCAGCATGCATCAGGATAACTTTGGATACTTATGCATGATCATCCAGCCAGCTTTAAAGGAAGATGCAGGCTGGTACACTGTCTCAGCCAAGAATGAAGCTGGCATCGTCTCTAGCACAGCCCGACTCGATATACACAGTAAGTTGATAACAAATGCACAGGGTTTAAAATCCTTTGCTTAAGCCATGCAGAAGTGTGGTGTGAATGTATTTGTAAGTGAAAGAGAGAGGGAGCCAGAGTGGTGATATTTGATAAGTATGTGTGTTTGTGTAGATAAAGATCATTAATTGACTCAGCAAACTCAGCCAACAGCAGCAAACTTCCTTTCTGCACACAAATGGGTTTCTGTAGAGATTGTTGCAGCCTGTGCTCCAAATTTGCCAGTAAAACATTTTAAACATTTGTAATCTCCACTCAAAACCGTTACATATTTCATGTGTTGACAGGATCAGGTTAAACCAACACAGGCCTGAAAGCTTCCTCACTACTGTTAGTACTGTGTTTAAGTGACTTGAAGAGAATATGTAGCCCTGGGAATTACAGCAGTAACCACAGCCTTCTTACATTCACTCCAAAAACTGAAAAGTATTTCAGACAGCAGAATAATACTGTATGTGTTATTTGCTAAACATCTCAATTGCATACAGGGCTGTTTTCCAGAGCTAATTTGAGCATGCCGGGATATAAATTTGCACTCAAAGGGCCTTCTCTGTTTACAACTCCTATTTTAGTCTTTCAGAATTGAAGGGCTACAGCACTTAAAAGTTCTCAATTAGCTAACAGTGAATAAATGGTGAATTAACATACATTTGAAATATATATTGATTATTACACTGCATTAGTTTAATGTTAAACTCTCCAGGGCAAATTGTTGTAGTTATTATTATTTCTTTTCTACAAATGTATCTGCAAATTTTAAGGCTTAAAAATTTCTATTTATTTGCTTCGTATCTGAAGAAAAGCTGAACCCAATAATAATAATGCCAACAACAATAATAATACATTTATTTATTATTAAAATGTATTCAATTATAAATATATTGCCCTTGTTAGATTTTTTTTTATGGCCTTTATATGTGAATCTGGGCTCCTACTGCAAAAGCCAGTTGTCCATCCCAACTTTGTCATGTGACAAAAAAGGTATAGTAACATATACAGGTGTATATTAAATATCAGAAGTATTCCTTGGTTATTAGCATCCACAGAATGTTTAAATTACAGATTTTCAACAGTATTGAAGTGTGACGTCATTGAAGGGCTTTTCATAACATACAATTAAAAATCATGAGCAGAAATGTCCCACTGTAATTTAGGTAGCAGAGTGGTACTTAAAGAAACATATAATTTGTTGCAAATACAAGATAATTTATATTCAACAAGATGCATTTGGGACTCACTGGTTAACCACAGTGTGAAAAATCACATTTTTAGTGTGAACAAAAAGAGGTTACAATTTACCTCCATTAGGCATTTCATGCAAAGTATCTTGTGAAAAATCTTGTGAATGAATTGTATCTAAAAGTCTCTTCCTCCGTTCTCTTCCTCTCTCAGCCCAGTGGCAGCAGCCAAACACCCCTAAACCGAAGAAAGTGCGTCCATCGACCAGCCGCTATGCCGCCCTGACGGAGCGAGGTCTAGATGTGAAGGCGGCATTCTTCCCGGACTCCAGCCCCCTGCCCCCCGGCACCCTGGTGGAGAGTGACGACCTGTAGGTGCGGCCTCAGGCTTGACCAACGAATCCTGAGCTAGTGCCGCTGTGCCCAACACTACACCCCACCCTCATAAAAGAGGACCCAGAAACCTGTTACAAGATCAATCGGGGAAGAATCTGAAGAATCATTCACAGACAGTCAGTCGATTTATTAAGATTGAGTTGGATGACACTATTTTACTCCACAGGAGGAAAAAAAAAACCCTCTTTTCCTTTCTTTTAAATTCTTCGTTGGCCAGTGGGGAATGTGATGGGCACTGCAATGAAGTCTTCATCTTGCTTCTAAATTGACTTTTGGGGGTTCAATGAGTCTGTATTCTCTCTCACACACACACACACACACACACACACACACACACAAAGGCACACAACCAGACCAAGCTGATTTGAGGGAGGAGGTATAATACTCATGATCACCTTGTTCTGCCATCGCTGGATTATTTCACAAGTGCCTACGAGATGACTTTAGATCTTAATGCTTAAGCAAAAAAGTATTGTTTAAATAGAGTAGCATCTAGTTCTGCATGTGTTACTATGGTGCCAACATTTAATACTTTCTTTGTATTCACACAGTGCCTTAGTCTGTATTCATAAGCTGCTGGAAGTGATCTGTTCATTTCTAGCAGAGCGGAAAAGAGGTCTCGATATTAGGGCATAGTTTCTGGACAAGTAATTGACTTGGATACATTTTAGAACTTGAGTTGGACTAATAGTCTTGGGGTTTCAGGCATCTTTCGAGGAGGTTTCCAGATTCATAGTGGTCTTCAGCATATGAACGACAGCCGAGCAGAAATAGACAGAATACAATATTAGCGATATCCACCTAGTCTGGATCTAGAGTTAGCACAATGCCATAGATATTGCACAAGGCCGGGCCTTTTGTCCACCCCCCCCCCTTTTTTTCTTTCTTTTTCTTTAGAGTTGGGTCATGAGGGAGGTGAAACAGATGTTTTGAGTTTGAGACTGAAGTGGGTTATGAGGTTGAACAATGCTTTTGGAAAGACACGTTTTAGATCTGTGTTTCCAGAACAATAGCGAATGTTGAGTAAGACTAAGAAGGCAAGGTGGTTCTGGAATCCTTTGGAGAAGTCGAGGAGAGCACAAACAGGATTGACTCTGGCAAAGTGACTTTTCTTTCACTTTAAATGGGGAGTGAATGTGGGGTAATATGGAAAAAAAGTGTATCGAACTAGAATTTAGCAATGTTAGCAAAGTTGATGATACAGGATACACCTTTATTTTGCTTTTAAAGTTTGCAGTCACAAGCACGAACAGACACAGCAAGTTATAGCGATGGCAGAAGTGTGTCTACCACTTGCATAAGACTTTGGTTCCTCAAGAGAAGGAAGAAGAAGAATGTTGGATTGCAGTATTTAGAGTTAGACACAGACTCGATAAATTATATTAGTGATTTTCTCAAGGCTTTATGGCCAAAGTTAGTCTTTATTTAACTTACAAACTATGTACTGCCATCACCGATCATTTAGACCTATTTAGATCTCTTTCTTTAATAGTAATATATGAATATATATATACACACATATTCAACTCTGGTACATACAACTACTTCGTCAGTTTCCTGGACAATCGGATCGGTATAAACGTCGCACAACATTAAGGCTTGCAATATATTTCAATAATATATCCGAACATATGACTACATATTTACTCACAGCTCCTTGTGATATCTTTTACCTTTTTAAGTTTTTGGTTTAATTTTTTTTTTTTTTTTTTTTTTGCAGTTACCTCTCAACACAAGCTTTTTTTTTTTCTTCATTTCCAAGCCAATCTGTGCCTGTATATGAAACATTCTCCTGACTCTATTTTGGTTTATGATCAATAGTATAAATAAAAGTCTCTGGAAGTACTAAGCCAGTGTTTAACATGCCTGTTTTTAGTATTTAGTATTTGTAATTTGGGACTTGGAGAAAGCCTGCAGTAGCTTTATTCATGTCCAACAACTGGACTAGCCTGGTATATTCTACTGAGGTTCTTCATTCACATTTATCTTGGCAGATTTGTAAGTGTCCTTGGTAATGATTTATAGGCAATGAAAGACATGAATAAACTGTACTGTCTTGTTTCGCACTCCCATCTGTAATTCTTAAACTGTGGGATCAGGTTTCTCACATGCATCCATTAAATAAAAAGTTTCACCCAGTCAGAATTTTAATCATAGTCTACTGTGTCCTGTGTGAGAATGATAATGCACTTTGGGAGAAACCTGGTGAACACATTTCACAATAATGCAATGTAATCAGCTCGTATCTAAACAGTTTTTTGTGCATGTTAAAATAATATGCTGCCTTCGCACATCAACAAAACGCATTCCCTTCATTAACTCATACACTGTTTAGCAGTGGGCAGCCACATCCAATGTCCAGGGAGCAGTGATGAGTACAATACCTCGCTCAAGGGCAACTGACCATTCTGGGACTCTCTGATTATGTCCTTAACAGTCCCTGATCACTAGAAACCAGCTGCTTTAAGGGTGGTGGTGGTCTAGTGGTAGGGTGCTTGCCTATAGACCTATGGCTCAAGAGGTCCCAGGTTCGAATCCCACCTCTGGCACTACCACCACTGGGTTCCTGAGCAAGACCCTTAACCCTGAGTTGCTCCAGGGGGACTGTCCCTGTAATGAGGACATGGAAGTCGCTCTGGATAAGAGCGTCTGCTAAATGCCTTAAATGTAAATGTAAATGTTTAAGGTGCAGCCATTGCTGATCCAGGTGCTCAGCTGGGTAGCTGAAGCTGATATGATCTCTGATACTCAAACACATGAACCCAAGGTCACCATAGCACGTGTATAAAGTCCTCCATCATTAAGATGCAAAGTATGGAAGCAGAGTTTTAATTGGGCCTGAAATTTTGATCCCAGCCTAAATAGTCTAGTCTGATCTGACCTGATACACAGCATTGTGCTTTGTCTGAAGTGAACCTGAGCAGAGCCTGAAAAAATTTTGTACGAACATGACCTAACCCGCATCATCATGTGTTTAGTCTAAAACTGCCCTGAGTCCAACACATTTCTGTTCAACTATCACTCAGTCATTCATCATAAAACCACCTCTCCACCCTGTCCTCACATTTTACTGAGCTGATTGCTTATAGAAGAGATTAAGCCTGCACCTGTTTAGTCTTAAAACAGCATTTTTGGCTACACTTAATCTTGCTCTTAATCTTGAACCAAGAAGCTGTTTATTTCATTTTTTCTAATATTGACCTCAATGCATGAGAGTTGAGCATGCACATGAAACACTGTAAAGTTAAGAATGGACCAAGTTTTAGGGAAAATTTTTATTTAGGGAAAGCAGGCTAAAAGCAAGATACTATCTGTTAAAAGAGAAACACAGGATGTAAAAACCCAAACATGAATTTTAAACCAAACACATATTTGTAAAATGATGTCTGAACCCAACACAGACCACTGTGAGCAGACAAATGTTTCAAGCTCTACTGTGCTCTTGAGCGATGAAGCTTTAGATGAGCGAGAGCAGAGTTTGTGATCCAGAACGAATCATCTTGCATCAGAAACCAATGCTCTTGCTCTTGGTTGAATCAAATCCTCACAACGCTCCAAAAGTGTCGTTTTCTTAAAAGATCAGATGCTGTTACTGCATCGATAACACTGATTCGAGTAAATTAGATCAACAGGTGTCCAAAAACCTTTCAATATTGTTTTAGAATGAACAATTTGTTCATTTAAAGGTCTTATAGTCTTGTTTAGGTCAGCAGAATGGATGTAAATGTAATTGTGTAACTTTATTGTAAAATTACATATTTAAATTTCAGACTTAACCTAATTATTCAATTGATCTGTACTTGATAAGTAGAGGAGCTGGTATATAAGTGTCAAAATAACACATGACACATGTAGCCACTCAGATGCTCCACTAGTTGACCTCTGACCTCATCCTTCGCCACCATGAGTGTGAAATCGCAAGCTGATCCCCAGATTCACTCACTGTGCTAAAAATACACTCCAGCCCACTCATAATCTGGCCCAGCTGTGTGTGTATGTGTAAGTGATGAGGGGTGAGGAGAACGTCTCCCATGCGATGGGAGGATAAAACGTTACACAAAAAGAAAATGTTCCAGCTGAGGTTCTGTTTTGCCCTTCGATGATGAGAAAAATGGAGCCCATTTAAAACATATCAAGACTTAATAAATGTTTGTGATGATATTGAATTTTCAATATTAAAGGCTTTTTAAAGCTTTTTTAGGCTTTTTAACTTTCCAAAATGTAGCATTCTCCACAGAAACCAGCCCATGAACATCTGTCAAACAGTGTGCAGATCCTCTTGTGCTGCCGAAACAGCTTTGAGCAATTGACTCATGCACAAGATCTCAGAAGGTGTGCTGTGAAATCTGGCACTAGCAGTTAACAGTAGATCCTTTTAATGCTGTATGTTTAGAGGTCAGGGCTCCACGGATCAGGCTTGTTTGTCCAGCATATCCCACAAATGCACAATCATTTCAGATCCAGGGAAACCATTCCTGAACCAATTTTGCAATGTTGCCTTGCAGATTAAGCTGCAGAAAATGGTGATTATCATTTAGAAATACCGTTGCAGTAAAAGGGTGTGTTTGTCTGCAGCAATGTTAGTAAAGTAGATCTGTTGAAACTATTCTGAATGAATGTTTACATCTCAAAGACTCGAAAAATCCCTCCAGACTAAAAAGGTTTGCCAGAGGTTTAGCCAGGCCAAACAGAATCACCTGACGAACTATGGGAGTGTTTCAGGTAACAAGAACATTTATTAGCACTGGGAGCAAAATGAAATACTAACGCAGACCAACGATGACCACCATGAAACGTAGAAAGCTTATTACCCTCGGCCACTTCATTCATTTCATTCATGCAAGCTCTGAACTCACCTCTGAAAAAACACGGTAAGACCTATAAACTACCTAAACTGTGTACTGAACACTTATAACTAAGTGTTTGTGGCTGTTATTGTCACAGGAGGCACAGGGCTAAATTAATTTTGTGTTTTCCAGTTTAGCAAACTTTACATTTAGAAGAACATTTATTAGAAACTTTATTAGAAGAACATCCTATATCACTATTTGCTGAAGCCCTAAACTCATGTAGGGCAATGTAGCCGACTGAACATGTAAAATTTCATAAACTATAAAAACAACATGAAAAAAAAATTGAGTCAGTAAATTTCACTGAAATGAGATGGAAAATTATTTTGCCGTCCTTTCAGAGGGAGAATGATCCGTGATCAAAATGATCAAACAATTTAAAAAGATCCGTTTCCTGGTTTTCTTTTTTGTTTCATATCAACATCCTTCCATCAATAGTGCTCAGGTTAACAGGTAGACATTACAAGACCATATGTAGTCCCCCGTCCACCAGCAGAACCTGCCCTGTGATGTAAGGTGAGTCCAGGAGGAACAGGACAGCCTGTGCAACTTCTTCTGGTTCCCCGAACCTTCCTAGTGGAATCCTTCTTCCAGCCTCCTCCTCCTTCAAAGCCGCTGTCATCTCTGTCCGTATAAGGCCTACATGGGTCACAAAAAGAGGGGAAGAAATGCTGAAGCCCAAAACTGAAGGACACCGCTGATACATGTAAAGCGCACTGGGTCAGTCCTTTTGAAATCCTGACTAGCCATCTCAGGTTTATCTGAGTCCACAAAAGTTGTGAATTTCTACCTTCATCAGTGTCTTTATGAAGACTAGCTAGCTTTAAAAAGTGGGAGGGGATTGGATCGGATCGGAGAGGAGAGGAGAGGAGAAGAGGAGAGGCTACCTGGAGCCACCAAGTTGACTCGGATGCTGCGAGAGGCGACCTCTTTGGCCAGGGAGCGTGTGAAGCCTTCCAGGCCGGCCTTGCTGGCGCTGTACACACACTGACCAGCATTTCCCTTCACACCAACCACCGAGCCTGAGGAAGCATTACATCAATGTCCACCCAACATTTACAGAACATTTCAACCCAAATCCACAGGGAGTGTCTGTTTATGCAAAGTCTGGGGCCATTTAATACATTATTTTCCGATAACACACCAGCAAGCTCTATGCAAAAAAGACAATTAAACACGCAGTACAGTAATGAACGTCTGAGATGAATACCTCCTGCTGACTAATACTTTCAACTTTCTGCACTGAGAGCTGAGTAGTAATCAATAATGATGCTCGGTTGCCACCTGGTGGCTACAAGGTAAAAATACAAGAAGATCCACTAAACGCTTGTTCATTCATTCATGCGCTCTAATTCTAGGGTCGTGGGTGGCGCTGGAGTCTAATCTAGTATATACAGGGCGAAACCCCTCGGACAGGGTACCAGCACGACACGCATGTTAATAGATTGTGGGAAGAACCTGGAGCACCCAGAAGAAACCCATGCAGGAACATTCAGATGCCACACAGACGCAGCTCACATCACATGGGACTGGAACATAAAACCTTCTTGCTGTGAGGTAACAGCCCTACTCACTGCAACACCATCTCCTTGTTCAAGGTTACCTCAGGGCAACCTACTGGTTTGGGATTCTAACCCACGGTCTTCCGGTCCTGCTGTCCCAAGCAAAAAACTCCCAACTACAGAGCATTTCACTGGGACAGCATATGGGTGCACCCAGGTCTCTCTTATTTTAAACTTTATACAGAAAATTACAGATCTACTAGTGGAAAAAGCCACTAAGTGAAGGAGAAAGATGGGTTTTCTTAATAAAGTTGTCAGTTTTTGACTCACCTATGTTTACAATTGCCCCGCCTTTATTCAGCATGCTCCGTAGCGCTGCTCTACAGGTAAGCATGGAGCCAAGCAGGTTGGTGTGAAGAACAGAAATCATGTCCTCAGAATTACTCCTCAATAATAATCCATCTCTAAAAGACAAGCCAGAAATCTGATTAGTGTGAAGATTGCCTGCAATAGATTGCCACTTTGGTTGCTGGTGATTTTACTAACATTTGTAGTTTCTAATGATGAGTTAGGGATAAAAAATTGTTCTTTATTTTTTATGTCAGTAATCTAGAAATGATTTAGATTTTTGGTCGGGTTACTATATGTGGAGGGTTTTCATGTAACCCTTTAGAACCCAATTTAATTGTAGAACTCTCTTTGGGGTTCACGTTCACATTTGGAGGAATGATCACTGATTTAATCCTTTATGACCTACTGGACAGTATTTCTGCCAAAAGATATTTTAGTATTTTTTAAACACTGCAGTGTCTCACATTTAAGTGATGTTCAGGATTTACTCATTCCTTTACCTTTGTTTTCAGATTAAATGCATTTTTCAATGAAATACGTGTGCAGCAGTCATTTTAGCTTGTTTTAGTATCAAAAACAAACCCTTCAGATAATGACTCTGATAATAGTCAAAATAATACAGAGACAATGAATTACTGAAAAGCAATAAAAAACATGTTTATGACTGAAATCACCACACACTGGAGTTCAGTCTCTCTCACATACCTGTTGATGCCTGCAGCATTGACCAGGTATCCCACTGGGCCACAGGTTCTAGAGATGGTCTCAAATGCTCTCTGGACCTCTTGTTCTTTAGAAACATCACAACTGAGCCCTAAATGTTCACCTGCAGATCAAAGCACACACACACGTTAAAGAAATGAAAACTGGACAACTCAAAATGGCACACTGTATGTCTTTTTTATATTAATAAGCACCAAACAGCCACTTCATTAGGGACACTGACCTCATCTCTTCACTCATTGCTCAATTTAGTTTGTAGTTTATAATACAGGCTATAATGCATTTATTAGCATCTTCATTCAGTTTATTAATATTCAGAACTCTCACAGTGAGGAGGTCAGAGCACTGACACGGTAATAATACATTAGTGTCTGTGTGTACCATGTAGAGCAGATAGCACACTGCTGGAGTTTTAGAAACAGTGTCCACTTACTGTCCACTTATGTGCTAAACTGATTGGATACCTTGGACATGTAGTGTATACGGTTGCATAACATTTGGCTCTTAGTAGATCTTATTTCTGTGTCACTGTAATTTCAAAATATAATATAATAATTATACACTGAAGGTGGTACTGATGATTTAAAAGGTGATTTAATTTCTTCTCCCCTCTCTTTAGCCCCTACCCATCTGTTCAGGAAAACCTGTTATTAGAGAATGCTTTGTATAGATTTCAGCAGAGCATTCAATACCATCATCTCTCAAACACACAAACACAGAACCGAACAGAACAGAATAGGGATCTTCCCAAAGATGCATGCATCCCCTGCTCTTCACCCTGCTAAACCAGAACTGCTTCTCAAATTACAGGTTCATCTCATTTGCTGATGGCAGTGCTCTGGTGGGTCTCAATAACAATAACAATAAAAATAGCAATAACAATAAAACAAACTACAAGAATGAGGTGAATCAACTGGCCACGTAGTGCAAAGATAATAATCTCTACCTTAATGTAATGTATTGAATTCCAGAAAGCCAGCACCCTCACTGACCACCAGTGGTCTTGATATAGAGCAGGTGAGAATTTCTGGTGAGAGTTTCTGGGTGTGCACATCACTGAGGACATCTCTAGGTTTAATACTGAATCACTAGCAGGAACACTTCCTCCAGACACTAAGGAGAGCAAGAGTCTCAAGTGTGAACAATTATGTTCATCAAGTAACTAAACATAGTTATTGAATAGTTTAATGTTTTAAAGGGCAGCAGGAACTAAGTAACCTTGTGAAAAATTGAAAATGCTTCACAGTGATGAACTGATGCACCTCCAGGAAGTGAGTCTGCGGTGGTCTGTGCTGCTTCCAGGTCTCTGGAAATTACAATCACCCTGTGTCCCCTTTGAGCCAACAGCCTGGCAACTGCACGACCGATGCCACGGGAGCCCCCAGACACTACACCCAATCTGGACATTGTCCCCTAAATGTGCAAAAACAAACAAACAAAAAAAAAATCACACTGAAATGACATTCTTCTAAACACATTGTGTCCAATAAGGAGTTTTAATCCAGGCTTTATGATTCAAATATTCTTTATTTACATTTACTCATGCTACAATATGAATGTTTATAAAACTACATAAACGTCGAGCAGGAGAAATGGTGAGTCGTGAACAGTGAAAGGTGTTTTATAGTGTTAAAGACATTAGGAAAGGAGGTGTTCCTGGAAAACGTGTCTTCAAGAGCTTCGTGAAGGTAGAGAGGGACACCTCTGCTCTGACAGTGTGTAGGTACCATGAGTTAGTCTGGACTGAGGTTGTCTTGTGTGAAGAAACAGTGATGCCATACCACATTCCTTAGAGCAGTGGTCTCCAACCTTTTTTGCACCACAGATCGGTTTCATGTACAACAGTATTTTCAAAGACTGGTATAGAAACAGCTTAAAACAAAGAGCATAAAAATATGTTTTTACTAATTTTTGCTCGCTTGTGGGCTTCATTTTAGATGTGCTGTATCACGTTTCTTTCCTAAACAAAAAAGTCTTTTAGACTCTGATAATCGATAAAGTATTTTGCAACCAGTATTTATGGGCAGCCCGGTACCGGTGCATAGCCCAGTGGTTGGGGACAACTGCCTTAGAGGAATGTAATGAATGAGACGCAAGTGCAAGTCTGAAAACCTGCTGTACAGGACACTGCTGTAGTCAGGGAGGGAGATAAACATGGCAGGTACCAGGATCTGGGTGGCACACTGGGTGAGGCGGGGGCTGATTCTCCTGATGTTGGGCCTCAGGCCAAACCTCTAGCAGTGGTGGCCTAGTTGTTAGGGACTAGGCCCCTGGATCAGAAGGTCATGGGTTCAAGTCCCAGATCAGTAGGTTGTCCTGAGGTGCCCTTGACTGTCCCCATCACTGCTCCCCGGGTGCTTTAAATACCTGCACCCTGCTGATACCGATCAGTAGGGTGCAGGTATTTAAAGCACCCGGGGAGCAGTGATGGGTTAAATGCAGAAGCTGCACTTCTCTGTGTGTTGTGCTGTTTCACAGTGACAGGTTGTCACTCTCACTTTTTATAATTGGCAGCAGGCAGTAATTCGTTCACTTGTCACGGTCAGTGATGTGATCTGTCACAGTAACACCGGAAGTATTACTAACACATTAATAAACAGTATTAAATACAGTCTCTTCAGTTCAATATCGGTGCCAATACTGATGCAGTAAATATGACCTTCTTGAAATCCAGAGGCCTTTGACAATATTTTCCACATTAACGATATAAAATGATCTGATCCAAACACTTAATTTTTCAGCTCATATTTCATTACAAAACAAATCTGTAAACAAACACACACACATATATGTATATATGTTTAGAGGACAACATCGTACCGCTGCGCTCTCAGTGCCACTGAACTGTTATACTGAAGGAAATCTTTCTCCAGTCATTACCAGTGACCGACTTCTTCCGCTCCGTGTGTCCGGCAGTGAGAAAGTTCAGTTCTCAGCTCTCTACTCCTCACTACCCGCCATATTGCCCAGCTGTGTGTTAACCACGCCCACCACAGCGCGTCACTGCACACTCTGCCTCCCCATTGGTCGGCGCACAGCGCGTGCGCAGCGTTCTTCACGGTCCCTACGTAACTAACTTAGTAAAGATGGCGGAGCTGAAGGAAGGGGTGTCAGAGCAGCTTCACCAGGAGGACGTCAATATTAAAGGCAAGATTTTCCGCGCGTGGTCGCGTTTAAGCGGGGATAGCGGAATTTTCTGTTTTTCTAAATGTTTACTGATAAGGTCATTATCGTGTTGCTGCACTAAATCTGCGTGTAGCATGACTTTTAAACTGCTGAAGTAAATATGGGCCTCCTCACGGAGCTCCATCACAGGACCTAGCTTCAAATAACGTAAACAAAAGATAAATACTTGTGTCTGATTATAAAGTGGTGGGGAATGTAGTCATTTGATTCCCGTTCACGGCGTAAAAATGTTCAGAGATTGGTTAAAGTGATGCAGCTCGGAGAACAGTGCACTTTAAATGGACTGTGTTAAAGCGGTCTAATCACGGAGCTCCGCAATAGGGCCGTGCACTTACAGCTGCTTTTGTGGCCATTTGGCACACGGGGGCGCAATGCTCTCTTCAAAATGATGCTGTGTGCGAAACAGCGCTTTATTTGAACGATTAGACGCGCTGCTGCTGTAGGAAGGTCATTTTTTGTTTACCTCTGACTTTCTCTTGTGTGACAGTTTTTCTAATCCAGCTTAACAGCTCTTAGAGCATCGCAGCCACATGATTCCTCCAGTTATTCCTGTAATCCCACCTTGGTTCTGCTGGTCTAAGAGTGCATCTATGAGATGTGTAGAAGTGGAAGAAGTTTAAAGAAATGTAATCTTGTGCACAGCTGGTGAAGACCCACTGAAGATGCAGGCAGCATCAGAACAGGAGGGTGTCCCTGTTCATGAGTCCACCTCCACTGGCTCTGTGAAAATTGAGGACCACCATGAACAGACCACAGTCCCCACGAGCTCGGGTAACCCATGCTGGAGTTTAAATTTCAGTTTTTTTTAAAGAACTGCTAAAACTCCCTTGGAAACTTTACTGAATCACTCAGTGCACACCCCTGCTGTTTTTGTTTCAGAGAGACATGCATCGATCCAGACAACGCTGGAAGGCTTGGAGATGCTGGTAGATTTGAATGGAGGTAGGAAAGACTCAGTTGATTTCAACCTAAACCATTGTGTTATAACCCCTGTTACCCAGTCTTAACGCGGAAGTGTTTGTCTGCTAGCTGGAAGGAAATCTTGCCCATTATGTCCAGAGGAGAAGTTCAAGGCCTGTTACAGCCACAAACTGAGACGCCACCTGCAGAACCTCCACTGGAAGGTCTATGTAGAGTTTGAAGGTGTGTATGCGTGGAAACAGTGCTGCATATTTGATTGAAGACATTAGGAAATTCAAGAAAACATGTTTTTAAGTGTTTCTTGAAATCAATTTTTTAAAAAAGAAGACTGAATTATCCCATGAACATAAATATTCAGAAGCTTTGTGGTGACACTTTGATTTGAGCTCTGATGTATTCTTTCTGTTGGTGGTCTTTTTGAGATAATTCTACAGCTTGATTGGATTTGCGAGGCATGCTAACTTACTTTATAAGGTCTTTAAAAACCAAGTTATGGCTTTGCGCCAGTGCTCCTCATCCAGTCTGGCTGAACTTTTACGATTCTGTCAAGAATTGGGCAGCGGTGGCCTAGCGGTTAGGGCGTTAGCCGCATGATCGGAGGATCGGGGTTCAAGCCCCTTCCCAATAGGTTGCCCTGAGGTACCCTTGAGCAAGGTACCGTCCCCATCACTGCTCCCCGGGCACTTTCAATAGCTGCCCACTGCTGCACGGGTTTGAGTGTGCATGGGTTAAATGCAGAGGTCCAATTTCGTTGTGGTTCATGTGTGCTGTGCCGTGACCTCGCAATGACAAGGGTTTTCACTTTCACTTTCACTTTCAAGAAGAATCTGATACATTTCCAAAAGAAAAAGGGTTGCCAGGTTTGTAAGATCATTCCCCAGAAGATCTGAAGCTGTGTTTTCTTCCAAAGGTGATTTGTACATTTGATTACCTAAGTAAATGGTATATTAGTTGTTTGTTATCATATATACAAAACTTAGTCAATATGGAGTCTCTTGTGTAGATTTATTTGGCCTGTATAATCTATTTTAAGATGAGACTAAAACATACCAAGATATCTGTAAACTTTCCGTTTGCCCTGTTTTTAGTCATGTAAATTGAAAGTACTGAGGGACTGTTGATTGACTGCTTCTTTTGGATCTCGCAGGTCAGAGGATGTGCATTTGTCATTTGCCCTGCAGACAGATGAAATCCAGCCTCGGTCCAGACCAGGTGAGCCTCTTCTTTGGTGTGTTAAACCTGAGTGGTTTTAAATCAGTTAACGATGAGGAATTGTGTGTTTACATGCTGAGCTAAAGGTGGCAGACTGGGCAAAAACACATTGGTTGGATCTCAAATTTGGGATCTATTAAATGCCGGTTCTGCTACACTTAAGATGTGGATTTAAGCTCATGTTGCACAGTCCTGTTCAGAGATTGAGTCAAGTAACTTTTTTTTTTTTGTATTCCAGAACAATAACAAGTGCTTTTGGATGCCGCTGTCAAAAAGGCGCTTTATTTCTGGTTGAGCTTTAGAGTAATCTGGCCTCTTTTGTCTCTTTTGCAGAGTCAGGCCCGGCTGGTTGCACACTACCACTGTGTGGTGTGCTCAGTCACCATCGCTCGAAAGACAGACATGATCAGCCATCTCAAACGCCACATTAACAAGGGTGAGACTGAGGCCAGCTATTCAGGCACCTCAGATGTACCGTATGAGGAAGCAGGTAAAGAATTTCTCCAAGTGTCTGTCTTCTGCTGTTTTCTTTCCTTATTTCTTTGAAGGGCTGCACAATATTTAGTTTTTTTAGTTACCAGATCTTCCTTTCATGCTATGGGCATCCTGACCCATCATAAACCTTCCAACTCAGTTTTCTTTAGATGATTAGAAGAATCAAAGCATTCATGTGCTTCAATTAGTGTAATTTATTTTAAGCAAAATAATACCAACCATTTTTTCGATTGACTGAATGTGTTTTAGAAGCAAAACACAAGCCAAAGGTTCTCGGAACACCTTTCTTAAACTCTCTTACTCAGTGCCAGGTGGACAGACTTATGAGATCATGAAAGAATTGGGCACCAACGTGCAGCTAATGCCTAATCACAACACACCCCAGAAGACGGACACCTACTTTAACCGCAAGATGAAAACCAACAGGTCTGTTGATCCGTTCGCGCAATGTTTAGTTGAAACACTTTAGTGACTAACACTTAAACATAGTCCTCTGTTTCTGATCGTTACTGGAGGTCCAGTCCTGTCAGCTTAACAAACAAAACTGCTCTGTTTGCCCATGTAACCTGAGACTTTGCTCTTTGTGTTCTAGGCAGTTGGTGTTTTGTTCTCTTGCAGTTCTTGCTGAAGAAAGGAGCCCACTGGAGTGTCTTGATGCCTTTGGCGCTACAGGTGGGTCTGTTTATGCATAATAACAGAGTAGTAACAGTGTTGTAGAGCTCAGCAAGTATAAATCAGGTTCTGTTCTCATTATCTTTATAATTTATTGAAGTTTTATACATGGTTATGACAGGTTTGCTTTGGGTTTAAATTCTATGTTTTTAATACCTTTTCAGGGTATCACGGAAGCACCAATAAAACCATTTACAAAACTTGCTCCCTGTGTACACTGAAAGACAGGAATCCACATTAAATGCATATTTAAACCAGCCCGTCTTCTTAGGGTGTGTGCCCACTTTGTCAGTGCTGTTTTCTTTTAGCCTTTCATCGGTGGACACTTTCCTACGAGACCACTGTTGGTCTGACTTAACAGACTGTTCTTTATTATTTTAACATCCAGTGACTTCTTCTTTAATATGTAATGACCAAGTCCTATTCATCATTTAGAAGGTCTACAAGGAAAGCACAGATTTATTTCAATGTTGATGATTTGGCTTCCTTTATGGGGGTTTCTCTGCTTGTTTTGAATTCCACATGCTGTGTTCTTGTAGGAATCATGGGCCTACAGTGGGCCAAGCACCTTCGCAACGCTGTAAAAGTGACCATAAATGACATCAATGAGGCCTGTGTGAAGATGATCAAGGAAAACTGCCGCCTGAATCATATCCGTGCGGAGGGAGGGCGCACGCCCCGGCAGCTGGAGGGGACAGGGGACACCGACACTCCTATCGCCACTGTGGAGGTGGCCAAGATGGATGCAAATGTCATCATGCACCTGAGAGCCTTTGACTACATGTAAGAGTCCAAACACAAACATAAAAACGGAGCCAAGTTTCATGAAAAGTATATAAGCATGTGTTTATGTTCTCACATTCATTTCATCTTAAATCTTGCAACGTCAGACATCTAGACCCCTTCGGGACAGCAGTGAACTACTTGGATGCCGCATTCCGGAACGTGCGTAACTTGGGCATCGTTTCTGTGACTTCGACGGACACTGGCTCCCTTTACTCCAAATCACTGAATGTGACACTTCGCCATTATGGCTGCCAGATCGTCAGGACAGAGTACTACAGAGAGCTGGCTGCACGCATGGTGGTGGCCTCCATAGCCAGGTAACACAACAATCACTAGCAATCACTAAACAAAAGTCTTCCCTTTGTGCATGCCTCCTTGCCTCCTTGTGGCCACTGACGGAATGGAAATTTTCACATTTTTATTCATCAGCATATCAAATATTTAAATGTCTTTCTTTTCAATCTTCCCTTTAAGGAACATTACAATAGCTTAAACTTATATGGAAGCTTGCAAAAGCCTGCAGAACAATCCAGTATGGCATATTATGGGATTTGTGAAAGGGTTAAGGAATAATACAGTGAGAAGTGGATTTTTAAGGGTTTCTTCTTCCTCCAAATAGTCAGTTGTCAAAGCCATGTTTGATGTTGGACTTGGCCAGTTTTGTGTAACGTAGCTTTTAACTGATAATGCAGCTTATAAATAATGGAAACCAGTTCACTTAGTGTGGCTGTAAAGGAAAGTATATTTGGAAGATTTATTCTGTAAGAGCTTGATGCAATACTGAACTAATTAGTGGTGTCTGAACTTCTAGAACTTGATGGTTACGTTAGCCTTGTAGGTCCAGTGTAAAACTGAGTAAGAAAACTCTGTAAATGATCACCCACCTGCTCTTTTAAGGAAGTTGCATGTGATATTCTTCATCTGTGGAAACATGTTTGTTTGCAGGGCTGCAGCTCGCTGTAATAAAGGTATTGAGGTACTGTTGGCTGTGGCTCTGGAGCACTTTGTCCTGGTGGTGGTGCGGGTCCTCCGAGGCCCCACGCAGGCCGATGAGTCGGCCAAGAAATTGCGGCAGCTGTTGCACTGCCAGTGGTGTGAGGAGAGAGTATTTCTAAAGCCAGGCAGCATGGTGGAGGGTGAGTTCAATACTAGGATCAATGATCAATAGGATCAACAGCCAAACTCTGTGTAACTTTTCTTGTCCTGTTTCATCCCTTTTTTTTTTTTTTTTTTTTTTTGGTGACTTTATGATTTTGTTTGATTTGCAGAGAATCTCTACAGGCAACTCCCCTGTCAGTGTCATGGCAGCATGCCGGGGAAGACTGCTGTGGAGCTGGGGCCTCTCTGGTTAGATGCTGTTTAATTCCTTCATTTCTTTTTTTTTTCCTTTCTGGAAGAGCACTGGTTAAGACTCTTATGGGCAGTGGTGGCCTAGCGGTTAGGGCGTTAGCCGCATGATCGGAGGATCGGGGGTTCAAACCCCTTCCCAATAGGTTGCCCTGAGGTACCCTTGAGCAAGGTACCGTCCCCGTCACTGCTCCCCGGGCGCTTTCAATAGCTGCCCACTGCTGCACGGGTTTGAGTGTGCATGGGTTAAATGCAGAGGTCCAATTTCGTTGTGGTTCATGTGTGCTGTGCCATGACCTCGCAATGACAAGGGTTGTCACTTTCACTTTCACTTTCATATCTTTGATTGTATCTTTCAGGTCAGGCTCTCTTTTCAACACGGGATTCCTGAGGCGAATGCTGGTAGCAGCAGTACAGCATAGCATGGAGGATATCCAGCCTTTAGTGAAGACTTTGATCTGTGAAGCTGACTGCACCACACTTAAGTCGTTCTCTGTCACTGGCCACTCGGTGCTCGCAAATCAAGGTATGGCTGATGGGACATATCTGTCTTAAAAATCTTGCTAGAAACGTGTCTCCATAACAGTCACAAAAATGGCACAGAAGTATTTTATTGTTACCTTGAATATACACATTCCACTAAGCAAAGTGAAATTAGTTTCCCTTCTTTTTTCAAAAGAAACATTTCTGAGATATGATCTGATTAAATGTACATGTTTACCATGCTTTGTAAGAATCAATTAGCAGTAAAACTTGCTAACATTGCTCTTGTTTTGTCTCCTGGCAGTGGAGTGTGGAGTGGTCATCAAAACCTTACAGAAGGTGGAGGAAGCCGATACTGCAGACCAGTCAGGTAGTAGAGGAGTTGTGTGGATTTCATTTGATATTCAGATACCATGGCGGCACTTCCTCCATTGCACTGCCTGAGCTTAAGGCAAACTGTTCAGACTGGGTTCAGTAGAACCATTTTTGTTCAGTTGTAGTCCAAAGTACTCAAAGGGCTTAAACGGGGTAGGAAGTGGTGCTTTTGAATTTGTCAGCATTCATTAAACATTTAGTTGGAGGGGAAAAAAGTGACAAACATCTCAGGGGTCTCGTTTATGTGTACAGTTTGTGCTTAAACTGCTCGTGTACTTGTTCAAGAATTTTTTTAAGTTTAGGTAGATGATAAATATGGCGGAAACTACAAGGGAATCTTTATCTTTTTTGCTCACATCAAACTAAAGCACTAAAACATGAACTATGGAGCTCATGCCAAGTCATTTAATGTTTTTGGGGTGTCAGGCAAGAGGAAGACTGGAGAAGAGCCTGGAAATGTTGTGAAGAAGCTGAAAGCGGATGCCTCGCTGGAGCATCCAGCCTTCTACTACAGCATCCATCGCCACAGCATCCGTGGCATGAACATGCCCAAGTGAGTCACTATTACATCACTGACCTTCATTGACTGTCATCTGTCCGTTGGGGTTCCCACGAGTCATGGAATTAAAAAAATTTGACCCCAAATTCAGAAAGTTGGGGAGTTTGAGCATTTTTGGGTCAAGTTTTAGTTCCCACTTATCATAATTTAGTGTCATGGGGCAGCGGTGGCCTAGTGGTTAGGGCGTTAGCCGCATGATCGGAGGATCAGGGGTTCGAACCCCTTCCCAATAGGTTGCCCTGAGGTACCCTTGAGCAAGGTGCCGTCCCCGTCACTGCTCCCAGGGCGCTTTCAATAGCTGCCCACTGCTGCACGGTGTTTGAGTGTGCATGGGTTAAATGCAGAGGAATCCAATCCAGAATCCAATTTCGTTGTGGTTCACTGTCTGCTGTGCTGTGACCTTGCAATGACGAGGGTCGTCACTTTCACTTTATCCCTGCGATATTTATCAGGTTATTTCAGAACAAGGCCAGTTTTAAAACAGCAGGTTCAGGACAGGGCAGTTGAACTCTGTTTCTTAGCGACAGTTAATGGGGTCCTAACCAAATCTGTACTCTTTGCTGTTTGTTAAAGGCATGTTATCAGAACTTTGTGTTGAATTTGTGAAAGTCAGGGATTTGACCAAAAGTGGGAACCCCTGATGACTGACATACGGTAGATTAATCATCAACTCTGCAGTGCCGCATAAATATCACTTCTCTCCGGGTCACTGTTTTTATTCTAGACTGTTAGATCTTCAAGGACAAAACTCAGCCTTTCTTTAGTGTTGAAGAAAGCGGAGTTAAAATCTATGAAGTATTCAGAGTTATCAGTTTGACCAAAATTACTTGAAGGTTATTGTTGTACCTGAAATACTGAAGAGTGTGTAATATTACATGTTGGGGGTTATTACTGATGAATTGAGCATTTATACTGACTGTAATGAAGGATCTTCCTGAAGTGTCTTTAGACTAGGCCTACTGTCCTAAACGTGTTTAATTCCCTGCTGTTCCCCGTTCTTCCAGGCTGAACAAGTTCCTGCAATATCTCACTGAGGCTGGATTCCGAGTGAGTCGGACACACTTTGACCCCACGGGTGTTCGCACCGATGCCACCCTGCAGCAGTTCAAGTCTGTGCTTACCAAATACAGTGTGCCCACTTACTCTTCAGCGCCCCCAAGTGGCAACCAAGCACATGGCATGAGCACAGAGGACACTGGCCAGAAAACTGAGTGACATCTCTGATCAAGTGGAACAGGGTTTAAGAGCAAGAGTGTGTGGGATCAGGAACCCAGTTTACTGCTGAGCGATGAGCATGTCAGTGATGCCCGGACTCGGAGTTTGAGAGACGTTGAGATGTAAACTATACAAAGACTTCAATCCTTTGATGCACTGAGACTTAAGCTCTGCAAAGAGTTGGTGCAACGTTTGAGAACTTTATGATGAGCGAACAGGATGTTTCTCAGAACAAAAACTGAGCCTTTTAGTATGTAATGATATTTATTTCTTTGATTTGAGTAAAAATATTTATGGAATTTGTATAATTTTTGATCAAACCTTCGTGCTTTTTATATTTTTAAAAGTTGTTCTTTGTCCAGAGCTGCCTAGAAATTGATATTTGTTTCAGTGACCTGAATAAACTCCAGTAGTGCACAAACTTTAGTGCCTGGCTTTAATTACGGAGGTTCATTTAGCTGGTCGTGTTACGACTGACTGATCTGTATCAACAGCAAGTGCAGTGGCTTCATCAGTACTAAATACATTTTAACGCAATGTTGTCATTTGTGTGGGAAATACGAGAACTTGAGTAATGTATAGAAGATCCTTATACGACACTTGTGGATTAAAGGGAGATTCCACAGATTTAAAAATTGCTTGAGAAATTTAAATTAAATTAAATTAGAGAAAATGGGACCAACACATACACATACACATGCATACACATACATACAAACACTCATACATTAACACTCACAAGCACACACACACATACTTAAACACACTTTCATACATACACAAACACACACACTGTCACATACTTAAACACTCATTCATACAAACACACACTGTCACATCCACAAACACAATCTCATACACAAACACACTGTCATACATAAACACCCACAAACACTCTCATACATACACACACACACACAAACACACTCTCATATACACACACACAAACACACTCTCATACACACACACACACAAACACACTCTCATGCACACACACACAAACACACTCTCATACACACACAAACACACTGTCACATACATAAACACCCACAAACAAACTCATACATACACACACACACAAACACACTCTCATACACACACACAAACACACACTCTCACATACACACATCCATCCATCCATTTTCTTCCGCTTATCCGAGGTCGGGTTGCGGGGGCAGCAGCTCCAGCAGGGATGTCCAGACTTCCCTCTCTCCGGCCACTTCTTCCAGCTCCTCTGGGCGGATCCCAAGGCGTTCCCAGGCCAGCCGAGAGACATAGTCTCTCCAGCGTGTCCTGGGTCTTCCCCGGGGTCTCTTTCCGGTGGGACGTGCCCGGAACACCTCACCAGGGAGGCGTCCAGGGGGCATCCTAATCAGATGCCCGAGCCACCTCATCTGACTCCTCTCGATGCGGAGGAGCAGTGGCTCTACTTTGAGCCCCTCCCGGATGGCTGAGCTTCTCACCCTATCTCTAAGGGAGAGTCCAGACACCCTGCGGAGGAAACTCATTTCGGCCGCTTGTATTCGCGATCTCGTTCTTTCGGTCACTACCCACAGCTCGTGACCATAGGTGAGGGTGGGAACGTAGATCAACTGGTAAATTGAGAGCTTTGCCTTCTGGCTCAGCTCCTTCTTCACCATGACGGACCGATGCAGAGCCCGCATCACTGCAGAAGCTGCCCCGATCCGCCTGTCGATCTCCCGCTCCATTTTACCCTCACTCGTGAACAAGATTCCGAGATACTTAAACTCCTCCACTTGGGGCAAGGTCTCACTCCCAATCCTGAGAGGGCATTCCACCCTTTTCCGACTGAGGACCATGGCCTCAGATTTAGAGGTGCTGATTCTCATCCCAGCCGCTTCACACTCGGCTGCGAACCGATCCAGGGAGTGCTGAAGGTCACGGCATGATGAGGCCAACAGGACAACGTCATCTGCAAAAAGCAGAGACCCAATCCTGAGCCCACCAAACCTGGCTGCGCCTAGAAATCCTGTCAATAAAAGTTATGAACAGGATCGGTGACAAAGGGCAGCCCTGGCGGAGTCCAACCCTCACCGGGAACAGGTCCGACTTACTGCCGGCAATGCGGACCAAGCTCTGACACCGGTTGTACAGGGACCGGACAGCCCTTAACAGGGAATCCGATACCCCATACTCCCGGAGTACCCCCCACAGGAGCCTCCGAGGGACACGGTCGAATGCCTTCTCCAAGTCCACAAAGCACATGTAAACTGGTTGGGCAAACTCCCATGCACCCTCCAGGACCCTGCTAAGGGTGTAGAGCTGGTCCACTGTTCCGCGACCTGGACGAAAACCACATTGCTCCTCCTGGATCTGAGGTTCGACTATCCGACGAACCCTCCTTTCCAGGACTCCTGAATAGACTTTCCCCGGGAGGCTGAGAAGTGTGATCCCTCGATAATTGGAACACACCCTCCGGTCCCCTTTCTTAAAGAGGGGGACCACCACCCCGGTTTGCCAATCTAGAGGCACCGTCTCCGATGTCCATGCGATGTTGCAGAGGAGTGTCAGCCATGACAGTCCTACAACAACCAGAGCCTTGAGGAACTCTGGGCGGATCTCATCCACTCCCAGAGCCCTGCCACCAAGGAGCTTTTTGACCACCTTGGCAACCTCGACCCCAGAGATGGAAGAGTCCACCTCTATGTCCCCAGGCTCTGCTTCCTCCTCGGAAGGCATGTTGGTGGAATTAAGGAGGTCTTCGAAGTACTCCCCCCACCGACCCACAACGTCCCGAGTCGAGGTCAGCAGCGCACCATCCCCACTATACACTGTGTTGACCGTGCACTGCTTTCCCCTCCTGAGACGCCGGATGGTGGACCAGAATTTCCTCGAAGCCGCCTGGAAGTCCTTCTCCATGGCCTCTCCAAACTCCTCCCATGCCCGAGTTTTTGCCTCAGCAACCACCAGAGCCGCATTCCACTTGGCCTGTCAGTACCTATCAGCTGCCTCCGGAGCCCCACTGGCCAAAAAGGCCCGGTAGGACTCCTTCTTCAGCTTGATGGCATCCCTCACCGCTGGTGTCCACCAACGGGTTCTAGGGTTGCCACTGCGACAGGCACCGACCACCTCGCGGCCACAGCTCCGGTCAGCCGCCTTGACAATGGAGGCGCGGAACATAGTCCATTCAGACTCAATGTCCCCAACCTCCCCCGGGACGTGGTTAAAGCTTTGACGGAGGTGGGAGTTGAAGCTTGTCCTGACAGGGGACTCTGGCAGACATTCCCAGCAGACCCTCACGATGCGTTTGGGCCTACCAGGTCTGACCGGCATCCTCCCCCACCAACGAAGCCAACTCACCACCAGGTGATGGTCGGTTGACAGCTCCGCCCCTCTCTTTACCCGAGTGTCCAAGACATGGGGCCGCAAGTCCGATGACACGACCACAAAGTCGATCATTGAACTGCGGCCTAGGGTGTCCTGGTGCCAGGTGCACATGTGGACATCCTTATGCCTGAACATGGTGTTCGTTATGGACAATCCGTGACGAGCACAAAAGTCCAATAACATTCCTCCCAATTACGCCCTTCCAGGTGTCACTGTCATTACCCACGTGAGCATTGAAGTCCCCCAGCAGAACGATGGAGTCACCAGGAGGGACGCTCTCTAGCGCCCCCTCCAGAGACCCCAGAAAGGGTGGGTAGTCCAGAATGCTGTTTGGCGCATAAGCGCAGACAACACTAAGGACCCGTCCCCCGACCCGAAGGCAGAGGGCCGCCACCCTCTCATCTACCGGGGTAAACCCCAGTGTACTGGCCCCAAGCCGTGGGGCAATAAGTATGCCCACACCTGCTCGGCGCCTCTCACCGGTGGCAACTCCAGAGTGGAAAAGAGTCCAGCCCCTCTCAAGGAGACTGGTTCCAGAGTCCAAGCTGTGCGTCGAGGTGAGTCCAACTATATCTAGCTGGAACTGCTCAACCTCGCGCACTAGCTCAGGCTCCTTCCCCACCAGAGAGGTGACGTTCCACGTCCCTAGAGCCAGCTTCTGCAGCCGAGGATCGGACCGCCAAGGCCCCCGTTTTCGGCCACCGCCCAGCTCACAACGCACCCGACCTCTTTGGCCCCTCCCACAGGTGGTGAGCCCATGGGAAGGGGGACCCACGTTGCCTCTTCGGGCTGAGCCCGGCCGGGCCCCATGGGTGAAGGCTCGACCACCAGGCGCTCGCCAGCGGGCTCCACCTCCAGGCCTGGCTCCAGAGGGAGGCCCCGGTGACCCACGTCCGGGCGAGGGAGAACGTCTTCCAAAGTTTTTATACATCATAAGAGGTCCTCTGAACCGCTCTTTGTCTCTTCCCTCACCTAGAACCTGTTTGCCTTGGGTGCCCCTACCAGGGGCATATATACACACATGCACACAGTTTCTCACATACTCTCTCTCATACACACACGTTGTGCTGTGCTGCTTTTCACAATGACAAGGATACAGTCACTTTTCACACCCACAAACACACTCTCATACATACAAACACACACTCTCACACTCTCACATACACACACTCTCACACACACAGTCTCTCAATTGCTCTTACTTGCATACTCACTCACACACACACACACACACACACACACACACACACACACACACACACTATCAAGGTCCACCCCAGAGAAGCTGTGAATGTTCACTGGGAGTCATTTGACTGCATTAGCATCAGTTCCGTCCACCCTGTCCCGAGGCTTTTCAGTGTTTAACTCGTCATGTTTGTCTGCAGAAATGATAAAGATCTGACTTTAACAATAAGTAGAATTAAAAACGTTCAGCAGAATCACAGAGCAGGACAAAGACAGCGTGCAGCTCTCACTGCTCCACAAAACACACACCAGTCACACACACCAGTCACACACACACCAGTCACACACTGAATCCACGTCGGAATGTGAGTCACATGTAAATACACTCCCGTGTGTGTGTGGTATTTTGCTCGAGCTGACAGTCCTGTTGGTTTACCTGAGGAGAGGAGTGGAGAGGAGTGGAGAGGACAGGAGAGGACAGGAGAGGAGAGGACAGAAGAGGACAGGACAGGACAGGAGTGGAGAGGACAGGAGAGGAGAGGACAGGAGTGGAGAGGACAGGACAGAAGAGGACAGGACAGGACAGGTGTGGAGAGGACAGGAGAGGAGAGGACAGGAGAGGAGTGGACAGGACAGGGGAGGAGTGGAGAGGACAGGAGAGGAGAGGAGAGGACAGGAGAGGACAGGACGGGAGTGGAGCTGTCTGGAGAAGCCCCTGCAGCAGAGTGCGGCTCCCCGCGGCATCATGGGATCGTCTTCGTCCAGTCTCGTGGATGAAAACACGGCCAGCCTGATTAAAGGTGAGTCGCGCTCAGCCGAGTCCCTACAGGAGTCGTGTTTTACCGAATAGCAGGGACCGCGCTGTCCTGCTCTGAGTCGGGCTTAACTCCGGGCTTAACTCGGTCGGAGAGCAGAAAGTCAGAGCGGTGGCGGTGAGGTTTAAGGGAGGAGGACCTTCACCCAGAGACTGAGCTCAACTTCTGAATCAGGCGGACCCGAGTTTAACACTGAACAGCGTGTGTGGAAGCAAACATCTCTTTAAAAAGATCAATCTGACTTTATCAAAAAATATAGAAATAAATATATAAACGTATTGAAAAAGCTCCTTAAAAAGAAACATCTTACTATTCCAAAAGAAATACACTTTTAAAAACACTTATAGCGTATTATTTTTTATTTTTAAAAAACCTATAGCTTATTATTTCAAAACAAAAGTCTTTAAAAGGTTAAATCTTACTATTTTAAAAGAAAAAAATCTATTTAAAAACTCAAAAAACTTTGAAAAACTTATTTCAAAAGTAAAAAAAAAACAAAAAAACTCTTTTATAGCTAAATCTCACAATTTAAAGCTTGAAAACATCATATCAACTTCTTCACACTTCCACCTGTCTCAGTGTCCAGAATCCAAGGAAAAGTCCAGGGACATTTCCAGTGATCAGGGTGCAAACTGTGTCAGTCTATCCTCAAAGATGCAACACTCTCACTGAGGTCTAGTTTTGTACATTAAATATTTGTACCTTTTCATAACCTTTTGGAAATAGAGAAGCAACATATTAAGCCTGGAAGGGATGGAAGGATTTCGTAAACATTTGCAGTGCAATACAGAATAATAGTCCCTTCAGAAGACCATCCCAATGAGGGTTTATCAGCCTCCCTGTTTTTTATGAACATGAAGTGAAGGTTTGTTAATCCCTGGTAAAGATTAGGGATCACACACACACACACACACACACACACACACACAAGTAGCCTCTTCTTATCAGTCTAGACATTACCTACTCCAGCCGAGTCAGTTATGCCCCCGTCGTTCAGAACCCCTAGCTGAAAAGGGAGAAGGCAAAGGAAAAGTGGCAAAACCAGTTCTGGCTCTTTTTCTCTCTTTTTTTCTTGCTTTTTGTTCATTGTGAAACATGTGCAAGGACAAAGGCACTCACTGATTACCTGTGTGCCTCTGGCATCTTTATTGCTACTTTCCAAGTCTTTCTAAGTTTGGTCTTCTTTGGTCTTCCAGTTAGAAAATATGTTGCCATTTATTACTGACAGGTATTAAGATCTTATTACAAATTATACATCTGTCCCCCATCTGCTCTTGAGAGGAATGGAAGTCAGTAGAACTTAGACATGAGTGTGAGTGAAAGGGAGGACAGTGGAATGGTTGGGATGCATTGAAGAAGAGGTGGTGAAGGTTGAGGAGTTTAAATACTTGGGATCAGTGGTTCAGAGTCACGAGATGTGCAAGAGGGGTGACGAAGGGAGCACAGGCAGGTTGGAATGGGTGACAGACGGGTTCCAGCAACTGAAGAGAAGGTTCCTAGGATGGTAGTGAAACCAGTAATGCTAAGTGGGTTGGAGACAGTAGTACTGATGAAAAGACATTCTAAGAGATTTGTATTGAGAGTAACAAGGATGTATAGGATTAGGAATAAGTATATTAGAGGGACAGCTCAAACTGGACAGTTTGAAGACATTGCCAGATTGCATTGGCTTCATGGAGTCTTTCAGTCTCTTGATCTTTTGATAAACTTTTTGTGCAGCAGCAACCACAGCCTCCCATGGGCTGTTCAGAGAGGTGGACTGTTTTCCTTCCCCAAAGGTTTAGGTCAGGTGAGGAAAGTCATTGTCATTATTCATTCATCTTTAAGACCTTTACTGGCAAGTGACACAGTGGAGAACTTCAATACAAGTGATGGAGCATCATCCTGCAGAAAAATCATGGTCTTCTTGAAAGATTAAGACTTTTTCCTAAAACACTGCTTGAAGAAAATGTCTCTTAAAAACTGGCAGCAGGTCTGAGAGGTGATTTTGTGTCCATCTTCAACCTGAAAAGGTCCAGCTAGCTCATCTTTAATAATACCAGCCCATACCAGTACCCCACTCCCACCTTGCTGTTGTCTGAGTGGAGCTCTGTACCTTTTACTGATCCAACGACGGGCTCATCCGTCTGGTCCATCAAGAATCACTCTCATCTCATCAGTCCATAAAACCTTTAAAAATCTGTCTTGAGATATTTTTTAGGCCAGTGTTGATGTTTCAATTTATTTGTCTTGTTCAGTGGTGATCGGGTTTCAGTCTTCCTTATCTTGGCCACTGAACAGCACTGAACACCTTTTACTTCTGGACACTCCAGGTAGGTTCAGTTCTGGAATATGACAGCACTGGAGGATCATGGGTTTCTGGTAGCTTCACTTCTGATTCCTCTCAAATCTTTGACAGTTAATTTGCATCTTCTTTTCTCTCAACACATTTCTCATGACTCTGTTGACTATTTCCAGTAAACCATTTGATGGTTCTGTGATCACGCCCCAATATCTTAGCAATTCCAAGAGTGATGCATCTCTCTGAAAGACTTTTTACAGTTTTTTACTTTTCAGAATCAGTTATGTCTCTTTTCTGGTCCATTTTGCCTGAGGAAAAGAAGCTGCCTAATAATTAAGCTCATCTTGTTGATCTCTGCAAGCTACACCCTTGTTCATTACATAAATACACATCTCCTGATAGGCTTAAATCCAACCGACACTCAAGTTTATAAAGTTTGGATTTGGAAATAAATGCATAAAAATGATGATATGGTCAAAACACACTTGCTTAATAATTGTGCACACAAATCAGGGCATTCCTTTCATTGTAAACACTCAATGATCTTTGGCACAAAAACTTTGAACGAAAGCAACCGTGAGATGTCTCTTAACATCCTCCTTGCAATTGTTTAGGGCTTCTATTTTAAAAGAACTAACCTCAACTGCATGCTATTTTAGTGACAATGGTTTCATTATCGCCATTCTTTAGATCAGTCATAGGTCAATAAAAGTAAGACAACAGCTTTATAGCATGTTATTTATATGAATTGTGATCTGTATACCGATTCAACAGATTTGTGTTACTGAGCTGCAGGATAAAAAAAAAATCCACCCTAAAATATCACAGAATTGCTCAAAAAGCATAGCAAAATCAAGGAGGCCACATGACATTTTATGCAAAAAAATGTAACAATATCAGCATTTAAATAAAACAGTTTTAAATAGGACTTAAATTATTGATGTAAATATCATTTTTCATCTGTGTCAGACTCACACAGTACTGTTCATATCCTTTCATCAGCATAAAGAGACGCCTGTTGTGAATAAATAGCCTCCTGTGTCACTGCTACCATGAACATGCGTTATAACACAGTGCGCTGTAGTGAGACAGTTTGGCAAAATAAATATTAACAAAACAAATTAGAATACCAAATGAAATTCTGAGAAGAAACTCAGTTTAGGAGATAAAGTGGGAAGTGAGGAGTTTGAGGGTGCTCTCCTTTTCATAAACAGAGCAGCAGGGTGAGGTGCTGTCCCGGTTTTGTCCGATGTGGTTTGGAGAGGCAGGTGAGAGGTTTGGAGAGGCATTTATACTGTATTTTTACTGTAAAATGTCTGTAGAATCTGACAGAATGTCTCTCAGATCTCCTCCTGAAGTGAAAACAGCCTCCTCATTTGACCTAGTAAGTACCAGGGTCATTTAGTTATTACTAACGGCCTGTAATTTCTCTATCCCATGGAATCCGTTGCCCAGGTGTATGCGCTATAATAATCTCCTGCAGCTGCATAAAGGTATTTTAGGTTTGGTACAGTTTACCAGTGACCGTATAGAGATGTTTCATAGATGAAAAGGCTTCATTGTTCAGGCTTTAGCTTCCTCATACAGCTGGCACTTGGTCAGTTTCATTGTTTTATTCTTTCGCTATGTTTTTCTTAAAGGCAAGGACCCCCCCCTTTTCTGTTTTAGAACCGAGCCAATAACAATACTGAAATGCCTTTGTCGCTTACACACTTTAAATGTGGAATTGAAATTCTTGCGCTGCACGTGTTGTTATTAAGCATTCGCTTAACAGTTTTCAGGTGCATGTGTCTTTGTATTGGATATACCAGGAAACACCAGTGGTGTGGTGTAATCCGCTAAAAATCCATTCATTACTTTCAATTGTAGCCACAAGAGAAAATAGGACACTTGGACAGGGCTGTAGCCCGTGGGACAAAATACATGAACCCATTGGGGCCTGAAAGGAGGTATGGAACAGAAAAAGGAATTAACACTGCATTCTTTCACAAATGTTTTGCATTCGCTCTCAAAAGTTTTGCACTTGCCTGCGAAATCTGTGCTTTAAATGAAATTTGTTTGTATGAATACCTTTAGTAGATATACATGATAATTATGTTGAACTGAAGCATAAAATCTAAAGTAAAAACTTTAATTAGCACAGTTATATGAGTGTATATGAATGTTCTCTGAAATCATTAGCATTAACCTACATTTCACTCATTAATCGAATGTAGGTGTGATTAGGTGTTAATGTAATTGCAGGCGTATGTCGACAGGTTTAGATTCAGATGCTTGAATCTGCTTGTTTGAATGAGTGGTGGTATACAAATAAGGCTAGGCCCCATTCTATTTATATACAGTAGTGTGCAAAAGTTTTAGGCAGGTGTGGAAAAAATGCTGTAAACAAAGAATGCTTTCAGAAATGGAAGTGTTAATCATTTATTTTCATCAATCAACAAAATGCAGTGAATGAACAGAAGAGAAATCTAAATCAAATCAATATTTGGTGTGACCACCCTTTGCCTTCAAAACAGCATCAATTCTTCTAGGTACACCTGCACACAGTTTTTGAAGGAACTCGGCTGGTAGGTTGTTCCAAACATCTTGCAGAACTAACCACAGATCTTCTGTGGATGTAGGCTTCCTCACATCCTTCTGTCTCTTCATGTAATCCAGACACACTGGATGATGTTGAGATCAGGGCTCTGTGGGGGCCAGAAGAACTGATGCTGGTTTGAAGGCAAAAGGTAGAAACACCAAATATTGATTTGATTTAGATTTTTCGTTTGTTCGCTCACTTTGCATTTTGTAAATTGATAAAAATAAACAATCATTATTTATATTCTGAAAGCATTCTTTTGTTTACAATATATATATATATATATATATATATATACTAGATGATTGTTTTCAAATGAAGCATAACATCTCATTGTAAAGTAAGACTTTAAGGATTGATTTTACAACATCAAACATAGTAACCTGAGCACAAACGGGAAGGTTCCCTTAAGTCTCAAACTTTTTAGGTGTAGGAGTTTTTGAGTTTTTGTTTTTGAGTTACTGGTTCCACACAGTTATAATGGTCCCAGCCTGATGTTTATACCACCACTTAATTGAAGTTGCTACGAGAAAAGAGACCTCAGATACCTTCTGGTCTGGGACTTGAACCCATGACCTTCTGGTTATAGAGGCTAGTCCCCAACTACTAGGCTACATTGCTGTTACAACAAATTATAGCAGAATTTGCCTACTGATAATGCTGATATTAATGACTAATATCTGAACATGATTTTGGTAAATTTACAACTTCAACAAAATTGGAACCTTATAAGAGGGTATAAGTAGGATTGGTACACAAAAACACATGGCAGCTTGTTAAAATTAAGATGCAGATGTGCATAACAAAGTTGCTTATTGACATACGTTTGTTTCTGTGTTTGTTTATGTATGAAAGTTATGTTTGGGTGTGTAGCTGGGTGTGTATGCACTGTGTATGTTTTACTGGTTATCATATTTGACATTCTTATGCTATGAAAGCAGTCTTAGATGGCAGGAGTCTATCAGGCATTCACACCTGACCTGCAAGGCCTGTTCTGTACTGACGTACCTTATTATCGACACACAGGCTTCACACTTCTCCCACAGCATGAACCCTGTCCTACGCTATCTAGCAGAGGCTTACCCTTTAGTATTATATCATATATTATATTCCCAGTACTTTGCTACATGAGCTTTTCTTGCTTTTTTGGTTTTTTTTTTTCATTTGAGGTTTAGTTGCAGGTTGTGAGGAGCATATTCATTATCTCTGATCTAAAGATGACCTCATCCTCAAAAGTGATTTTTTTTTAAATCAGATATCTGAGTTCAGGAGTTCAGAGGAGGAATACTTTTTTGTTTCCACTCAAATGGTTTGCATTCAGTCAGAAATTACCATTTGACTGTGCAGCACAGCACTTTATAACAGAGAAAAATACTTAAAACCTTTCAGCCTAATTTATGTATTCAGCAAGTCATTATATCTATTATGTGTCTGTGGCAAGCAATTCTGCATAAGAGTCCTATGCCAAATAAACGGACAATAATACAGGCATAGTTTAAACAGCCTTTAATGCCCTCTTTCAGTTTTGTGCCCTTTTGGTCTTAAGACAGAAATGATGGCTGTTACAGCGTGATGCCACTTTTTGATGGACACCATAGGCCTATTCTGTTAGAAAGCAATATACAATAAAGAATATTGCTTACTTCTCCCAAAATGGATAAATAGTGGCACTGTGATGAAGCAGAAAGCAAACTAATCTTTTTACTATTTATCCCAATGTTCTTTTGAAGTGAAGGTGAAGCGAAAGTGACAACTTGTCATTGTGAGAACACAACACAACACTCAGTGAACCCCAATGGAATGCAGCCTCTGCATTTAACCCATACACACATGTGCAGCAGGGGGCAGCTATTTAAAGTGCCCGGGGAGCAGTGATGGAGATGGTACCTTGCTCAAGAGTACCTCAGGGCAACCTACTGGTATAGGAATCAAACCCACGACCTTCTGATCCTGGGGCCAACTCCCTAAACACTAGGCAGAGACTGCAGTCTTGTGGATTGCTGAAGTATTATAAGTTGCCTTCTTGTAACCATGGGACCTCATTGCCACTTGTGTCCTACAGCACATTAACAACAGAACAATGAATACTTTGCACTTCATATTTTCCAGGCTTTGAGAGCTGCTGGTTTGTCACAAACAAAAGATGTTCTTAGTTAAAAATCTTTTTTATATTCTGATTTTATATATGCTAAAATTAAATATATATGATTTAAAAAATCACAACATCACTGTGTAGCTTAAAATTTAAGTGCACACATGGTATATATGTTCACACATGGCCACTAATGGTTAAGCCACTGAGTTTGACTGTCTGCCTGATTGTAGTTATTAGTTAGTGCACCATGCATTTAGGGAGAGTAGCATGAAATCTGCAGCCTGAGAGTTGAGCAGACTGCTGTCTTTTTTACATTTATTTTGAATTCATTAAAGCATTAGTCTAAGACTGCAATAGACTTGAATATAGAAAATTTTATTTTTTCGGACTAATTGTAGTGTTACCAGGTAGTTACTATATGGGTCATTTGAAAGAATGTCAGATCGGCAAAGCCATTTCCCACGGTCACAGCGAGGGTGTGTCATGTCTTGTTATGAGGGGGTGTGTTTCAAATGATATTTGCTTGCTACTGCATTGTTCAGCTGTCGTTCATTGATGGATGCGAGAAACAAAATAGTCTCTTGAGAGAACCTGTTACTGGTGAATGGAAGTAGGGGTACGGACTAAAGTAAAACTTTAATGACTTACTAAACTAACTAACTAACTACTTCTAAAATAAACTAGGCTTCAGCATTAGTGTTTTAAATCCAGGGCCGAGCTACAACCTGCAGTAGATTAAACGCTGACAGTGTCTTACATTGTCACGTGTACCTTTTAATACACATCCCAGTGCTCCATCAGATCTATGTCTATGGGTACACAAATGTCAAAATTTTGACTTCTGCTGAAAGTTTGACTTTTTACCAAATTTTTGTTTTTTCAAAACACATTATCAATCATGCCAAAACAAATGTATTTTCTAGTAAAGAATAAAATGATTCCAATATAGAACTTATACAGCTATTTTAGTTTTTACGCCTTTATTCAGTAAACCAGGACTTCAGTTGATGGAACCTTTGAAAGAAGAGATCAGCAAAAAGTACACATTTTAAGAAGACAATATTTTTACAGAATTATTCTGGATTATAATAAAGCACATAATGATTTAGATCAAATAAATACAATAGAAATAATTCATCATTTACATTTTAAAATATGTTTAAGCATTAAGAGAATAAACTATCAGTATTATTTTAAAAGTTGGCATTCATATAAAGTTCACTAAGCCTCACCTACTACATTATTTGTGGTGACCTACAGCATTCATACATCTGATTCTAGTTGTGGGTGATAAGGCAAAAAAATATTATATTGATACGTCAAGGAATTTCCATGAAGCATGATATGTCACGCACTCAGAACAGAATACTGTAATGTAAGTTATTACAACAACGATAAGTATCACCACATTGACCAGTCGAATCTGCTTCCACCACTGTCTCAAAAGTAGAAGAATGTGCTGAAAAAGTGCTGCAAGTTCTTTATGGAAGTGGTGTGAGAGAGCCAACTTCTCAATAGTGTGATTTGTGTGTATGTGTGTGTGTTGCAGGGCAAGCACAGGCAGAGCTCCAGAACTTTGCGCTCATTTACAGGAAGCAGTACGCCCTGGCCTTCTTGTCCCATATTCATGAAGAGTTGGTCCAGCACAAAAAGGAGCACACTCAACTTCTCAAACAAAGGGTAAAGAAGATAATACTTGTCTTACAGAGGAGAGTAGGAGGTCAGGATTTAGTATTGATCATCTTAATGGAATACTTTTATTTACATACACTGCTCTCCCCTTGTCTCACATCTGATCAGCTTTGACAGGTTTAGGGTCCATAGTCTGATGTCAAGACGTTTTGTGTATTTCACTGGATCAACAAGGCTAACATATCCAACAAGTTCTAAAAATGAATGTCAGATTCCACAAGCTAAATGAAGGAATTATTACATTCTGCTACGACACCCTACTTTTTCCAAAAAGATGTAGATTTTTGATTTTAAAGATGCATTGATCTTACTCATTGTTTGGGCCATTGATTCCACACTGGTTCATTCAGTGACTCTTGCTGATGACTGAATAGCTGTGAAGTTCAATACTGAAGTTGATTTAATGTTGAAACATTGACTGAAAAAAAAATTGTCTTTACTGCTATCTGTAAGCTTCAGTCACTACAGAAATGTTAGACCAAAATAATCCACTGGAAAACTAGAAAAACAAACTTTAGGGTTGTTTTTTTCCTCTGATGTGGCTAATTTAAAACATACAGCTTCTTGAAGCCCTGCTGATCCTCCTGAAATAAGCAGGGTAGAAACCAGGGATGTTTTCATCTAGGTTGTTTCTATGTAATCAACTAGTTACCTGTGGGTGTGTGGTTTTATCCAGGAGCTAACAAAGCCAGAAGAAGTGCTCTATGAAGACCATGTGCTGTGCTTCGATGACAACAGAAGGTGGAAGGAAAGGTATATGGTGGTCCGAGCAAATTACTCCCTGGAGTGTTATGAAAACTATGATGTAAGTGTTCCAGGAACAAAATATGACAGTGATGATAGTCCTAGTGACTGCAGGTTAAAACAATGTTGTGACCGCCCCACTCTCACTCCCACAGGCATATGTTAAGTGCTCACCACCACTGCACAAGCTACTGCCGGCTGGAGGCACAGTTTTGACCACAGAGGAGAAATACAAGGAAATGGTGGACAAGTGCTTCCCTGATACTAACAGTAAGGCTGAGCTGTTTTACTTTCTCCATATTTGCTTATTCAGAGGGTCCAACAAACTGTTTCAATGCACAAGCAAAACTGCGAAACACACAAGTCTGAATATGGTTTATGGTATCAGGTGATCTAGTTATCATGTTTAAACCAGTACTGATCAGAAAGGCTTTCAGCTGTATCATCTCCATCACTGTTTGAGACATTCTCAGAACGAAGACTGTAAGTGTTGATAGTATGATTATTAATAACGGGTATAAAATGAATATAAGCCTTGCAATAATATAAACTCACTCACTCATTTTCTTAGCCGCTTATCCTGAGTAGGGTTACGGGCTGTGCTGGAGTTTAGCCCAGCTCTCACAGGGCGAAATGCAAAGAAACTCCCTGGACAGATCTCCAGTCTATCGCAGCACAGACACACAGACAAATACACTCACACTTAGGGGGCAAATTATCATCTCTCAAGCATGTCTTTGAATGGTGGGAGGAAACCGGAGCACTTGGAGGAAACCTATGCAGACATGGGGAGGACATCCAAACTCCACACAGAAAGGACCCGGACAGTCCCGCTTGGGTATCAAACCCTGCACCATCTTGCAGTGAGGAGACATCACGTTACATGACATTACACGACATTACACATCATGTCGCCCAATAAACAGCAAATTTTAAAAAAGGTTTAAAAAGATGCCTCAAACATACAGTACTGTGTACAAAACTTAAGCCACCCTAACACTTGATTAAATGATTTGTCGATCAAATTTCAACATTGTAAAAAAGCTGATAATGGATGCCTGAGACATACAGTACTGTGTAAAAGGCTTGGGCCACCCTTTTCATTCCGTTTTTCTTTTGGGAATCACCTTGTTGATGCAGAAATATTATTCACATCACACTGTCTTTTGAAATACTGAGTAGATTAATCTTATCAGATTGGAATAAATGTTTTAACGTGACAGATATTAAGGGTATATTAATCAACTGGAATCATCTGCACCTCTAAAATGATTAATTAAGCCAAGAAACTAAAGACTGACTATTTTAACTGAGTAATTGTTGTTAAGAGCTGACATGACAGCACTACTGGTCTCAGAAAATGGTGACGGCACAAAGTAGTGTGTTAGTGTAATTACACCCTTTCATGTTTTGCTCACAACGCAAGAAGGCTCTGGGTTCAGATTGCAGATGGTGCGACTTGGATCATTTCTCTGTGTTGTCTGCATGTTCTCCCTGCGTGTGAGTGGGTTTCCTCTGAGTGCTCAGCTCTCTTGCCACTGAATTGCATGACGAGTTAATTTAAGATGATGAATGACCTCCTAGGTGTGACTGTGTTTGTTTGATTATGTTTGTCTGTGTCTGCACTCTTTGCCATAGATGGATGTTTTTTTCATAACAGAGTGAACTTCCAATTCATCAGAAGACTGGGCTTCCACAACATTTCACCATGTCCAGAATACCTTTCCCACAAGTCCTGTTCCTGCCATTGTCCACCGAACAGTGCTTGTTTTGGCCGGCTCTCAGGGACAACCAGCCTGCTCAATTTTCTTTTTTTTTTTTCCATTACATAATGGATTTTTTCTTATCAACAGGCCTTTTCCCTCTGCTAGGTGTTTTTTTTTAGTATTTGCTTTCTGAACTCATACATACATTTGAATTTAGTCAATATAAACATGCCTGATCAGTTTGTAAAGACCTTTACAGCAGATAGGCTCTGATAAAGGCCCAGCCCTGCAAAGACAGGAGAATAAATTTTTACTGGGCACTGGATGTTTGACCAGCAGTCAGGCACTCAGCACTGTGTGGTGTATTAACTGCGTGTTGTGTATTACAGTGTTCTGATTGAGTACTGTGTCCCATGCTGCAGATGTAAAGGAAGACTTTGCTCCACCAGTGGCAGACATGCCAGGAGAGTTCCCAGTCTTCCTCCGACTGCCATACTGTAAAGATAACTACTTCTGCTTCTGCCAAGAAGACCAGCAAACCAGCTTCATCTGTGCCTTATCTGACTGCATTCGCCACCAGGACCAAGGTAGTACACTCTTTATTATCACTCATGTAGCTTATCCTTCAAATAAAACCCTGTAATGTCATCGATTGCTTTTTTCTGCTTGAAATAATAATAAAATAAAAATAAAATAATAAAATAAAAAAAAAATTTAAAAATCCACCAGCCCCTACATTTCATTACTTAATTTAAATGAAATTATAGATGTTTAATAAGGTATTTCTAAAGTAAACACAATTGATTAATTAAGAATTTAAAAATACTATAAATCTATTGTGCATGCCCCTCAACCCTGTAATTTACATTTCTTTTTGTTCTTGACATGTCTTAAAAAAAGGCATTTAGGTTTGGTTAAAATATTTTTTAAAACATATACGTTTTTTAAGTAGGTATTTGGTGAGGAAGCATGTTGTAAGATGCAAAAAGCTATACACAGAACAACGGCTGTGTAATCTGTGGTGTAGGTGTACTCCTAGCCATCAAGTAAGAGAATTAATTACACAGGGTAACATTTTCAGATATGCGAGATATTCAGAAGATATTCACCAGATCCAATGCTGACTCCCTTGTTTATCCTCTTTCCAGACTTTCTGAAGACAAAGTCATATGAGACAGAGGCCTTTGTGAAAGCCATCCAACTCTATAGGCAGGAGAAGGGCCGCTATGAAGCCTGGGATATGCTGATAGGCAGTGATGTGCAGGTAAGAACTGTGCTACCTAATATCAGGCTTGGTTTCCTAGTTGCAGACAGCTGTGCAATCACCAGGGTTTGAACTACTGCTGTCCCAGTGATGAACTGAAAGACAGTATTTTTTGAAGCATCAAGTATAAAAATAAGCAAGCAAAATACATGTACCATGTTTTCATGGATGCTAAGAAAATATTTTTTACAGCATTTTCTGAGTTTTTTCAAGCACTGACATTTGTAAAATATATAGTCCAGGCTCATAGTTCACAAGTTCTCATGGGTTGCAATATGATGATTTTTTTTTTATAAGAATGATAAATTATATAAAAATATGTCACAATATTGTTTCCTTAGCATATTGTGGATATCAGTAGTTGGTATGGAACACTGACACTGCAGATTTTATTATAAACAGAGCACAATTAGGCCTAGTTAAATTGCCTAACTGCAGTGCAGTGTGCGATATGGTGAATGAAAATAAACTGTATTCATAGTTTGTTATTGGACTGCTGGTTATTTTTTGTGTGTTCCAACAGATACGATGTCAGAAAATTAAGATAATTTGGCATTTATTGTGAAAATTTTGTATCGTGATATGTTTCCCTATTAACCACTTCTGGTAGCATCTTTTCTTAAAGATTTTTTCAGAACTAGAAATCAAATAAACTTTCAATATAACAGGTTCTTGAAAAATTTGATGTTATAAGTAGACACTCTGCTGAAAAATGGTCAGCGCTTTGAAGATCATGCATGGTAGGATGGCTTGTCCTTGGTATATTTCACCAAAGAACACTCAGAAAATACTCAACAAACATGGCTTTAGAATTCAGAGATTTCTATTCAGAGATCTGACTTCCAGATAGTGGCCTAATCCTTTACAAAAATCCCCCAAATGCTTAGATATGAGCAAAAACGGATGGTTTACATTTATTACAAGGTAGAGTAAACCTCAGGGTAAATCTTATCCTATTTAGATCTCCAATAATGAAGCCGGTGTATGCCAAGCATTCATAAGGACCTTATGTATATTTTCAAGGCACTCATTCCAAGTTTTTTGCTGTGTCTTCATATCTCATCCATTATCTCTGCTGGGGTTTGGGAGGAAATCAAGCTGTGATTTAGAAAACATTCTTTTGTCTGAGAGGTTGGTTTTGTCTCTTTGTCCTGTTCCACATACACACACATTTTTAATAATGTTTATCGCCATCGTGATAAACGTTCCTCAAGATCTCTTTGTAATCATTTGACAAACCACTCTAAGACATCGCACTGAACACACCATCGCCCTGCCATGTAGCTCTCATACAAATACAAACACAGTTGCGTCAGAGCCGAGCACTGCGTGGAATGCAAGTAATGTGGGGAAACAGATGAGCAGTACATGGAGAAGTTTCACTGTGTGGTTTCATCTGCCTGTCATACTGCATTTCAGCATAACATCTCATGCTGAAATATTGTCCTAAGCCCCATGAAGACAATGTTTTAGTCTGGATTAGATTGCAGTTTCTACATCAGTAGACCTGTTCAAAGCATGCGCATTAGCACTATATTCAGGGTTAGCTTGAATGAAGGATATCAGGTCTCAGTTTGTCTTCATAAATTAAACCTATACTGTTCATACACAGATTGATCCTTTCTTGCACTGGCCAACAATCCACAGTTATTCCCAATATGTCACAAGAAGGAGAGGCAATAGTGATTGCAATCATGCAGCAAAGAGATAGCAAAAGAAAGTCTGCAAATAGTTTCAAGACAGAATGAAAGTGCACTGGATAAAAAATTATTATAAATGAATATTGCTGGGCCTCAAAAGGCTTGGTTAGTAGACTCTGTTATAGCCCATGTGCTGCTTATGTTCTCAGTATAATGAATAATGCAGTTGTGCAACATCCACAAAATACTCAGAGATAAAGTATGTTACAGAATATTCACAATAACAATAAATGGTAAGGGAACAGCACGGCAATGATAGTAACATGGCAGGTGCATGACACCTGAGGGTCACAACTCGGGGAGTAATAATCAAATTGCCCACCAAAGATATCCAGTTAACACTGTTCTACTGGAAACTGATTTAAGGCTATGTTATATTTTTTCAGCAAGCTAGTGTTGGTCTTCATTGGTTAGTGGGGTTGATGGTGGCAATAAGGGTTTTATAGCAATAAATGGCTACAAGTCAGTAATAGCTTATGATAGCATAATGATATCTATGCATAGCATATGATAGCTATGAAGCATAAGACCCTTAAACTAGTACTAAAACTATTATGATTAATACTGTTAATCACTTCATACCAAAAGTATTGTAATTGAATTGTAAATGTAAGCATTCAGTCCTCCAGCTCATGTCTGATAAAACGGCCAATGAGTTTTGATGCAGGGCGGCTAATAACATGGCAACTAAACTATATCTCTGGAGAAGTGGGCTGACATTTTCTCTCTGGAATCTATTCAGTTTTAGACTCTAAATGTCATTTCCAGCAAAAAGTAAAGTCTTGTGATATTCACCTGAACACCTTCAGCATCCAGCTTGGTTTTTCTCTGAACTTGCATTGCACTTGTGTGCTTATAGGCACTTGCGAATCTCGCAATGGAAGACTTGTTGCCACCTTTGGAAAAAGATTTGTTGCCTCGTCTGAAGAACAAGAAGACAGACAGAAAGAAAATATGGTTTGCTGTGAGTACTAAAATCATTTTTGAACTCCATTTGAACAAACCCAAGCCAGAAACCGCTTTGTCCTGTAACTGCAACAGAGATATTGATCCAGCACTTTAGTCCCTTCCCTGTTCCAACACACCCAACTGTAATAATTCAGATACTTCTGAAGATCTTGACAAGCTGGTTCAAGTGTTATTAGATTCAAGGTGGAACCAAACATTCCAGGCCAGTAGGGTTTGGATTGGTCGCCTTTCTTTTAAACACAGCACACACCCTTAAAGAAAAGAAAGAAGAAAAGTTCAATTATATCCAAAAATGCAACATGTCTCTGGCTTGTCTTATAGCTAGTTCCACATGTCACAGGAGCTGTGAATGATGATCTCAATGCATTGTGAATGGTTCCACAGTTAGACGTACTAACAGTTCAACTCCAATGATCTTCTCTCTGGCCCACAGACAGTAGAAGCCGCATATTTCCTGGTGCAGGAGACTCTGATGGTAGGCATGACTGCTCTGAAGGATGAGTGCAAAGAGATAGCCAAAAAGCAGAGTGCCCTCATGCGCTCCGATATGGACCAGATCATGAGCTCTAGAGCATTTCTGGAGAGCAAGCTCAGAGGTAACATCCAGTGTTCAAATTGTGATGAGGCTGAGGTGTTCCCTGACCTCATAAAAAGACACAAATTCAAATTTGGGGAGTGATCTCGTGTTATTATTTTGAACATAATGTGTTTTCTGTCCAAATCAGTGCCCTCACAATGGCCATCTTCTTTTTTGTTCTGCGTTCAACATTAGATTACTTCACCCTAGTGTTAGACTGGCAATCTAATGCACCAAGCAAATTTTAACATTTTTCATGTTTGGTATCAGCTAATTAATTCTTAACACACTGCTCTTCACACCCAGCTAAATTTTCCAAGGGAAAGATACAATGTGAACAGATATTTCTGTGTAAATCTAAAAAGACTTTGTCTAGTCTTAAGTGAATATTTATGCCACATGAATGCCATTGGACTCCCATGAAAAGAGCACCAATCCATTTTTCAAACGGCAAAGAATAAGAAATCATCTTTCCATTTCTATGGAGTTCAGTGGAAGAATGCTTAATACCACTCCACCCAACATTTGGAAGTGAGCATGATGATCTTTGACTTGTGTGTGGCTTCATGCCAATCCAGGAACCTCCCAAGCAAACAGTTTTTACACTTATAAATTGTTTTCAAAGGGAGTTTGGTATACAGAGACGATATGCTCTACACACTTTGGAAGTCCTGTTCAGTGCCTACCATTTCCAAGAACAACTTTACAATAACTTTTAACAATAATTTTTACAAATAACTTATTGGCTGGGGTAGCTCCGGCAGAGCTCCTAGAAATCCAATCAAAAGGGGTCCCCAGATACTTTTTTCTCTAATGTATCTACATTCACACACTTATTTAGTTCTTGTTTAGGCTGATTTTTAAAATGTGCATGCAAATGAGTAAATAAATCAACGATGGAGTGCTTTTTTTAAAGTTTTGTCTCCTTTTTATGATAGCCACTGTAGCTGAATCAGCCACCAAATACTGCATGGAGCATGTGGAGCCACACCTGCCAGCCATCCTGGAAGAACTAATGGGGCCCATCAGCCTGGGCTTTAGGCAGGCACAGGAACTTAGTGAGGCCATGATGGAGCAGCTGTGTAAGGACTACCAGAAGGGCATGACCAAAGACGATGTCCAGCTGGTGAGCCAGATGTCACATGTCACCATGCATGACTGTCATCACTGCTCTATATTGAACTTGGGTGCTAACGTACAAAAAATTCTCCATTTTAGCCACCCTGAGAATGGTTTGTCTTCACTTCTGAGGTGTCAATTTGTACACATTTATTCCTATAAATATTCATATGTTCATATTCTCCCTCTAGCTAATACAGTTTGTCTCCATAGGCTTTTGCAGAGATGAGTAAACCAAACCTACATAGTTGCTATGAGAAAGTGAGCAGACTGAGTGATCATATTCAAGAGTTACAGCAAGCCTTCAGCAACCCAAACAGCAAAGGACTGGAGCAAAGCACACAGATAGATATACAGCAGGTACAATTATCATCTTCCAAAGCAGCCAGTTAAAGCAGAGCTGGACCTTGAATGCTGAATCTCTTTTTCTGTACGTTATGTTGACTCTCTTTGTGAATGTTGCAGCTGGTAGAGAATGTTGCATACACTTTTGAGCTCCTCTTGCACAAAGCCGAGGAAGAAAACAAGAATGTGTCCGACGCAATGGTGAAAGCCAAACACAGGGTGCTAAAGGTGAACATGCAACATACATTATCTTCAATACAGTGCATATACGGTTCTAGTTTTATGGGGAGTTTCACTGTGCTGTACATAACTTGCTATATATGGCAACCCACGATTGTTTCAAACTGCAAAATATAAACTGAGTGTTGTATCTGCCAGCAATATGATTATGACAGCAGTACCATGAGAAAAAGGATCTTCAAGGAAGCTTTGATCAGCATCACTTTACCCAGCATCAAAGCCCATCTAGCTCCTACCTTCAAAAAGGTACAGCCTTATCTTCAACAAAATTGCAAAAAAATAGAAGGACTGTTAAAATCTTGAAACTTTAGGTGAAAAATAATTACTGCAAATACAGTTGTAGTGACTCAAGCAAAATAGTGTAGTGTAGTGACTGTAGTTTAAGTCCTAAGTGGCGATATTTATTGATTGGTAGAATTGGTAGCCACCTTGCTACCTAACTGTTGTTCTTGAGTTCAGATTGATCTCAAATATCAAACACTGCTGACTGCTGCCCATAAGTGTGTTGAAGAACCAAGTCAGAAGTTTTGTTGTTTTTACCAGACCCATGACTTGTCTCAGTAAAAGCCACACAATTCACATTTTTAAAAATCCTCTCAAGTAAATGCTTTAAGGTGACAAGGATATCTCTATATTAGAGATGTGTTCAACTGAAATCTCTTTTAATGAATTTTTAACTGAATAAACCCTAATTTAATAATAAGATTGGAATCAATATGTATGTTGTTTTCTTTGCCATGATTGACCTCCATGTAAAACTGTACTTTTAAAATGGGCCTTTAGGAATTACCAACATTTGATCAGTACATATTTGCTGATTATGTGTCCTTCATCAATGTGGAGAACATATATGAGGACATCCTGCAACAGCTACTGGAAGTTGAAGTAAACAAGGGTAAGTTATATAAAGGGTCCGTTATTACGTTAAGCATACACACATATATTATTAAAATAAACAATAATATGACGCTTTTTTGACAGTGGTGAAGGAGGCAGCCATTATGAAGAAGTACAACCTTTTCACAGAGTCCAGGTACCATTACAGCACTTCCAGCCAACTGTCCACTCCCCCGGGTTCTATACCCGGCAGCCCAACCCATATTGGCACCTCTCCTTCCCGGTGCCATGCCAAGCCTGTCTCACCTCTGCTGAACCATAACTCTGCTGGAGAACCAGCCGAGGTTGGGCAGAAAGCTAAAGCTGTGGAGTCAGAGCTTGATGTGAATACGCAGGTGGAGGTTCATGTATATGCTTACCAAGGGCAAATGGAGCATGCTGAAGTCCTGGAAGGAATTCAAACTTGTGGAAGTTATGGATTGGAAGAACAAGGGCAAAACATGCATCTTAGTGCTGAAAAGGAGACAAACACTACAACCACTATACCTGAGTGGCATGCAGAGCACACAACAAATGTGCTGGAAACAACTGAAGCCGCACTTACTGCTACTGAGAATCTGAAGGAGGGAGAAAACACTGAAGTACAGTCAGCTACGCCACCCGTCCTCTCCACAGAGGCACTGGTGGACCCACCTGACATGTTTAACACAGAATCCACACCTCAGACATTGGAAGATCCCTTTACACAGACGGTTGAACCAGTAAGCAGTGGAGCACTTATTGAGACTAACTGTAAAAAAGAGGAAGACACAGGGTCTCTGGAGGACAAAAGGCCTCTGGAAGAGTTGCTGAAAAATGAATTTTCGTATTCACCTGGCCCTCACAGTGAGGCAACAGTCATTACACCTTCTGCTGAAGAGAAAGGCAGCAGTATACCAGCAGAGCCTGAAGTCTTTGTGTATGATCCTGCTGATGAGGTTGGGGAAAGCGGGCCAATATTAGAAGCACCCCATTTTGAGTTTGCGTCATGGGAGACAGAGGACAATGAGGTCATGGAGAACTCTGGAGAAACTGATCCAAGAAAAGTCGCAATGAGGGTTAAACTCGAAAAAGCTCCTGAATTTCTCATAGTGAAGCCTGAAGCCATTGCAGAATCAGAAGCAAGCACAGAAATTTCAGCTGGTCAGGCTAATTATGCCCACATTGCTTCAGACAAATTACTAGAAGCCAGTGGCACCACTGACTCAAATCCACAGCCCACAGAAGCAAGACCACAGACCACATCTGCCTGTCCTGAGCATCTAGCTGAAGCCCCAACAGAAGCACAGCCTGTAACTAGACCCCCAGACTGCATCAAGGAGATCCGCGACCTGCTGGTGGAAGTTATTGAAGTGGAGGAAATAGTCCAGCGGTACCCTGACAATGGAGGGGTGTGAGCAGAGACTTTAAACAGATTGAGGCAACACAGTATATAAACAAATATTTATAACAGAAGACTCAATTATAAATGATATATTCTTATAATTATCTAAGGCATATCTGCTGCTCATGTATGGTGGCTTTAGCTAGTAGCTTCTTGTAAAAGACTGAGACAGCTAAATTCTTGAATCCCCAAGGAAGGTTAAGAGTTGTAAGCAGGGTTTTATTATTGTGCAGGCCTAACTAAAAAAAAAAGAGGCCAATTTATTGTTTTTTGATGAAATAACAGAGAGAGAAAGACGAGTGAAATGAAAGTGACTATTTGTCATTGTGAAATGCAACCTCTGTAGTTTACCCACACACACCTGTACAACAGGGGGGTGGCCCTACCCAGTGCCTGGGGAGCAGTGATGGGGAGGGTACCTTGCTCAAGGGTACCTCAGGGCAACCTATTGGTTTGGGATTCGAACCCACAACCTTCCAATCCTGGGCCCTAGTCTCCAACCACACAGCCACCTAGTGCTAGTGTTATGTTACATTATAAATGTGAAATATATATATATATATATATATATATATATATAGTTTTATGTACGGTTACAATTGAAGATCTATATTGATCAGAGTAACTGACAAATCTAATTGAAATGTGTATGAAACTAAAAGCTGCATGCTAAACATGCGGCTGAGAAAAGATTTCTTTTGCTGTTTTTCAATGCATTAAATATATGCGCATAGTTCAAATCACGCATAAACGCATGTATCACACTTCCCTCATCACTTTCAAAGGGCCTAAATCCCAAATCTGTCCCTGCTGGATTATGGCAAGGATTAAACTCTAAACTAACCCTTAACTTCAACTTGTAAAACAAGACTCACAAGTATAAGTGCTCTAGAATGTGGTTCTGTCACATTTTTCCGCAGGAACAGCCCAATAGGCAGTACTAGCTTTTGAAGTGATGTGTCAATGTAGACGTACAGTACTAGTGGTTACAGAACATTTGTGTGTAGGACATATTTATGTATATTTAAGTGCGCTTTTTGGTTACTAAAATGTCTTGTATTTTTTTTAACATCAGATCTTCAGGTCTGCTTCAGATAGAAGTTTAAAATTGGTTGCTGTCGTTAATTTTGTATAATTGCAACAAATGTGAAGTCGCATTTGCATTGTTGCAGCGCTGTTACATTTTAAATGATCTGCCTTTTTGAATTTGCTCACATTACTGTGTAAAGATCGCAGAACACCCGTTCTTTTATCTGATTTACAATGAAAATGGCTATTATAAAAAAAAAAGCTCATACCTCTTGTTGAAATGTTGAAAAGGGTCCTTTGGCCTTTACATTGTGTGAAAATTGCAGTTAAGGGACTAGCATAAATGGTCCAAAACATATTTTACATTCAGTCATCATTTTTGAGATACAAGATTTTGTTCCCATGCCAGGAGATTATCATCTCATTGAATTTATATTTTGAACATTTTTAGTCATACAAAATGGTTGAACTTTCTGCTTCTCATGAGCTCAATAACTTCACACCCACCAGTCCATAAACCTGCCTTAGATGCAGTTACAGTGTTCCATTTTAATCATCTTTTTTCTCTTAATTTACTTTTTTTCATTACAGCTTCTTGACAACTATACATGCTTATACTGTTAATTTTTGCCTCTCTCAAAGATCAGTGGTGTTTATCTAGGGGTGAGAGTTTTGGTTTGCACGGTTGTTTGAGCTCCATTCTTTAAATACATTTCTGCATTTCAGCTTTGAAAACTCTTTGAAAGGGAACAATGTGTTGCTGAAGTGTCAACAACGTGTACCAGAGTAAAGAAAGGACAAATGAAATACTGAGACGCAAGATATTATATTTTGTGTTGCAGGCTTTTGTGTTATTTTCTTGTTAAATATGTTTCCTGCTATTAATGGCTGTTTTAACAGGAAAATAAAAAGATGAAAAGGATGATCCCTGACTTTTGCATACTATCTGCAAACTGAGTAACAGTAAAAGTGAAACTGGGCTGAACAGATGAGTCTACAGAAACAAGAACATGGACTTAACAAGATGAGAAAGTAAATGGAAAGAGCTGTTTTGTGAACAAAGGATAAATAAATGCAAGGGACAGAAGTTAAGAGACGCATCCATCAGTGCTCAGGACGCTGGATAACGCTCAGATAAAGTAATGGACTTTATCTCTCTGCATTCCAGACCTTTAGAGGCCAAAACACATACAAGATCAGTTTATCACTTCTAATCAAGGAATGTCCTTCTGAAAGATGAGGAGTCCTGAGCCCCAGGGCTCTGTGCACAAATACAAAATGTGATATTGTGACTTGGACAAGAAAGCTCAAGAATGAATGGGAAACTAAAACAGGGTGGAACAGATTCAGTACAATACAGAGATACCGGGCTGTGTAATGCAGTGAAGTCATTCACTGAATAACAAGGGATGGCTTGAATAATAAGAAGGGAATGTTCTTTCATTTGTTTGCATTTAATATAGCACAACAGTAATTAAAAAAGATATCTTATATAAAACAGCAGTTTAGATGATCTTCAGGCACCAAAAACAAAGCATGTATTATTCATTTTTACAACATTTAAATAAATAAAAGTGTAATACAATAAACTTTCAATTGAGCTTTTCATTTAACAAAAAACAAAACAAAACAATATTCAAAGATGCACAACACTGAGCTGCACAGCAGTTGTTCACTAGAACACATACAAGGCGATAGACTTTTTTTTTTTACCCATTTTGCATATACAATAAATAGATTAAGACACAGCTACACTCCATTTAGTGTCAAATATTTCCACAAGTTCACATTTTGTGCAAAGTTTAGGCTTCAGTAGTTTTAATATGTCAGAGCTTGTGTGTGAACACAGGTACATGTATATCACTGGAGGATGGATTGATAGTCAGCTCCTGGAACCACAGGCACATTAATCTGTTATTTAACTTAAGAAGGATTTAATTATTCCATTACTACTATGAAACTAAAGTCCTTTTCACTCATGCAACAAAAACGTAATATTAATTAAACAGTTTAAATGTCAACGCAAGCCAGTGATGAAACTGGAGTCAAAAGTTCATGCAGCAATAGATCATCGATGCAAGACTGGAAAAGTACTAAGACTGGGGAATATAAATGGCCGGAAACAGAAGGCGGTTTATTACCGGAAAATATACATCTGCGTCTAGATTACAGTTGGCAAATGGGAATGCTTCCATGGGTTTTAACCGTTGTATATTTAGTTTTGCGAGAGAGAAAAGCACAGCAATGTACTATGTGCACGATTTTAGAGAGAAATGGCAAAATCTACCCTGCTTGGGTGCACTGTTCTGCTACTGCACAAAAGTGATGCAACATGGCCAACAGAGCAAAACATTTGTGTAACATCTGTGTTTTCTTGACAGTTAAGTTTTCAGTTTTCATGAGAAAAAGTCACACGTTTTTTGTACATGACTGAGAAAGGAAGGAGCTCTTGGCGATTCATGCTGAGGACATCACATCCTTTTACCAGGACTTTTGTGGCAAGTACGAACAGTAAAATACTTCTTCAGAACTGCTTTTGAAAGGCCACTTGGGATTTAATGTGTTAGGAACAGTGCAGGATGCAGTATTGGAGCTGAATGTACTAGATGATATTCCCACATGTATCTAGATAGAAACTAGAAGTCCATTCACACCATAACAATCATTAATACGTTAATATAAAATGGGCAACATGGGCTCCTAACTGGCACAGCCATCTAAGCAGGAGTTGCAAATTTGATCCTGGGTGATAGCAATGCTGGCCATGGTTTAACAATGATTTCTAACATTGATGATGACCTGGTAATAACAATTAATAATCTCACCTGAAATCTTTTATACACCCTTTATAACAGCAGCCTTGAAAGCTGAATTTTAAGACATATCATGCAAATAAAACCTTCACACCACTGCAAGGCAGTTGAAATAAGGGCACTGCAGGACATCGATTCCCTCTGTGCTTCTAATTAACATTGAATGCATCGCAGGCTGCAAACATACTGTAGATTGAACTATACGTCTAAAATGAATCTTTCAAAATTAATTAAGTGCCCTTAAACAAGCTGCTGACTTACTGAAACCGGTAAAACATTTTAGACTATGAAATGGAATAAATAAACAGAATGAAATACATGAAATACAACATGAACAAATCACTGATTTATTAATCAAGCTTATCTGTAGTAATTCTACCGCGATGCTGTGTAGCTGTAGTAGTACTGCTCATCCGGTCGAAAGCCGTAGGCCGTTGTAGGGCGCACTGGACCTCCCGGCACCTGGCCAAACCCGTCTGACATGGCACTGTGGAAAACATCACCATATACAGCTCAACAATATATACGTGTGTGTGTGTGTGTGTGTGTGTGTGTGTGTATCAATCCAGAAAACAGGACAGCCATCAGAACAGACATCACTGACACATTTACTTATCTGTCTTAAAGCAATGGTGCAAAAACAGCCTGTTTAAGTCCATTTAACAGACACTTGAAAATTTTCTGTTTTCGCATACTTGACCTCCACGCTCATTAACCTGAAACTGAATTATTCTTATAGATGATCGGATTGCTATTTTAAAACTAATATTAATCCACATCAAAGTGCTTGCTGTTCAAGGTGTTAAGGTGAATATATTTAAGAAAAATCATATATTGCATGATGCTTTTTCCAACACTCTCGAGCACTTCTCTCAGCACTTTCAAAGAGTGTAAAAAGCATAAACTATCAAACTGCATTTTGCTCCACTAGATGGCACTCCTGTTCTGCTAAAAAAGCTCCCAACGTTCATGCAGGGGCCAGGCATCTACCCTGTGTAAATGGCAAATGGCAATGAAACTTTCAAGAAGGAAAACAAAATGCAATAAATCTGACAAGAAAATCCTCTGCATTTCCACGCGAACACTGTAATGGGTTGGGTCGGTTAATGAAAGTCTCCTTAATCATTACAATACCGTGCATTTTCAAGATGAAGCGAGCAAATAAGACTAGATTAATTGCAAGCCACAGCTGCAACCTCTTGATTAAGAACACAAGCTCTGAAGTGATAAAAGAAACCAATTTGTTTATTTCAGACCCAGACAGATTTCTTATGGTTAGCCAAGCTACATGCCAAGAGGACAACTGCACGACTGAGCCTGAAATATGGATGAGGTGCTTCTAAATTAACACTAGCACCTCTTCATCCTGTTCTTTTATTCCCTCCTCCATTTCTATCTCAGCCACAGTGCTAGTTGGCCTTGCTGTCTTCTTAAAATATGAGCTGTTTGCTTTGCCCCTACCAGCTCCCATAATACGGTGTTGTTTTTAGCCAAAATCACTTCCATGCAATCGCTTACACATGACAGCCCTTTTTTCTCCACTAACAGGCCCTTTCCAGTCCTCCCTGGGTTGAAAATGTGTTTGTATTTTTTTCTCCAACAATCACTGTAGGTAATGTGACTTTTAACACCAACAACAGTTGTAATGAAAGGCAGTAATCATGTACAATGCAAACGGCATGCCTAATAACTGCACAGTCACCTTAAACCATGTGAAGCTCTCACAAGCTTTCTGAAAGTGTAAGCCTTACTATCTGAAAAAATGGCAATACAATGTATTTTATTTTACCATATTTAACAGCTCAGAACAGTAAGGATGTGAGCCAAGAAAAGTTTAAACACGCCTAGTCACTGACATGTTTTGCTGATAAAAGATATCCTTTATGCAGAAAACCTGATAGTACACTTAAAACTGTTCAGCACACTTTAGTGTTGTTACTGTTAACACACTGGCTTTAACATATTGGTTTAAATGTAAATACAATCCATATTTTGTCTTTAAATCAACAAAGTCTAACTTTTCCAGGGGCACCCAAATTCTTGCATATATTGTATTAACCTCATAAGTAAAGTATAGTCTTCCAGTATTCCGCTATGCCAGCCTACTATCTTCAGTGCAACATTAAAGAAACACAATTCTGACGCCAAGCAGTTTTGGCTGATTAACTACATTTGAGAAAAGCTCAGTACTCAAGTATTTGGAGGCACCTCATTCTTCAAGCCTTTATTCCAGGCAACTTGAGTTGCAAAAGGATGTGTTGACGCAGTAAAATTTTACTGTGCTACAGAGTGGAGTGACGGATGGTTCCAGTATGATCACACATGCTGGAACAACAGCTGAAAATTGTAAAACCTCACCTTGCCATACTTCTGGAGTAATTTGCTTGGAAAGAAAATTTAAGTTTATTTGAAAAATGGCCCCTCTTCGACAACATTGTGTAAAGCCCCTTCTTATTTGGTGGTTTCAATATATCCAGGCAGTGTTGCTGCCAGGAAGTAAAGTCAATTCTTGGCCATAATTTAGCTTTATAGCTAAGGGACAATCCTGAATCAGACAATGTTCTTGTTCTGACAAACTTCATGCTGCTTCTAGAGGGAAAGGCAGAAGATTAATCTGCAGTGAAATGGCCTGAGAATGGGGCAAGCATTTAGTCAAAACAGTAATCATTAGTCAGGATAGCAAAGAGGAATCCAAAATTAGAAGAATGCTTTAGAGAAAGAGAATGAATGTGAGCAATGAAGAAGTAGTTTAAAAAAACTCTTTCAAACCGACTCTTTGGTCAGATCCACTGAAAGCTAAACGCATGTTATTCTTCATGTGTAGAGAGGATGGGGAGCAGAATCTGAGAAGGTTAAAAGGTAGACAAAAGTCCACAGTGTTTTCAATCTGGCCCCTGTAGAGGTAGGGCTGAGGTGAGAGTCTGTTAAACACACACATGGGGACCTCCAAACAGGAAGCAGTCTTCAACCCGCCTTGCTCTCTGTCTGTCTGCTTTGATCTTCAACCCGTGCCGCTCCTCATGCCATTTAACCGGGCCACTAAATCAGCACACTATCCATGCCTTTATTCACTTTTATTATCACTCCTGACTGAAGGGATGGAAACTTGCTTTTTTACACTGCACAGGACTTACTGTTATGTTGTGATCTGACAAACAATGAATCCAAACAAATGTTCACTTGCCTTTTTACTGAATGAATTAACTTTAAAATCTATGTTTTCTATGATGTAACTCCAATTTGTCTGCAGAATAATGTATGAGCTGCAGGTCTGTAGGTCCACATGATAAACAGCTGCAGATCATCAAGAATAAAGGTATAATAAAACGCCCTGTATTTCAGAAGCACTGTAAAAGTTTTATCTATTGTTAGCATGAAAGTGCAACACTTTGTTGTAGTACATTTTCTGCACAGAATCATTGTGTTAGTATTTTAGTCTTTTGGTTGTCCATTTCAAAATGAATGGTTGCGATACATGTTGTATATTTAAAATGTCAAGTAGTATTATGAAATATATTGGCAATGATTATTATTAATAATAATATGTATTATTGTTCAAAATACTTACATTTTGAAATAAACAAATGACAGCAATATCACAACAATAAATATAGTAACATTGTTATATATATATATATATATATATATATATATATATATATATATATATATATATATAATCACTATTATTATTGTCAAGATTATTATTGTTATTGTAAATAATAATAATAATAATAAGAATAAGAAGAAGAAGAAGAAGAAGAAGAAGAAGAAGAAGAAGAAGAAAATAATAATAATACCATATGGACTCCACTATTAGGTTATTAATGTGGAACATCTGGGCTATTTTTATTATAATTTTACAAATTGTCAAAGTAATTTCTGACAGTTGACAGACACAAGTAGTTCTCAAAACACTCCCTATGTTGAATCAGGCATCTAGAAATACCACCAGGTTTCTAGTGGAAAACTGAAATCTACACTTTACATGTTGCTGCATAAAACAAAAACAAAAAAAAATTTTTTTTTAAAGCATGATCAACTAAACCCTGAGTTTGAATTACATGACAAGCATGACATGGCACCATCTGATCTGTCATCAGCATTGACTCTAAAAAATTATGTTGCGAAAGATACCTGAGCTTGAACTACTCACAAATTCTGTATTACTCCCTAAGGCTTGTTTTAAGTACCTGTGAAGTCTGCATTAGGCTTCCTGAGTTCACATCATCAGTTGTAACTAAGCTACCTAATGTAGCAGATGAAGAACCTCATAGTACCACTCGTATGAATAACTGAGCATTTTAAAGCTATTCGCAGCACGTCTGGCTGTGTGCTTCCTGCAGGCTGGGTTTCATTATTGTGTTAACCTGGATCTCTCACACCACTCCGGCCAAATTAAAACCAAACTCTCAGGCCTGCTAATTCCCCATGCGCTCTCAGTGTATTTTACAACTATCGCTTACAAAGAGCAGGGGGAAAAAAAATGCCCTTCTTCCTCTGTACTCACTTGCTCATTCGTTTTATAGGCCAACTCCTACTCTAAAAGAAATTTCTCTAACTTTCTTACTCTCTATGCTATTACTGTGAGCTTCTCCCATCACAAAGTCAGTAAAGAGTTTTTTTTTTTCCCCCTCTACATCACTGCCAAGATCAACACATAAACAGAGGCATGTCCCAGGAGCATCAGCTAATAAAAGCAACCAAGTTCATCACTAAATTCACCCCTAATGCGATGGTTTGCACTGCAGTGTGGGATTGCAGCATTTGAAGAAACAAAAGTGCTTATTAAACAGTGCTATTGCTCAGGGGGCTGTTCCATAAATCAAGCTGTCAAGTTTGTACTCTACTGAGGTGCTGGAGCTACAGGAGTGGAAGAGTAGATGCCGGGCTGGAAAATGCAGAGATGGGGGGAGCCATGTTTGTTCTCCAAGCTAAATCTATTTCTGTTGGAGGAGTAGTGGTACATGGAGGGGTTCAAGGGGAGAATGTTCTGACACTGCAGCTTTGAGCATGCTAAGAACAACAGCACCCACTGGCATCAAGTTTATAATATAGAGCCTTGAGAGAGAGTGAACATTGTTTAGACAGAAACACACTCTTTATTCTTGTGCTGGGCACAGCTAAATATAATTTGAATCCAAATGGCTAGGCATCTGAATAATTTAGAGCAGGGCTGTCCAGTTCGAAAAAGAATCAAAGACCTCTGTATATTTTTACCAAAACACAGCTTGTATATTTGTGTAAGATCTAAGCTCATGTTACAATAGCTTACATACACCTTGACACATAAATACAGAGGCTGCAAACACATTACTCAAACATTTGCTATGCCTGTTGTCACCTTCTTCATATAAATTTATATATATATCATGATTCACTAAATATATACTCTCTCTCCCTCATACACACACACACACACACACACACACACACACACACACACACACACACACACACATATATAAATAAAAAAAATTACTGATAGCTGAGAACATCTCCATACATGTGTATTTGTTTACAAGTTGATTCTGACTGAAGCCAACATGGCATTTGTGTATATTTATACATAACAATGCTCTTTTTTTGGCTTTGTGAATGAACCTATCAAAGGCTTGTTTAAGTATTGAGTTCATTCACTGAGTTTGCCTGAGTACCGTGTTTTATTTGCCATGCTCACAACAAGAAGTATGCAGAGACTTTCAGTCAAGGACAGTGTGGTGACTTCTCTCCTCGAACACAACTCATCAGTTACCAGGATATTAGGTATACAAATGTCGCAAAATGAACCGTGATGGGCGCTTTCAGGATTATAAAATGGCACAGCTATTATTTAGTGCTTGTGTATTTACCTGCTAGGGAAACCCTGAGGCCCTATTAGGTCTCCATTCTGAAAGTCCGTGAAGTATTCGGGACTAATGGCACTGTCTGTGGTGATTATTCCATCTGCCAGGAAAATGCAAAAGTTACAAAATGTCTTCATCATGCGTTTAGTTTCTGTTCAGACAAAGAGTTGAAGCAGAAATATAAACACAGGGATTCTCCCATGTTTAATAGCTTTATGGTTAAAGTTCTTATTCCCAGCAAACGTTGTCACATTCTGCTAGTTCAGAGGGACACGATTGCGCTTTCTCTGACCTGCACTGTAGAAGAGGTCAGGCCGATCCAGGATGTCTCCTCCCTGCAGGAAAGACTCCCCCTCATCACCATACATAAAGGGTTCCACTTCGTCCATCTGTCGGTTCTCCACCATTTCTAGCCACTGAGAGTTGTGCCAGCGAAATTTCTCATTCTGGATCTTTTTACCCCATTCTTCATCATACTCCTATAGAGAGTAAGAGAACATAAAAATCAGAAAAACCTGTTTGCAGCCCTTTGAGGCCTTTTTCTTACTGTTTCATTTCAAATACTAATGTGGAAGAAGTCAGGAGGTTTTAGTTAATTATTGATAACTGATCTAAGGTTCATTATTAGCAACAGTTCAGGGTGAAGGGAATAAGTATTTTCAAAACAGCAGTTCTGGGTCAAGAATTCCTTTAAAAAAGATGCGGCTGGTTCAAGTAAGTAGAAAATAAGCCAAATGACTGTTTTCTTTTCGCTAAAACAGTTGGTAAAGACTCTTTCTGAAGCACCAGACATGGCTAAGCTTTGCTTAGCTTCATGCACCCAGCACAGCTGATTAATCATCCCAGCTGGAGACTTGGGCCCATGGGCATGATCGTCCACCTGAGACCGCGGTCACAAACAGGCCTATTGTCACAGGCCAGCCCAACTTTCAGCCAAACTTACATTTTTTGTCAGTGTGTGAATTAATCAAATGTTAAACAGTTTCAGGAGTACCCTTGCTGGCTTTTCTTGGCCAGTTACACCAGGGAACAGCTTTAATGACCCAACTAATCAATCTCACCATAACAGAGCTTGTGACATGTCCAAGTGAACTGGATAATGGTCACTAGAGTTAGGAGTATTTTATAAAATCTCATAAAATCTTCACTGAAAAGGGAATTATGAATGACCCTTAAACAGCATCAGCCTAAAGTAGAAGGAAAGTCAAAGGGAATAGAGCAGAGACAGATAACAACAGAGTAAAAGCAAAGGTAACAACAGCAAGACAATAACAAAATAAACAGAGCACAAAACAAACAAACCATTAATTAAACTAAACAAAAACAAAAGTAAACAAAAGTTAAGGCCAAAAAAAGAAAACTTCTAAAATGAACATGAGTATGGGTGAGTTTGTGGCATTTAGCAGAGCTGTGTTCTGGCCACTATAGCTATCTGAGTCTAACCAGACACCTCCAGCCTCTTTGATGTGGCTCCCTGCTTTAATAACCCTGGCTGATCAGTTGTATAGAACACTTCCCTGGCCTCCAAAAGAAACCTGGGATAATGGAGACCTAATTACGTTAATCTGAGGCCTGGAAAAGATCACTCTAAGCTGAATGATTCACAGCAATCAAGAGTTATTCCATAGCATGCTGCATTTACCACCACATTCACTCAAGTACATTTTCCTGTGTCCTACTGATCACTTTAACCCTTACCACTATAATTTCTTGAAAATTACCAATAAACACCTACAGCAATAATGTCCAGCGTGTTGTCACAGACTTTGCGAATTTCAGCATTTTTGTCGTGCATCAAATCAATGAGGTAAGCTGGAGCTTCTGTAGATCAGTGTTAAGGAAAAAAAAAAAAAAAACTTCATTTACATTGAAATATATGAGCATTTCCGATGGTTTCACTTTTTACAGACTGTGTGCAGACGAAGGAGGTGAAGGATACGGGTCTCCTTTATAATGACGTCTCGGGTGGCCTGGTGAAACACCATCTGGTAGAAGACATAAACAATCTGACACACAAACTCATCATCCTCCTGTTGTGCTGTGGAAAGAGAGATTCATTAATCATATCTGTTCTCAGCAATTTGTGAGTTTTATAGAATTATCCAAGAACATTTGCCCATAGTTTACCATTGAGAAGCTCGATAAGAGCAGGAATGACGCCAGACTTGGCTAACATTGCCGCACAGGAGTCATCCAGTGAAACTGTGCCAATCATAATCACCACCTCTAGCACGAGGTCATCTTCTGCACAGCCTAGAGGTCACAGATAAGGACCACAGGGTTAAAAGTCAAAAAAGCCTTTTATAAAAGGGGATAAAAGCTATCTAACCCTAGGTGTGAAATGACATTTTGCATGATTTACGTATACTACCACTAAAAAAAAAAAAAAAAAAAAAAAAAAAATAAATTATATATATATATATATATATAAATAACACCTATGGTCCATGTGTTTCCAAACTTTTGTATTTTGCTGAATACAAGACAATATCTACACATTTTCTTCTCCAAAGGATAACATCTTGTAAACAAATGTCCATGCAAAATAATAAAAACTCCATATAAATTCCATATATAAGAAAGTGAAAATAAAGTGATTTTACTAAGTGTTTCACAAGGCTAAATACTATTGAATACTACTGAAATTTGATAAAGTGTTAATAATTTATAAAATCAGAAAGAATGAGTGCTAAAATGCCATAAACTTCATTTTTTGAGTTTACTGGTTGGAAAAAATACATTTATGGTATTAATGCATATCTAACCATAGCATGTCGAAAGTTTCACTTTCAAAAGAATCGTATTGATATATATCAACAATTGCTGATTCTTTTCAGAAATGCTGTTATACTTTGGACTAGGACTGTCCAAGGACTGTCCATAGGACTGCCTCACCAGGTTTTAGATGATCTTTCAGGAAGGGTACAAGGTTGTATTCTTTGAGCACCAGCTCCCAGTCCAGGTCAGGGATGGTGAGGTTAGCAAGTGTGCCCAAACATTCAATTACAAACTCCTCCTCTTCATTCTGTCCGATCTGAGCTGCCAAGTCTCCAACATAGTCCTGCACATGAACAGCACTGTTAGAATACAACTAACAGACAGGAATTGAACTGTTTTTTTTTTTTTTTTTTTTTACATTACATTTTTTGTCAGTTATAACTCACAATGAATAAGTTTTTGGATGGTCCATCATGCTGTGAAATATTCCGAATCATCTTCATCATCAAAGGATCTTTCAACTTCAATGCTCTTTTCATCAGCATCTTCAGCCCATTACCTATAGTGTGGAGAAACCAACTATATCACAATAACCCTGACACTGCCACATGAAACATACCCTGAAGCTCCTAACACTCAATTTTACTCAGTTCAATAACAGTCAAAAAACAAAACAAGTGTAAATATCAGACAGAGTCAAAATCCCAGTAAGACTGAAGAAGAAATTTACCCGCAGAAGACCTATTACACTAAAAGTAAATGGGTAATTACAAATAAAGCTAATTTGTGCACAGTAGCTGATTAATTACTGGGAACACAGCAGCCTAAGCTCAATGCTAGGGTCCTAATAAAGCTTGACATTTGATTTTGTACATTATTATAAACCTCAGGAAGGAACAGCAAGATCTCTCATGTGTATGACTACTTTTAATAAGAACAAAAAATGTCTGTGCACTAAAGTAAAACCTTTTTAGTAATATGATTGACTTTGTGGGAAGGCATTCTGCACATGCTTCAGAAATGCAGCAGCAGTTGGATGGTCATGCTGAGGCTGAGCTAGTATGAAGCACGAATCCATGCACCCTGTTAAAATACCATTTAAAGTTTGCTTGTTTCTAGAAATTTACTGTGGTAATGTACCAGGTATTGGGTGTGAAAATAAAATAAAATAACACATTATCATGTTGAGAGTGGTCCACCATACAAATCATTTTTATGAGTGGTATGTTAGTCTTGTGGTAGCCCATTTTTTTTGATGAGTACATGGTAGAGGGTGGCTGATAGATTGTGCTGTAAAAGATGGCTTCTACCCAAAATTCCTGCACATATAAAGTGCAACTATGTAGTAGGTATTAAGGATAAAATGGCCAGTGGTTTAAGGTACAAAGTAAATGGGGGGAAAAAAGATTTTGTGTAAAGAGCATTATTTGTGTCCTAACCTTCACAAAAAAGTTGAGCGTTTCTTTTGTTGGCAGCCAGATTGATGCAGAAAGAAATAAGCTCTGGGTCCATCCTCTCATCCCCGCAATCAAATAACATCTTCATCACCTGTCAAAGCACCCACAAAGGCAACAGTTAAAGTTCTTGCTGTGTAAAAGTGAAAGCATCTCTACATGAGGTACCCAAACAAAGCCCTTCAATAAGCAGGCATCCAGAGAGCAATCCTAATCAGCTCAAGTCCCCTTCTCTCCTTTAAAGCCCCCTAAATTGTGCAAACAGACACAAGACATTCTTTCCAGACTCCTGCACCCAATTTGTCTAACTTCCCCCACTATGCTGGGGATTGAGATTTTCCCCCAAACGGTTCCTGATTTTAGAAGCGTATCCCTGTGTCATTCTCTATTAGCTCAGAGCTGATCTCCATGCCCAGAACTAAACAGAAGGCCATGGGTGCGCAATCTGAATTTGGTGTGTGCGCGCATGTGACGTTAACATTAAGCAGGATGGCAGACAGGACTGGGCGAGGCTGGCTGAGTTTGAGAGGAGGCAGCAGCGTGCAATCACACGGCTCTGGAGGATCACGTAGCAGCAGCCCTGGAGCCGTAATCATACATCGGCTAGACTTACTGGCACCTGCCCTGCTCACGTTTACCTCTGCCCCAATGCGCCTTTGTACAGCCCAAAAGCTAAAGTGCATGTACCCTGACTACAAATCCCATACTCCCATCTCTAAGCATATGTGCTTGACAAACTAGCATGTGTACACTGTCTGCCTGTTGTACCAACCATCGTGCAAATAAATAAAACATGACTGATCTCTAAACCTTTCTTCCAAGAGGTATCCTCCTATCAGACGCTTCTGCCAACGCTAGTAAGGTGAATAATAGACACACTTGAAGTAGAAAAATAACTGCCAACTTTAGCTAACAGATTCATGCACTAGCTAGCCCCCCACCGAGGATCAGAGGAGGTCACTTTATTACAGTGATTAATGATGTGGACTCAAGGCTGCAGGTGACTCTGGCATTGGAATTAGTAATATGGCCAAATAATACAGCCAATGCTTAAACAGTTGTGCCAACCAAAACTATATGTGTTGTTTTAATCAAAAGGAGTACATCACATTAACTTTGGGAACAACTCTGTGCTATGATTAAGGCATGTAATTTGCACCATGCTAATTACATAAGGATCTAGTTCATTGTTAACTTGATTAGCCTAGCAGCTCCAGTGCATTAATATAGGAGCAAGCTGTCTCCAGCTACAGTGAGAGAATAAGAGAGTAAGAGGAAGCTGTCATCGCCATGGTCATATGAGTGCAGTTGTAGCATAGCGCTGTCTCTCATGCAGAACCCCAGGGTTGGAGGACTGGAGGTTTGCCTTAATGCAGGCTGAGCTCCTACCTGTGGAATGCAGTCAGTGTAGGCAAACATGGACTTGAAGCGGTCATCCATGCTGATGTGGTACAGGATGCGCATGGCCAGATGCCTCTGTGTTTCGTCTCCTTAAATTCAAACACATACACACACACGCACACACATACATACACACACAGAAAAGAATGGAACTGAATGATCAATGATGCATTCGTTTTGCGATATTTTTGTCCATCATCCTTCATCATACAAAACCCACCGAACACAACTTATAATGCACTTAAACTTTTTAAACCAAGAAACTGGGGCCACATTTACATGAATATAGAAAAAATGAATACGAATTTAGAACATTGGCCTCTAAGCATTTCTACTCTTAAATTATAAACATTATTTGTCTGAAAGAGAAAGCAAATATCTGTCAATATCAATATGAAGGTTCACAGTAATGTGTAATTCAGAAAGCAAAACTCATTTTCTTCCTTTCATCTCAGTTGTGCTTGGCTTTGAAATTAGGTCGGAAGTTTCTAGTATATCGCTACATTTCAGAAAACACACATGGTGAAACAAAAGCATACAAAAAGTCAGTAGAGGCGATGGCAAAGTAATTGAGAAAAAAAGAAATAAATGCAGAGGAGTGAACGAAAGTATGTTTGTGTGTGTGTGTGTGCGTGTGCGTGTGTGTGCATGTGTGCGTGAGACAGAGAGAACTTCTTTTGTTGCACCTAGTACTTAAAAGAGGTTATGTTCAATAACTCAAAGTGGAGATTTGCACACGCACACAAAGACCCAGGGTTACAACCCCATCCTTCAGCTTAATCAGAGAGGGAGAGTGAGCAAGAGAGAGAGGAAGAGGGAGAGAAAGCGAGAGTGAGAGAGGGGACCGGTCGGAGCCGGCCATGGACCCTTCGGGCTAGGTTATCTCAGCCTATTGAAGCCAGATGTGCTTTCCAAGACCCTAGAAAGAGAAGGACTCCTCCATTTAACTGGCAAAAACGGAGGAAGCATAAATTTTACTGCCATTAATAACTTCAAGCCACGCTGCTCTACCCTGCAAGCAAAAGCAATTTGCCCCACACATATGCTTCTCATTAGTGAAATACACATGTGTACGCATACGCATTCACACTCACACACACACACACACACACACACACACACACACACACACACATATATAAATGCTTCGCTCGGCAGGTAGGGAGAACACAACGGTGGCTCCTTTACAAGGCTAAGGAGATCGGCCCTATAAAAAGTGTTCAAAATACTACTGCAGCCATGGAAAGAAAAAAGAAAGGCCCTGTTAGAAAGTAATTATGCAGTTCGGAGGGGCTGTTAGTGGAAGAGCAAATATCTAGATTTCAATTACATCCATGCAAACTACCCAGCCTCCATGAAACTATAGAGAGAAGAGCTCCGGGGGTCACCTCCTCTCCTGGCTTTTAGCGAGCGGATTGCAGCACGGTCATCCTCCCCGCAAATAAACAGCAAAAAGCTGCGGTAAACAAGACTTCAAAGCAGGACTGGTTTATGGGGCAGCAATAAGAATGATTGATTCTATAAAGCTAACAGGAAAAAAAACAAAAGGAAAAAAATGAGGGTTGAGCAAAGGTAGCAGCTTATCCTTTTGATCTCTACAATTGTAGTCTTTTAGCTGCACACTGAACGCAATTACAAAATTTTACACTTAATTAAACTGTTAGTTATTAAGGAATATTTACCTCTATTTAAATTCAGTGTTCTACTTGTTCTGTCAAAAAATAAAGATGATAAAAAAAATAAATAAATACACTTTCCTATTCCACAAAACTACACACTAACAATATAGTGTTATAGCCAAATCTTAGTAAAATGGGATGAACAGAAACAGATTGATAAACAGATTGGTGGTTTAAAATTTGCAGTTTTGACAGCTTTTCTCTGCTTGCTTCAATGAGCTTTACACCAAGAAATAATTCAAATGAACTGATAAGGTGCCTTTTCCCATTTGTTATTTCATATTACTTTTTTAACAATGACTACTCTATTTGTAATTTGTTATTGTTATTTTTCTAACAATCATTCTCTTTTTTAACAATTCAGTTGGTATGATTTAAATGAACTCATTCAGACTTGTCTGATAAGAAATACGGCACTGTACAGAAACAGGACAATGGGCAAATAGGCCAATGTCTACAACATAAATGTAGTTCCAGAAAGTTTTCTGCTCTTTGCTTGAAGACATCCTGGAATGTGTACCTCTGCACCACACAGGATTAACAACTTGTTTACATCTTAATAATTTAACTATACAGAAACATGGATACAGAACTTTCCCTTAAGCAAAACTTGATATCACCAGGCTGCACTGTTAAGGGTGCAAAGGGTATGAAGGCCAGTGGTATTTGACGTGATATGTTTAAATGTGTCAAAATGTGACAGCTCAAGCAGCCTTATCCACACATCCTGTCCTGAAACTCAGTCAAAACTATGTCCTTCTAAAGGTGGTCCTTTGATAAAAACCACAGTGTACAAAAACATGCTCCAGTGCTCTGGAGAGTTGATCTAGGATGTAGGGTTATTGCCCAGAAAGGTGGGCTACCCTCCCCTTCAACGCTCTGAGATAAGTAGCAGCGATGAGCAGGTCAAATCTCACTTTCATCTTTATCGGGGAGGTCGCGACCCTCATTGGGAGCTGCAGGGATTTGAAGGCAAGGCTGTTGCCCTCTCACTCTGCTAGAAAGAGGAAGATAAAGATATGAGAGGAGCTAAGCAGGATGGTCAGCAGAGCACCAGTCACAAGAGACGGCTACACACACTTTTATACTGAGTATGGAATTTTAAAACAAGCTGTAAGCATTCGTAGCAAGTTTGTATTTAACGAGCACTTAAAACTAACACAAGAGGTGGTCCGTATCACTTGGTTGAGTTTGCATTTGTTTTAGACAGGGGTAGTTTAACATGATACAAGTCTTTCTGTTATCTCTGTTCAGATGGAACCTTTTCACATAACATGAGACAGCTGCTTGTGTCCCAGCATTCTTTGCAGTTCTGCAGTACATACTCATCCAAAAATGTTAGAACTTACATAAAACAACAGCAAATGCCTTATTTTAAGACCTGATTAACTACAGCAATACTAAGATGAACTTGTTTATTGTCACTTTAAGATCCAATTCTTGCATGTCTAAAATGGCAGCTTCAGAGGAGCAGGAAAAACATTTTTAACTGAAAGTCAGAATATTGTATTGAAGTCCTTTTCCACCACTTGTGTGTTCAATCAAGAGTATCTTGGACATATGGTTATGCATACATTTACAAATGATTAAATAAAAGGGAAAATTAAAAATTGAGATGCAAGGTTTTATTTTGACAATGACTATGCCCTTATTTGAGCAAACATGTAAAAATAACATAGAATAACATAGAATTTTAAAAAATCATACACACAATCACATGCAATCATTCTAAAGTTCAAATGCACATAATCCCTGGATGGAAAGACGAATGAACCATTAGCCAAAAGAATCCGATCCAGAAAGAGTGTGTTAGTGTGTGAGTGTGTGCCCACGTATCTCCACAGGCTGCTAACATTGGATGTCCCTCGTGCTGAAAAAACAACATTTACTTTAAGAGCGAGTGTGTTATTTTAACAAGTATATTATATTAATTATTCAGGACATATGACACCCCCCCAGGACCCTTCAAAAGACACTCAGGGGTGCCAAAGGCAACCGAGTCTGGGTGTACATAGCAGGCACCAATCACACGCTGTATTTCATCTCAGGAAGTGGTTAGCGTAAGAGCCGGACACAGCCGGACTCTGTCCAGCCAGTGAGTAGAATTTAGTCAATGTCTGCAAACTAAGTTCAGTGTTGTGTTTAATGTATGCTGATACACTAAAGGTTTTGTTAACAACCACATTATTCAATTCCCTATTTCAAACTGCCTTTAGAACTGCAAAGGGCAACGTTTTCTGGATGTGAAAAAAGCATTATAGGTCATAAGAAATTACATTTAAGTCCTGAACTGTTTCAGTGCACATGTTTCTGTCACTGAAGCAGTTCAGGCTCCTGTCAGCCATGGAGCAAGAATTATCAATGAGCCAGAAACTCAAAAGAAATACCTAGGACTATAATATAAATAACAGATACACACCAGGCACTTCCTTTCAGCTCCACCTGTGTCCACCTGTGCAATAGCAGCAATGCTGTACTTGATGCATGCAGGTTTGCGTACCACAAACTATGACGCCACTACAGTTTTGTTAGTGCTGCGTTAAGAATGGTACACGTATAAAATTTGAGAAGCAGAGAGCCAGTGATCAGAAAGAGCCCATTAAAAATTGAGGCTCTTACATAAAAAAATATATATTTTATTAAAAAGAGACAATCTGTCATATTGGACATTTGAAAGATTACTTTATCCAATATCATAAGATAATAAACAAACTAAACAACACTACCTATATCCACACACACTATTACAAAGGTATATTGCTTACCTAACAGGGTGGTGAGTTTGGGCAGCAGGCCCACCTGCACCATCTTGCTGCGGAGGCCTGTGTCAAAGGAGAGGTTGAGGAGGAGACGTAGAGTGACATTCAGCAGATCTTCATGATCACAGGGCACCAGTTTAGCCAGCTTCTCCACTGTGTCAGTTTCAGCCTGGTATACACACACATATATATATTCAAGATTGTGGATGGAAGAATGAAAAAAAAAAAAGAGTCAGTAAATAACAGGTACAAAACCCAGCACACCCATTCACTGAGTCTCAGCAGTTCCGCACAGCTCTGTTCCCAGTCCCTTGAATGTGTATTTGAGGTCTGCAGCACTGTTGTAGTGATGTGGCCTGGGCTTTCCTTGTTAACACATCTGTGGACCACTACAGCTGTGCTCCCACTCAGCCGCAGCCACACAGGCTAAGGAAACCTGAGAACCATTATAGCTGCCGAGTTTAGCTGCTTAGTTTAACCTGTTTTTCAGTCGAGCCTTCAATGCTCATGGCTGCTTCTATTCTCATATATAAAGACTAAAAAGTAAAAATAGGTGAAAATAATCAGAAACTCTTCTTGTACTTTTCATACAAAACTTTATCATCACAATGACCACATTAATTATACAAAGTCTCTATGAGGCTTCAAAGTTCTTCAGCAAGTAATTTGTGTACAGCAGAAAGCAGTTCAGCATCCTTTCCTACAAAAAATGTTTGGTTTTCAAAGTGTGATTCTTTATTTTTTTACATTGGAGATGTAAGACTTTATTTTAGGACCAAATAGCAAGCAATAGAAGTTTAACTGGCTACAGAGTCACTGTAGTTTTTAAATCCTCATTAAGTTCATTTATAAAAGTGGGGAAAGTGAAGGTGAAAGTGACTATTCTTGTCACTGCGAGGTCACAGCACAGCACACCACACAGTGAACCAAAATGAAATTTTGGACCTCTGCATTTAACCCATGCAAACACCATGCAGCAGGGGGCAGCTATGAAAGCGCCCAAGGAGCAGTGATGGGGACAGTACCTTGCTCAAGGGTACCTCAGGGGTTGCTACTGGTAAGGGGTTTGAACCCACAATCTTCTGATCCTGTGGCCAACTCCCTAACCACTAGGCCACTAGGCTGTTTATGCTGGTTGACAATTATGTAATTTCATTTTAGTTTGGTTTTGGGTTACGATTTTAGTGAGTATTCTGTCAAAAACTGAGACATAACTCAAACTGGAATGAGTTTTGCTGTTCATGCAATGATTTATTTATTTTTTTTGCAATGAGTATCAAGGCTTCACCTCCACCTAGGTACTTAATGTTTGATATATGGAATCCAATTATTAATTTATTGTAAGCAGGTACAAAAAACAAAATTCGGGTGTTGAAACTACAATTCAGACGTGAATAAGTTGTTCAACATGGGGCTATTGAAAAGTGCATGCATCTTTCTCACCATATCATTCTTGTTTTCCAGAAAGATACTGAGTTTTTTGAGGAATGACACCACAAGCACTAGGAGCTCCTCACTGTCACGGTCCAGGGTCTTAACCAGCAAATGCACTATATTCTTGTTTCTCATCTTGAGCTCAGTGCGTGTGTCCTCTGAAAGGTTCAGCAGTAGGTACAGAGCCACTGTAAAATAAATAAATAAATAAAAACAGTATCATCTCTTTAATGTTCCCTGTCTTCTGACAAAACCAACAGCAACACAATGATACAGTTGGCCAAGCGTGCATTACCTCTAAGCAGCTGCTCCTGTTTTGTCAGTAGGCCCTGGTACTTCTTCAGTGCTTTCTCATACTCTTTCTTCAGGTTCTGGTTCTCTGGATCATCCTCTCGTTCAGGGGAGTCAAGTCAAGGATTGTTAATTACAGCCATAAACTTAGATTCTTTTTAAACCTTGTGGAGTTATGCTCATGTGTGCACTGTAACATCACATGCCTCTATAAACTCATGCCAAACATTCAAAGTGTTATAAAATTCTTTCATACACGTACATATGTGAATCTATATACCAAAAACAGCAGCAATTCATTTTAACATATTTTTTTTCCCTACCAAGCTTTATTCATTAAAACTAAACAGGTTATTTTTGCTACTGTGTCTTTAAGGGTGATATATGTAAATGAAGTCTGCTTTGATTGACTACCCTGTACATTGACCTTACAAAAACAATCCATTCAAAACAGGCAAATTTTGAGGCTTACTTTTTTGAACAGAACAGAGTTCTTGGAGGGTTTACTGGTACATTTTGAAACTTTAACATGTTTACATAACACAATAAAATAAGCAATAATTTCCCCTTTTCCATTTTCCATGACATGAGCCCGGTAAAATGCTAAACTTAAATGAAGTGCTAAATTGCTCGTTTTTTTACCTAATGAAATTTTACAGGAAAATATACCTGAAATCCAGTGTTCGCCTTTCCTTACTGCATTCAGAAAACTGATTTTGTGCCATTTCATTTTAAATGTAATGTGTTGGTTAGGCTTTTGGCTGTTAATTGTAAAATGGAAAGATAGGCGTATTCACACTTACATCTGGCTATTTATCATCTCCTCAGAGGTTTGATTGATCAGATTTAAATCTGTTTTAAATTATCTTGGCAACCCTTACACAATATTTTTTATGTGGAATCTGGGTATAATCCTAATACTCAAGATGCATGAAACAAAACATAGCCATAGAGAGATGTCAGTTATGACATTTGAATGAGGTTTATTTTGGCTCTTTATTATGCATGTTTGTCATCTCCAAATCTTTCAACTCTAAATTTATACTTTAGCTTGCTAAAGGTACGTGATCATATTACCCCCCCTTTTTTCTAGGTGAGTAATACAAAATGATCAAATATAACAAAGTGGTAGGGCAATTAATGATAAGAAACATATAAATAAACATATTGATAACTATACCTTATAACAGTATTCTGTAGCTCAGTTTGTGTCACATGGTCTTCACTTACATGGTATATTCATGTTGATGAATATACTGAGCAAATATTTTAGGGGTCCGTTACCTTTTTTCCAAATAGGCTTAAAAATAGGGGTTCTTTTTTTAAATGGACAAAAAAGCATACTTTCTTTAATAACTGAACTGACTCCTTGACTTGATGTGACTTGCCAGCTGCCTTCAACCTTTGACCAGCCACTCAGAAAGGATATCAGCCTTTTTCTTCTTCTGCAGCTCCTCCTGCCACAGGTCATACCTCTTTAGTTCATGCTCGATTATGTTCATACACAGGGCGCCGATCTTGTAGTGGGTGATCAGCCCGTGAAACTGGATGAAACTGGGGAAGGAACACTTAATTGTTTTGACTCAGAGACCTGGACTACGGTCAGCCATGCCAAAATAAAGCCTCAGCTAGTGTCAAACACGGACTATGATGGATGTGAACCCATTCCATTTTACCGTCTAGGAGAAAACACTGAACGGGAGCAAAGCCAAAAATTACTATTGGTTTTCAAAGTCACCTATGCCATCCACAATACAAATTGGTTTTGACAGTAGACAATGCACTGCATTATGATGGAGAATTTAGCACTATTATTCACAAAAAATGAAGAAAAGCCATAAATGGAATAGTGTAAGTGCCTCTACTGGCAAAAAAAAAAGAGAGAGAGACTGAGAGGGGGAGTTTACAGTGTGTGCCAGACAGGCAGCCTGTATCATACCTGGAGAAACAGAAAAAGACGTAGATGATGGTAGTTGCCAGATCTACGCTCTGTTTCCAGTCCTCCCTCAGCACTCGGGCCAGAGCACCCAGGGCTGTTTCTGTGGACAAGCAAAGAAAGAAGACTTTAAAATTACACACAATTAAAATATAGGATCTCCTTATACAACCCAATTTCACAAAATCAATATGTGGTTGGATCGTAGACAACCTAGAAAATGTTTGTATTATTTAATATTCAGAATTTTAATTTAATAATGAATTAATGAGTAATTATTGAACTCAGCTGTTTTAAGGTGCACCTTAAATGGGATGTTATGAAGCAGCCACACATGAGTTTATAGTCCCTATACCAAATTGCTGAGTAGACTGATGTAAAGGTCACTGGGACTGCTATATGGAGCAGTTGAAGTGTTATTAACATCAGTGGATTACCCACTAAGGCCCTTGTGTTTGAATGCAATCAAAAACTGAGTAAAGTGTAAAAAAAAAAAAAACCCGGAAGTAGTAAAGGCTGTTAATCAAACTTTTAAAAGGGGGATTGTCTCAGTATTGATGCAAAATCAATTCTGAATGTATGGTAATACATTTCGTTTAACGACAGCAGCAAATGCAATGGTTAGGCAGAATCATGGGCGTTAAGAAAATCCTGAATGATTATTTTCAGAATAACATCGTAATATGTATGGAGGTCATGTGGTAGCCGCAATATGCACTGACAGCATTTCCAAACACTATTCCCTGCTTCTGTTGATAGTGTCTATTTTCATTTTCTGTTTTGCTTAAAGCTAACGGACAACTCATGCCTTTAAAACCCCACATTCAGTTAATGAGGAGGGCTACACAATAAGCATAATAAGCACTGGGGCAGCGGTGCAGCAGTGGCCTAATAGTTTGGGAGTTCAGATCAGGATCAGAAGGTCATGGGTTTGAATACCAGACCAGTAGGTTGCCCTGAGGTACCCTTGAGCAAGGTACCGTCCCCATCACTGCTCCCCAAGTGCTTTCAATAGCTGACATATGCTGCACGTGTGTGAGTGTGTGGGTTAAATGCAGAGGTGTAATTTGTTGTGGTTCACTGTGTGTTGTGCTGTATATTCACAATGACATGAGTAGTCACTTTCATAATCCCTGCAATTCAACTCAAGGGCATCTTGAGTGTCACACATTCTTAACAGCTTCTGGACTCATACACGTGTCTAGAGTCTCATATTTCTGACTTTGCTAAATATGATCTTTCACATTTAAAAGCAAAAAGCACAAAGCAGAGTACTTGCGGACTAGGGATATTTTTCTCTGCATTGTGTTTTACCCAAAGATACGGAACCATTATGAAATCACTATAATGTATGGCTTTCTGTGGCTTCTTGCTTTTGTAAACACATTTGTTAGTTGGGGGAGGTGTAAAATATTCATTATGGACATTATGAACCTGCCAAAGCAAAATAAGCAGGCTATAATTGCTAGATAAAGCTAATCTGTGCTAGGAGAAAAAGTGCAGACAGCATAAAAGGGAAAGAGATGTTTGTCGAAGCACCCCTGAACATGAGAGTAAACAATGTTAGGATGCTGAAAATAAGAAGCAAGATGAAAGTGACCAGAAAAAATAAGTGGAAGGAGGAAGGGAGGGGGTTATGAGTCGAACCAGAAGGAAGCAATGGAAGAAGGGTTAAAGCAACACAAAGGGAATTGGAGTTTCAGTTACAGAGAAGAGAAGGCATGAAGGGCAGGAGGGTCAGAAGAGGCAGGCGGAGGCAATAGAGGTCGCCTCTCTTGTGGCAAGAGAAATGAGACTTCCTCTGTGAGCGGACATGTGGGTTACGCTGCAGCACGCACCCCCCGGGCTTTCTCGTTTCCGCGTGGATCCTGATGTGACCCTCTTGTAGTGTTATCGCCATTTCCGAGGACAATAACAGTAATGGCTTCTGACATGTTCATGGAGGATGTAATGCACTATGACAGGAGAGATGTACGGCAAACGTTTTGTTTTGCAGGGCAGCAGAGGTGCTGTTATGCACAGAAAGGACATGGTTGGGAAGTAGTCAGCGAAAAGGGATAGTCTCTGAACACATGGATAAAGGTGAAAGAAGGTGCTTGTACTTCATTATGTCCTCATTATGGGAAGCCCAGGTGTCAAAACTATGCAGACCTCAGTTTAATAGCCATGACTCCAAAGGCACAGAGCAGTCTTTTTTTTATTTTATTTTTTTAACCAAGATCAATTCTAATTTAAACTAATCACATTTAGTAAATGAGAAAAGTCCAAAAGCATTAGTAAGTGTGTAAAATAAACTTGGGCTCAAGAGGAAAAATGATCTGTTTAAATGTTTGGAATATAACTAACTGATTTCTAATGCCCCTGCGGATTTAAATGCTTTATTATTCTACAGTGAAGAAGTTGGAATATTTGATTGCCCAAATCCGTAAAACAATCCTAAAAAAGTACACAGGTCTATGGTACATATGCATAAGCACAAAGCAGCTTCACTAGATTCAGAAAAAATAGAGCTAAAATAAATAGCTACACATTAGAATTTCTCAAATCATTTTTTTCATACACCCCAATACACACCATATACTGCAGACCCTCTCAGGAATTAGGCAAATATTATAGTCAATTGTGCAATTAGTGGCAACTATTAAGCTGCAGATTCTCAGCCTGATAAGAAGACCAGGCCCTAAAACTGCAGCATCGTCTGTTGAATGACAGACGCAGCTCTGCAGTGGGGTAGAAGGGAACAGATTAAGAAACAGTGTGTGTGACACTGTGTTGTGCAATTGCTAATTATATGTCATTAGCAAAATATCACAAATAATTACTTAGAATTATACCATAAGTAATATATTCTCACAATATGGCCCTCCATATTCCTTTAAATGTTCATGTTGCTACATACCATTCTGCAGCAGCTCCTCCAGGTTGTCAGGGTTACGAGCCAGTTGCAGGATAAGTGTTGCTCCTCTGACTTTCTCTGGGATGTCCTCATACAGCAACTCCACATAATCATCTATGCTGTTAATATTGGCCTCCTCATCAAGCTACAACACAAACTCTGCGTCAGAAAGCTCAGAAAAACAGAATTCTCCTCACTCCCTAAAACTAAAGCTTATTGTTATCTGCAAAACCTGAGTTTAAAAATATAAGTCCATACTGTGTATGTATAAGTTAGTAGTTAGCAGTTAACCTGTTTCAAAATCAGTTAATCACTTTCTGATGTCATAGAAACCAACCCATTTACAAATGCCTGCCTATTTTTTGTTTTATAAAAAAAGACATCATAAATACATACATTAAACTCTTCAATTAAATTACATGTTCTCAATAAATTGTAATTACTTTGCTACTTGAATGACAGACATGATTTCTGCAGATCATTATAAAGCCATGCTCAGAGGTATGAGCACTCTCCACAAGACTTTGCTTCAGGATCTGATTCTTTGATTCATTCCAGCTAATCAGAGCTGCATCAGTCAGCACTGTATCAAAAACAGTCTTTATCCTAATGGATATAGAGTGATCAGGAAAGGTCAAATAAAATTAATTATGGCTGCTTCGGTTAAATATGCCCCAAAAAATAACCGAAGTGAACATCACAGAAAAGTAAAAGATAAGAGTGCAGAACATGAGTTCGTTAGGTGGTGGGTGGTGGTGGTCTAGCGGTAGGATACTCCCCTATAGAACAATAGGTTTCACCATCACTGGGTTCCTGAGCAAGACCCTTAACTCCAAGTTGCTCCAGGGAGACTGTCCCTGGATATAAGAACTGGAAGTCGCTCTAGATAAGAGCATCTGCGAAATGCCATAAATGTAAAGTTACCTTTAGAAACTACTTGTGCTTCCACTCATTCCACTTGTGTATTAATTACTGAAAATCTAAGTCTGTAAAAAGAGTCTAACATTCAAAAACACACCTTGCAATATGCATAATATTTAGTAGGGTACGTCTATTGGCTATTCCAGTCTTAAAGCTTTTCCTGATTTAACGTTCAGTAGCTGTCAGGATATACTGGCCGATTCTTGCTGGCAAATTTATTTCAAATCAGCTTTGAAAATCTAAGATCTCTTTGCTGAGCTTTTGTATTTAATTGTTGCCTTCTGTTTTGTTGAATTCTTGATGGGATTTAAGTCAGAGGATTTACTAGCCTGTTCCAGAACCATGTGGTACCATACCATCATTTCTATGGCTGTGTACTTTGGACCATTGTCCTTGGCAACTTTAGGGCTTTAGGAGAAAATTAGTTCAACAGAATTCCCTTAAATATTCTAAATTAGAAATGCACTGTCACCTCGTGACAATTCCATAACATTATTCTGCGAACACCAAACTTTAATGTTGGGATAGTACACATTATAAAAAAATTTTCATCCACACAAAGTTTAAAGTAAAAAATTTGATCTATTCTAACCGTAGCACAGACTTCCTGAAGTATGTAGGTAATCAGGCACTTCAGCCAAGCTTAAACACTGCAAAAGAGGAGTCGTTCTTGGGTGTTTGAGAGTTAAAGCCTTTGTGTCGGAGACCTTGTCTTATTGGGTTCTTGCTCTGGCAGCACAATCAGAAACGTTGGGAGGATGTCCAGATCTATGCAGACTAATGGTGGGACCATGAACTTTCCACCGGCAAGTTATGTCTCCAACTGTAGAAATTGAGACATTTACTTGGCTGCCTATCTTCCTTTATCACAGTCCACTACAATGCACAATTTTTGTTCTCAAATTTCTCATGAGAGCTTTTTAGACTTGGACATCATGATACATTATTGTAACAGAACTTGACAGCTACTGACCACACCTTATACAACTAAATCAAGGCGAATTCAGTCTGGAAAGGGTTATCTCTATTTCAGAAAGTTTCAGATCATGTTATGCCTCAATATGGCATCTTAAAGTTATTTCTTCCAAGTGGATATTTGCTGCTTCTGTTACTTTTGCTAGTTGCATAGGTCTTTTCAATGTTTGATTTTTTTCCTACTGGTTTGACTTTTTTGTATGAATGTGTATATTTCTGTGAAATTTACAGCCATGGACTGTGTTAAATGCAGTTCCCTAGTGCCTAATTAGTTGCCTACTGTACATTATTTCTCCACACAGCAGCGACACTAGCAGGATAGAGCTGGTACAAGTGCATTAGGCAAAATGACATTGCTGAAGTTTCTGTAAATGTTAGTGTTATCATAACGTGAGAGTGGGAACTTATTTAAATATATCCTTTCAAGAACAACTCTCTGATCAGAAATATCTATCCATCAATCAATCCAAGTCAATCCAAGTACCTGTAACTGTACATTAGCAAGACAGGAGTTTCTAATAGGACAACCATGATTACCGAATTCATAAAATTAATTGCTGAAATGTAAGTTCTTGATGAAATGGCATAGTGATTAGCTCACAATTTGGATAGTAAACATGATTTCTGCAGGTTATTATATTGACAATTATTTTTGGTATACACTAAAGGCATTTAGGTTTGAGATCAAAAGAAGAAAATGAGGAAAAGGATGGAAAATCAGATTTTTTTTTGTTGTTATTTCTTGGTAATAACAACTGGATATGTTAAATTACATAGCAAGATTTGTATCCAACCATCCAGTTTCTAAAGTGAGCAGAAGCAGTTTAAACCTAGAGACTGACAGTTGTTATTAAACAACTAAATAGCTCTTGATATCTGCTCTCGATGGGGAAAAGCCTGTTATTTTAAATCTGAAAAAAAGGAACATTCATTAGAAGCTTTTCACAAACATTAGGCACAATCACAACTATTTGGAATGTCCTGAAAAAGAAGGATGCTGGTGTACTGAGCCACACACACAGAACAAAAACAACACTAGCTGATGATGAATAAATGATCAGTGCTGTAAAAAAAAAAAAACCCAAAAACAAAACAACAGTCCACAGGATAGGGGTGGAGGTATCCCAGTGCACTGTTCATAGAAGGAAGCAAAAATATAGATGCCATACAACCAGATAACGAAACAACTTCAGCAATATGAACAATAAAGCCACAGAGCTAGAAAGCTTCTGGAACAATGTTTTATGGACTGAAGAAACAAAGATTAATCAACACCAAATTCATGGAATTGTGAAAGTGTGGAAAATAATTTTTATGCTCAGGATGCAAAACATACAAGCTCATCTGTTAACAACAGTGGCAGGAGTGTTATTTCTTAGGCTTGACTGGCTGCTTCTGGAAGACTCAATGATCTTTATTAGTGATGAAACTCAAAATGTTAGCACTTTAATGCATTCCAAAGACAGCAGAAACATTTTGCAGAGAAATGCATTCAAACTTATAATAAGAAGTTATCATACAAAAAGAGCATGATCCAAAACACACTGAAAAGCTAACAAAAGATTTCATCAAGTGAAAAAAGTTTAAAGTTTTGGATTTGCCATTCCAATCACCAGATCTTAATGCAATTTAACATGCATTTCATCTCCTAAAGGGGTGACTGAGAGAGAAATTCCCCAGAAAAAACAACTGAAAGAGCACTGAAAACCGTGACCAAAGCAACAGTTGCGTAAACTCAGAATAGTTCTGTTCCATTATATTCAATGTCAATGCCAATCTGTCCTCTACTTTTTATTCATCACTTGTTTTTCAATAAAAATATTTAGTGCATAGCAAAAACAAATTAATTATTTTGGAGAGGACTATAACAGTCCTCAGCAGTCAGAAAATCCACCCCAAGGCATGGCCATGCAAAGCTGATTCTGAGCACTAAAAAGAGCTTTCACATCTGAATTCTGCTAACCTAGATAGAAGTAAGTTCAGAGTCTGTTGTGTGGTAAAAATATATCCTTATATCCTGAGTAACATTAAGGTCTAAGAAATTTTTTAAAAACTATTTCTTGATTAATCATCTAAATGATCACTAGCTAACTCAGTTGGATAAATATTACATAACTGATAGTGACATTCCTTGGATTTTAAAAAGGGGGTGCAGAGTATACACACAAAAGCACTGACAAAAAAATGAAAGATATTTTAAGTCATTTCATACCTCCATCCCTTCAAAAGGAGTAGGATCCCTTGGCTTAATCTGTTTCTTCTCCTTTTTCTCTAAAGATTAGAAAACATGAAATAAACGAGTAATAAACAGAGGTTGATTTGCTTGTGTTGATTTTCTTTATTCCATCCAAATCTCCCACCATCTATCTCACTTTGTATGCCTCGCAAAATAGTACGAGCATCACTGACGCCAATAATTCCAACAGAGCGGACCCGTACCTGTGGGAGACTTCCGGTTCTGCAGATAAAAGAGCAGCTGCTCCACTTCTGGAAGTTTGGACGGTGAAATGAGCCTGCATTCATCCACCACCTTTCGTGCCAATGACCCAATGTCAGTGCTGGGATTAAGGCTTTTCAGACGAATACTGAGGAGAGACATGCTGTTAATAAGCGCAGGGGTGAGGAGGGTATATCAGTGGGCAAAAACAGCACTTACATTTTTTGACATGACTTGCGCTCTCCCAACATTGCATCCCCCATTTGTCCCAGAATCCTTGCTTCCACTTCATAATGGACAACAAGGGCTTTCTCTGTAGGATGTACATCCAGACTGCCTCCCTTGACTTTCCTAGAGAGACATAAAGACCTTCATTACATATAAAGATATGACAGAAAAGGCTCCATCATACACAAGAACTGACGACTAAGGCTGGCTAACGATCCTGGGAAGATTTATTTGACAATAAATCTTCATGCAACAATTATATGAATGAACTACGAGATCTGACTGTTAGCAAGTCTTACATATCTGACACGTTGAAGATTTGAGTTCCTTTATTTACAAATATAACATGAACTTTACTAACATTAAAGTAGAAATGAAGAAGGTATATCGTGTGTGTGTGTGTGGAAAAATAGACATTAAGTTATTTCAAAAATTAAATAAAATTCAGAGAAAAACAGCCATTCATCTTAATTCTGAGAACACTAAATAATCCTGAAATAGAAAGACACTAACTTTAAGTGCTGAGGGCCATATAATAGAGGAAAAACACAGCAGCAGGTGGATAACAGACATAATAAACATGAGTTTATTAGAGCTATAGCATATAGCTAATGCAGTTTTGGCCATAAGACTCCTGAATTCGCTTTTAATTCGCGGTTTGTGCAATTTATACCGAAAGTTGCCGTTATCCTAGCCAAGGTACCGAGAATCGAAATAACAAGACGCAGAACTCACCGCGTTAAATATCTAACGTCGTCCGCCTGCATTGTTTATGTTTGCTAGCAGCGAAAAGCTATCTGAATGTTATTTTATATCTTCGCTGGCTTAACCTGTCTAATTTTCGCCGCTATTCCTCATATTTTCTCGCTGCCCTGACCAATGTTGATGTTTGTGTTGCTAGGGTGTAACCGAGCTCCCATCATGCACCGGTGCAGCTGCTATCACCGCCATCTGTGGGCCAGGAGGATTCTGGAGCGTCTCACCGCGTCCCAAATACATCCCTGCGTACTGCCCCTCATAAGGGAGCCTCAGGAGCATGGAGGCTTTCTTATTGGACACGGCCGCCCGTAAGAGTTTGACACACGCCGTAACTCTTAGTTATTCTCCTCTAATTCTGAAACAAAATGCATATTTTGTCCAACTAAAAATTGCATAATCTGAGAAGTTAAATGTACAGGTTAAGCTTTCTTATTAAATGACATACATAATTTATTTACAAAGAATTATTACAGTATCTCACAAAAGTGAGTACACCCCTCACATTTGTGTAAATATTTTATTATATCTTTTCGTGGGACAACACTGAAGATATGACTTTTTAATACAATGTCAAAAAGTCGTCAGTGTGCGGCTTGTATAACTGTAAATTTGCTGTCCCCTCAAAATAACTCAACACGCGGCCATTAATGTCTAAACCACTGGCAACAAAAGTAAGTACATCCCTAAGTGAAAAAGGTCCATATTGTGCCCAAAGTGTCAATATTTAGTGGGCCACCATTATTTTCCAGCACTGCATTAACTATCTTGGGCATGGAGCTGGGGATGTTAGAGACCTTGCGCTCCTCCACTTTCCGTTTGAAGATGCCCCACAGATGCTCAATAAGGTTTAGGTCTGGAGACATGCTTGGCCAGTCCAGCACCTTCACCCTCAGTTTCTTTAGCGAGGCATTGGTCGTCCTGCAGGTGTGTTTGGGGTCATTATCATGTTGGAATACTGCCCTGCAGCTCAGTTTCTGAAGGGAGGGGATCATGCTCTCCTTCAGTATGTTACAGTACATGTTGGCATTCATGATTCAGTCAATGAACTGTAGCTCCCCAGTGCCGGCAGCACTCATGCAGCCCCAACCCATGACACTCCCACCACCATGCTTGACTGTAGGCAAGACACACTTGTTTTTGTATTCCTCACCTGGTTGCCGCCACACATGCTTGACACCACCTGAAGCAAATAAGTTCATCTTGATCTCATCAGACCACAGGACATGGTTCCAGTAGTCCATGTCCTTAGTCTGCTTGCCTTCAGCAAACTGATTGCAGGCTTTCTTGTGCATCATCTTTAGAAGAGGTTTCCTTCTGGGAACTTTAGAAGAGGCTTCCTTCTTCACACCTGAGACCTTATAGCACTAATGAGTCACATGACACCGGGGAAGGAAAATGGCTAGTTGGGCACAATGTGGACATTTTTCACTTAGGGGTGTACTCACTTTTGTTGCCAGTGGTTTAGACATTAACGGCTGTGTGTTGAGTTATTTTGAGGGGACAGAAAATTTACAGTTATACAAGCTGTACACTGACTAATTTACATTGTATCATCAAGTGTCATATCTTCAGTGTTGTCCCATGAAAAGATATATTTAAATATTTACAAAAATGTGAGGGGTGTACTCACCTTTGTGAGATACTGTGTCTCTGTTCTTCTCTTTCTCTTCTGTTTTATCTTTCCATCCATCATTCTAACTGTTTATCCTGAGTAGGGTCGTCGAGGGTGCTGGAGCCTATCCCAGCGCACACTGGGTGAGAGGTGCAGAAACAACTTAGACAGGTCACCAGTCCATTGCAGGGCAACCACACACACACACACACACACACATACCTACTGGGGAAATCTGGCATCTCCAACCTACCTGACAAAGCAGAAAACTGAAGAGTAGATCATGCCAACCTCACACAGAAAATGAAAGTGACCATTCTCATCATCGTGAGTACACAGCACAACACACAGTGAACCACAATGATATTACACATCTGCATTTTACCCACACAGCAGGGGCAGCTATTGAAAGCAGGGAGCAGTAATGGGAACTGTACCTTGAATACCAAGAGTAACCTTCTGGTCCAGGATTTGAACCCACAAGCTTCCAATCCTGGGTCCAACTTCCTAACCACTCGCCCACCACTGCCTCAGAGTATACCTCAGCATATTGGGCAGCAGTGGCCTAGTGGTTAGGGCGTTAGCCACATGATTGGAGGATCGGGGGTTCGAACCCCTTCCCAGTAGGTTGCGCTGAGGTACCCTTGTCCAAGGTGCCATCCCCATCACTGCTCCCTGGGTGCTTTCAATAGCAGCCCACTGCTGTGTATGGGTGAAATGCAGAGAAAGAATTTCCCATTTGTGGGATTATAAATAAAGGATTATTATGATTATATTCAGGCTGGGAATTGAACCAAGGACCTTCTCACTTTGCAGCAAAAGCACTACCCCCTGCACTACAGACAGCCTCATGAAATAAGGTTGCTATTTTATGTTAAGAATATAAATTTTCTATCAAATGTAATGCATTTTCACATGATGAAATTGCACATAGCATCAATATTTATTTCTGGCCCATGGTCTTTCTCTATTTAATATTTTGCCCTGCATGGGAAAGCGTTTGTCTGACACAGGGATGGAGGATGGAGGTTTGTCCAAAAAGTTACATGAACCCGGCCTTGACTGTGCCTCACCTTGAGGCCATATGGATCACAGACTAGTCAGTAATACCTTTATTTGTAGTGAGCCAGTGAGCTACAGATTAGGCAAAATCAAAACAAGCACATATTTTCTGAACTATTTTAAGTGAATGATTTTGCAGTATAAACCCTTTGCTTACCATCACATTCTACTGAATAAACAACAACTTGAATTTTTAAAGAAAGTGGGAGACTCTGTTCTTTCTATTAAACCCACTAAACTACAACTCACATAATTAATTTGATCTCAATTACTGTAATCTGCATTTCTGCACTATGTATTATATTTGTGAGCATGGGTTAAACAGAAATGCTTAATGATACCCATCAAATCTAGGTTTAGGCAAAAATATGATTAGATTTAAATTAATTAGACTTTCCAATTGCATATCTCAGATAGCCTACTTTGACATGCAATGGCGCCCTCATCTTATTTTTTCATCATCATGGAAAATCCTTACTAGGGATGTGTTCTCTGGAGTGATGAAGCTCCTTTAAATTCCTTTGCAACGAGTTGGCGTAGTGCTTGTAATCCAGGATTTACTTTTGGCTCATACTTTTTAATAATTATTTTTGTAAGAAGAACTCCGGAATATTACATTTCTGTAAATGGCAAAAGTATGTGAAATTAGGATTTGCAGTTAATCTCAATAAAAAATTAGGAAAAATTATAATTTTTGTTGCAATAGTTTAATGATCTACTTTTAGGACTTTGATGATGTTTTATGACATATTTATGCAGAAATGTATACTACATTATAACTATAGATGGTTCACAAGCTATCGAGGATTAACTATATTCATAGCCATTACATTAAGTCTGGGTCAATTTGGCACATTTAGCATCTTTACTGATTGATTGATTGATTGATTGATTGATTGATTGATGGATTCATTGGTTTTTTGAATGATTGACTGATTGATTGAGTGATAGGCTGGTTGGTTGACTAATTGGTTGATTGATTGATCATAGTGTTGTTCTTTTATGATACTGCAGGATCTATCATTTCATGATCATATGTGACATATCTTTAATCCATAAACTGAAATATTTGATCATGGACTCAAGAAATAAGGCTGAGTCCATAATTTGTCATATTTATGTTCCAAATTATTGTCTAACCTTTGGCTATTGGAAGATTTCTTTGTTTCCACTGAGCAGCCAGGTTTTGACATACAGAATGTCACATATCAGCTGACCATGACTTGCTGATTGATTTGTTTTGGCTGAAATCTCAATAACCCAGAGATCAAATTACTGATTGCAAAGGAGATGAGACAACAAAAAGCAAGGGTTTTAGAAATATAGTCATTCAAAACTGCTAACTGCCCCTGGAGAGCTGAATTACCTCATGACATTTTCTTATTCATGTTTCATGATAGATCTCCTGTTATTCTAAGCACAGCCATAAAAAAGTGCCAGTCAAGGAACAGTAAGTTTTTTATATGAATACAAACTTGTTCCCAGATCAACATTTCTTTTATTAAACATCTATTAACCTCTGCACAGGTAATTTATTACAGCATGACAATGGCCTTGACTGATCATTAGCTCATGTCCAAATACAGTCAAATTTCTAGGGACAAAACGCTTTTAGCCAAAAAGTTGTTTTTTTTTACTTCTGACATCACAGTGAGAGGATAAAAGGTAAGGTTTTACACACAGAAGAACTCTGGGCAGCTATTCCCTTACTTTTTTCTTTTTTTTTCTTTTTTTTTTTTTTGCAAATTAAAGTAGCAAGAGATCTAAACAGCTTTTGTAGAACTGTAGAAGTCTTAAATTTTGTGAAGTTTTGTTTGTTTGAAATAATTTTTTGTTTATTAAATCTACAATATATCTTAATATATCTAAATAAATTTTCTTAGATTTTTTCAACAAAGGACTACGTAAAAACTAACATTTAAAAATATACTTTTAAATTTGTATATGGCATGGGACATGGGCCCTTTCATAGCATTAAAGAAAAAGGTGTCTGCAAACTTTTGGCAGTCAGCTGAATATTTTTACACATGCTATATTTGGTGACTAGAATTTTACAGTGCTAATCCACACATGAAGCAAGCGTTCTTCTGACCTTAGTATGTCTGCATTCTTTCAGCAGTGGCATTGCATAACTGGCACTGTATACAAATGCAAGTATCCCATTCCACGAATAGTCACTATATGAATTGCCCAGCTGGCCAAAGGGAGGAGGAGTGGCTCTTTCATGAGTGTGCTGGCATGTGTGACTTCAAGGTCAAAATTATAGAAAGAACTTCTGAAGATAAATTGCCTAAATCTTCCTCACACTCCTAATGCTGAGGTGGGTTACACTACATGCCTTAGTAAATTACATGCAAGTTTTGGTTAATTAATATTTCTCTGAGAATTTACTCATTACATTTTACATTTACAACGAGTCGCTATCAATTAGTTACTTTTTTTTAGTTTACTGTCTTTTTCCTGGACTGGTACACCCAAGTGTTTAATGGGTTATGTGCAGAGAGACATTTTTTTGTTTGGTTCACTGTGTACTGTGCTGTGGCGTTCACAATGACAAATAGTCATTGTTTTTTTACAAATATTTAAATTATTAAAATGATCAAGGTCCTATGTCTTACATCTTACTGATGTTTTTGATAATCCCTCTTCATTACTACATTATAGTACCAGTGCTTCTAGCTAAGCATTTATTCAGGTTACTCTACCCACCCTGACCCAGGCCTGAAGCAGGTGATCTGTTAATCCTACTGATTTTTCAGCCCCCTCCTGAGAAAAGGACTCAGCTGATCAGTTACGGGACAGTTGCCAGAGGCATCCCACACAGATATAGCAGTGGCGGAGTGTCTTCGTCACTCGGCTCAGAGTCTTGTGAATGCACACAAACACTCCCTCAAGCTTCAAGGCTTTTTGCTGACAGATTCCAACGGCAGCATTTCAAAAAGTCGATGTCCATCATGGAGTTCAGTGGCACACATCAGGCTTTCTGCAGCCGCTGGGCCAAGACAGATGACAACATGTGCAGACACAGCATGTCCTTCCACCTGCACAAAACTCTGAGGCAGGAGTTCTTCGCCAGTTACCTTTACCTACTGGAGCAGATTCCCCTTGGTAAAGACAGTATGTGTTTGTGTGTGTGTGTGTGTGTGTGTGTGTGTGTGTGTGTGTGTGTGTGTGTGTGTCTGTGTGTGCATGTGTGTCTAAGAAGCCTATCAGTAGCATGCTATAGTAATTAAGATGAATAACAGTGGATGTCAATTGCAGTCATAAAAACATGCACAGCTTTTGTTCCCATTTTCTCTGTTTAACACACCTTTTTCAGTGCATGAAGAAGCCATCAATTTAAAAAGAACATTTACTACCAAAACTAATGTAGTTTGAAATCTAGTTGAAATCTATTATAGTGTCTTATACTATATGAACCTTCTTTAGATGAGGTTGCAAACTTAAACAATACAGATTATTCCCAGTGTTTGAAAAAGAGTTGATAACTTAATAATGCAGGGTTGCATGTTAATTCCAATAACTCAAGCAAACCCACTGAAACTGCCAATTGATGCACTCAAACGTTCATCTGGCTCTCATATATATTAAGAAAACAAATCTAGTTAATCTAAATGGAATTAACTAAAATTAAAAATCTAAAGCAATAATGTTGGAATAATATAAATATATGAAGCATTAAAGCGGGCTTGTGGTTATTGTAATTTACAAGACACATGTAATTCAATTCAATTCAATTTATTCTTATATAGCGCCTTTTACAACACAGTTGCCCCAAGGCAAATAAGGGGCAGCGGTGGCCTAGTGGTTAGGGAGTTGTCCACAGGATCCGAAGATTGTAGGTTCAAACCCCTTACTGGAAGGTTTCCCTGAGGTACCCTTGAGCAAGGTACAGTCACTGCTCCCCAGGAACTTTCATAGCCACCCCCTGGTGTATGGGTTAAATGCACCAATTTAACCCATGGTCCAATTTTGTTGTGCTGGAATGCAGTGTTTTTCCTTTTCCAAACCCAATGCTTTTCATTTACAGCAGAAAGTTCTATTTTGATTTGACCACAAACATTTTTTCCACTAGTTTCATGGGCTGATCTTAAGCAAACTTAGTAGATATATGGTAGATGGGCAGTAAAGTTTCTTTTTGCCCTGCGCACTATTGTTGTTCAGGATCTCCTGGTGATGGTTTCTGCTCTGGGATGTTTGTCGGTTCCTTCATATCAGCTGCTCATTTCAGGGCCTTCCACAACATTTTGTTTGGTGAAGGCCAAAAATTTGACTTGACCATTCCAGAATATTAATTTATAAAATTGGATCTACATGATGTACTTTCTAATGTGTTTTTATTCATGGTCAGAGGTTTGGACATTCTGCTTTAGAACTCACTGCTGTAATTCAGAATTCATCAAAGATGACAAGCCATTTCGGCCCAGATGCAGCAAAACAGGGCCAAACCATGGTGCTACCACCTCCATGTTTCACAGCTGGGATAGGTTTCTCATGCTGGAATGCATTAATTATTATATAATTATTATATTATTATATATATAATTACAAACCTTACTCTTGAAGTGATTTTAGTTGGCTGTCTACTCCTGGGGAGGTTAACAATGGTCTTGAATTTCTTTGTTATGTACACAATCTATCCCAATGTGGCGCTCTTTACGAGTGAATATATAACCATTTCTAGTCTCATGAGCATCGACAACTCAAAAAAACAAAAAAGTTCTAAAGGATTGATAAATTTGCTCCTTAAGTAATGGAAATCTGTTTCATTTCAGCTTTGTTGAATGAATCACTCATTTTTCCATTTTCTATTTTACTCCACTGCAGAGAGTTTTATTAATTAGAAGCTTTACTTTACTTTACTTTACTTAGTATCAAACTGAAAATAATTTTACTATTATTGCCAATCCCTAATATTTGTACAGTCTTTGCGGACACTATGTGTTCCTTCCCAGGTTTTTCATCCACATATGAGGTGAATAATGAACTTTGGAGGACATGCTGACACATGCATATACACATGCTGTAGATGTTCCTTGATATGTTTGATTCTTTTTCATCTTACAACAGCACCATATTGTAATATGACTATAATTTGATTGAAAAGAGAAAATCACATACAAAGTCAAAGCCACAGACAAATCTCCAAATATTAATGGGCCAATATAAAAGGATCAGAGATAATCGCCCAAGCTTGTCTCTCTTAGCTGCCTCAGAATCCACATTTCTATTTCTGTCCTCCACAGCTCCTTCTTCACATTTCAGTATCACACTTCATTCATACTGCCAATCGTGTCACATGGTGTCTTTCATCTCCTCATCAATTTATCAGCTCAAACAAAATTTTCCTGGAACTTTCTGGTTCAACTGTCCACTTACTCAGTTAACCTCTTCCTTCCCTGCTTTGTTCCATTGAACTCCTGGACATCTGGTCAGTGAACCAAAGATAGCTCTGGAGACTTTCCAGTTTCCAGCTTGATATGCTAGTACTGTCTTATTAACATGCTAAGAGAGTGGTGAAGCAACTGCATCATCACTTGTTCTTTGCTGGCAAGAGTTCTTTTCTCACAATCACACCATGACAGCCAACCATTTGTTTCATAAAGTTTGTCAACTGTGTACAAGCTCCCTACACCAGGAAGGCTCTGAAACACCTTTCCAAATATTCTTAGGTTTTCACAATTTTAAAATTAATATTGTCCTACAACGGCAACAACCTGCATCCATCCCTGGAATGTTAGGTGTCTGAAATTGAGATTTGCTGACTGTTTAACTCTTTGCTGCTTCTAGTATTAGAAGATTTCTGGTAGCCTATTACTATTGTCAGTTTTTATTTATAAAAGTAACTATATTTAAATGCAAAGCAATGATTCAAAATGTCGCTAAGACTACAAGTGGAATTATAGAATAGTTGAATTGTCATGGTCTGACTTAGGTCCTAGACAGCCTGAGTTTCTAAATATGAGATCCATGTCAAGTTTGCCTGAATAATATGAGATTAATTTGGTTAGAGATTGCTCTAATGACTCTGACATTGATATTGATGAAAAGAACAATTAGCTGAGTGCAAAAAAGTAATTTCAAGTTAAATACAATTGCTATAGTAAAAATAGTAAAAAAAAAAAAAAAATTGTGCTTGTTTCGTGCTCATGTATATGTATTTGTCCTTCAAAAGTGAAACTATATCCTGTGACCTGTGAGTACATCAAAGGGGAGAAGCAGTTCTACTACAGATCCCAGAACTTCTACAAAGGGGTACCAGCATCAGAGGAGGGCATGATGGGAGATTTTGTGGAGATATCAGAGGTGGACCTGGAGGGCTCCAGAACATTTTTGAAGAAGTTTGTGGTATGATAAGCACTCCACAATCATAATTCTTATAAGTAATAAGTAGGTAAGTAAGTAATATAACTCCAGCAGTAGTTCTGATAGTATAATTGGCTTTTTGAAAACTAAGATAATTATAATTTAAACAAATTCCTAGCTGCTCCACCTGTATATGAGTTAGTTAATGACTAATTTGGTAGCCATGCTTATTTTGCACTTTTGTCTAATCTTTCAACCACTTAGCAGTATACAGTAAAGGGGAAGAGTGATTAATTCTTTTGGATTTTTTGTTTATTCATTACATTTGATTTATTACATTACATTACATTCCAAAAATGTACAATGCACAGGACATAACGGTTTTTAAAAAATATTTTTGTCATTTATTTAAGCACATAGCAAACACATTCGAGAGCATAAACAATTTAGTGTTTTAAATAAACAAGAATAGAGGAGAACGGGGCAAATGCTTGTATGCCGCACTGTATAGATATGTTTTTTTAAGTGGTGCTGACAGATAAAATGCTGACATTCAAAGCTGTGAAATATTTTCATAAATACCTTCAGGCCAATGAGGCAGCAGATGACAAAATACCTTGTTTATCTCATCTTTTCTGCAAAAAATTGAAGTAATTACTGTAGCTTTTGTCCCTGCAAACACATTCATGCATTTTCAGTACTTATAGGTTTATTTTGCCTTGCATCTATTTGAAACTTGCCTCCGAAAGGGGAAGTAGGCCCCTTTAGAATTGGTGTTAGTGCTCTTGGTGTCCAATTGTCTCTATAAATGTCTGCTTATAACAGCTGCATCCTACCCATTAAGCCTTCTACTCCAGTGCATTCTCCATTTGATGCAGTTTAATCTCTGAAAACACTCCCAATCAGACATTAGCCAGTGAGGGTAACTGTTCATAGATCAGAACTAAAAAACTCAACACTTTTGGATTGGTACTTTTACAGTGGCCAAAAAACAATAAAACCTTTGATAATGAAAACCCTTGTCATTGCAAGGTCAAAGCACAGCAGACAATGAACCGCAACGAAATTGAACCTCTGCATTTAACCCATGCACACTCAAACACCGTGCAGCAGTGGGCAGCTATTGAAAGCGCCCAGGGAGCAGTGACAGGGACGGCACCTTGCTCAAGGGTACCTCAGGGCAACCTATTGGGAAGGGGTTCGAACCCCCGATCCTCCAGCGAATGCCCTAACCACTAGGCCACCGCTGCCCCGTGAATGTGAATAACATTGACTGTGCTGTTCAAAAAGCACTTATCTAGCAAGGGAAACGTGAGTAAGAGAGAAAAAAGAGATGGAGCAGTCAGTGATCAGGAGAGGAGAACGTGTAATAGTGCATATGAGTTATTTTGTTTTGAATATGTAGGGCTGCAGGGTTTTGGATATACTGGTGCCGAGCACTCAACCTTTCTCACAACTGCTCACAGATGAAGTATAGGATATCAGAGATTAACTTTACAGATTGTGATAATATTGTATGACAGCACATTGATCCTACACCTGTGTTGTTCAATAACACATACAGTTTAAAAGAAGACAAGGGAAACTGTAACTGACACCATAACCCTATAACACTTCCTTCAGCTATCTGATGATCTAATTGACACCTCCGGACAAACAGACATAGTAAAAAGGGGGATTATGGAAGGCAGTGCAAACTAATATCACTGGTATCATCTTCTCTGTATGCTCCTTTGTTTATGTTACATCTTGTATGTCATTCAATATTTGGAAAGATAGTAATCTGAATGATGTAACTGAAGGTTTTTCTATAAACCTATTAAAATTGAATGATAATGAAATATGAATTTGAGGTATGTAACTACATCTCTGACATTGTATTGAGGAAACCAGCAAAACCTAAACTTATTTTAAGTTCTAAGTCTTAAGTTATAGCTTAAGGAACTACTAACACTATTTCAATACATTTTTAAAGTAATAATCCTTTAACAAACCTGGCAGCTGGTATTTTCAACTATGTAAAAAAAATAAATACAATGAATGAATTACCTCCTGGTCATTAACAATTTAATATCTTGACATTAAATAAATAATGTCAACATGTGCAGTGCATTCAAAAAATTTATTTGAACAATTATAAAAGAAATGTGAAATATGGGTATGACTGCATATTAAATATAATATAAAGTATATAATTATTTTGTTTTTATTATCCAAATCAGGATAGATTGCAACCGATGCAATAGATGTCTTTTTTGATTATTAAAGACTATGCCAAGACAACTCAAAGATAAAATATCAATTCTTTTTCAGATTTTTGTTTATTTCAATATCAGATGGACCAAGTATAAATAATTAAGCATGTGGTCCCTTTAGGGTCCAGGGAAGGCAGGTACTGAGCGGGGACTGGACTGTGGCTGTGGTATTGGACGGGTATCTAAAGGAGTTCTGTTCCCAGTGTTAGAAACCATGGAAATGCTGGACATGATGGAGGACTTTATTCTACATGCCCACGAGTGTTACTTGGGTGACTTTGCTGATCGTGTGGAGACCTACTATGTCTACAACCTACAGGATTTCATCCCTCCATCCAAGAGATATGATGTCATCTGGATGCAGTGGGTAGCCTGTAAGTAACCAGACAACTCCACATGTGTGTCTGATGCTGTGTATTTGTAATGTTTGATGATTTGTGTGCAGTATAAACATTTAATTCACAGGCTATTATAACATATAGCTTGCAAGTGTAAAGCAAGAGTGAATTCTCACTGCTGTTGTGTGACTTGGGGGCGGTGGCCTAGTGGTTAGGGAGTTGGCTCAAGGATCGGAAGGCTGTGGGTGAATCCCAAACCGGTAGGTTGTCCTGAGGTACCCTTGAGCAAGGTACCGTTCCCATCACTGTTCCTGGGCACTTGTAATAGCTGCCCCCTGCTGCACGGTCTGAATGGGTAAAAAGCAGAGGTAAAATTTTGTCATGGTTCACTGTGTGCTGTGCAGTGTTTCACAATGGCAAAAAATTACTTTCCCTTTCACTTCGGAAGATAATCTGTCTAAAACTGTTTGATGAAGATGGTGTAGCAGTCTGTGCTCAGACACCTTACTCTAAAACAGTGAAATACCTACATCCTTGGTAGATATAGAGGGCCTGTTTATTTAAGGAACTACCAAAGTGATACCAGTCCTCCAGGACCAGCACCTGTTCTAAAAGCTCTGCTGTTGGTCCTGTTCCTAGGCCACCTGACAGATAAAGATCTGATGGAATTCCTGAGGCGAGCGAAGGAAAGCCTAAAGCCCAATGGCGTTATCATCATAAAGGACAACATGGCACGTCAGGGCTGCAGACTAGACCCTGTTGACAGCAGCATCATCCGGCACCTGGATATCATGAAGAGCATTATTCAGAAAGCTGGCCTTACCATATTAGATGTGGAGAAACAGGAGGGCTTTCCTGAAACCATTGTGCCTGTTTGGATGATAGCCATGCGCTAAGTTGAAGGCTACAACGTTAACTGGGCTCAGTCTGACTCCTCGCCTGGTTTTCTGGAACCAAAGCAGTGCTGAGATCATAGCAAAATAACAGAAATGGTCTCATTTAACTACTCTTTCTGACATCTCTTCTTTTTAGGACTGCAGTGTTTTTTGGAAAGCTTCAGCCAGTTCCAAGTTTGAATTAGGTTGAATTAATTCACTTGTACATACATTTAACTGACTGGAACCATCCAGTTCTGTTCAGTTTAAGCACAGATTGACAAAAACTTGTTAAAAGTAATAAATATTCAAGGTAGGGCTCATTTTATTTTCTTGCATGTGTTTATGTGTTGAAATATAACTTATAAAATATAAAATATAACTAGCATTCCTTTATAATTTATAATAATAGATTATATACATATTTAATGAAAAAAAAGGAGAAAAAAGTTGGTTGGTCACATTCTGTTATGAGTGGCCCTAATTGATTATCTTTAACTTAATAAATTATCTGGTGAAATTATTGTGATTATATTTAGCTTTAGGGTTACATTGATTAATTGGTTAAAATAAATAGAATCTATTATATTGAGCTTCATGTTCAGTTGCATTTAATGGATTTTTAGCAAACTGTTCAAATCAAGGTGAGCATCTACAAAACATCTGCAAGTGCCACTCAAATATAAGTTTTTCAGTTTGTGTTTGGCTATTATATCTTTGCGGAATTCAATATATAGTTTTTTTATCCCAACAGTAAACTTTGAATGCTGATGGATGTATATAATTCTAAAAAATGCAAAACTTTTCATTTGTTCTTCATGTATCACTTCTATTAGTCTGAAACAACTCAGCATATTAGTGGAGGTGTTGTGTTCTGTACTCTGATATCAATAAAGGCAAAGTCATAAACACACTCTCAAACATGAAGGCCTCTGTCTTGAAAATAGCCTGCATCATACTCTTAGGTATTTGAGAATAACTGGAAACATGTCAGTTACAATGTAACACAGATAACACCGTGGGTTTATGTGTGGGAATATGAAGACGTCAGACTTCCTTTGGATTTTTGACTACACCAACTCCTCCCCCAATAACAACAACAAACACTCAATCACAAATAAAGCTGTTATGCTGTTCGGAGACCTGACCTGAAACTCATCCTCTCATCAAGTTAAATAAGAATTCGAACATAATCAAACTCTTCTCTCAGAAAGGCTACGGCAGTGATCGAGTATTTTGTTTTGTTTTGTGATTCATAAAAAAAAACCCACATTGTTTAGGTAAATCACTCTCAGATGGGCTCTTTGTACAGAGACGTGGAATTGTTGGGGATTTTGACAGACCACTCTTTTGTGTCCGCCTTGGAGCCCAGCCAGACCTGTCACATCCTGTCTGCATAAAGAGCATCATGGCGTCGCCTCAAATATTCCGCGTGGAGATGTTTTGAGCCGCTCAAGTTGAAAAGCTCCAGCGGTTCCTCCTTCCCATGAATGGACGGTCTGTCAAGAACTAAAAAAAAAGAAAAAGAAAAAAGAGAAATATCCGAGCCTTCTCAGCACGAAATGCAATCCGACTACTAGATCCAGTTCCGTGTCTGCCGTGGCGTGAACTGAGCTGTTTCTCTTCTAATTCCTCTCACACACAAGCCTTTTGAGGGCTGCTTTTTTTCCACATTACAACGCCCTCGGGCCGTAGAGCTGTGTTCCTGCCTGATATTTGCACAAACAGCGGCCAAGTGTCCAGCCACACATTCAGGAATAGTTAGCGTGCCTGGCAATCTGCACTATCATTTCTAATCTAACTCACTCTCCTGCCAGGCGGCCTGGCAGCCATTGGGCCACATTAACAGAGGTAACATTAATAAATCCAGTCATATTAGTAGTGAATTGGGCCTTGGTCCAGGTATGAAGAGAGCCAGCGTTAACATTGACAGGTAAGTAGGGCCTTTGGACTGACACAGATAATTAGGCCAACAACTCAGAGCACAGGCTGCACAACGCGAGGACCGCGCCAATATCCAAACTGACACAACAATCATATTTCTGCATTTCAGCAGAAGCATTAGATAAGACATGAATTCTCCTTTGAACTTTAGAAGTCAGACAGGTTTTTAAAGCAAATGTACTATAGTTTGAATTTAATGCAGATGTTCTAGTTCTGTGTGCAGGCGCACTGCAGAGCGCAACCCAAGCAGCTGTAGGTTGTGTCATTAGCGCACTGCCTCAACCCTTATTACCAAGAGGATCAAACTGAGTCATGAACATCTCCCCATATATACACCTATATAATAATATAATGACCTTGTTCTTTTGATAACTGAAAGCATGTGTCTCTTCACTGGGCTGCTCTCACCACCAGTGAAATAAGAAGATTAATTAAATTAAACGGTTTTCTTGGATGCTTATCTTCATAGTGTTCTTTTGCTTCATAAGCACAAAAGATTCAGAAGAAATTCAGAAGAATGGGTTCATGTGCACCAGTTATTGAATTCTTTATCAGTTATTGGTTTCTTTAACAGGAATTCTACCTTAATCTGATTTTTGGAATTTAGTATGTTACTAACAAGGACCCTTGATTAATTAGATAACTGCATAAATGAAATGTAGTCTGTCATAAACTAGATGTTCCACATCAGCAAAAGCCTTTTTCTAAGATCAACTGGCATGTATTTAGATGTAAGATCCATTGCACATGTTATGAAACTGAAATGTTAATGTGCAGATGACTATATTGTAATCAAATTGCCAAATTATGCATGACAACAGTTTCTGGCTTTCGTGTCCAGCCAGTTTTAAAAGAATTAGCTTGTGTTTGTGTGGATGTCTTTCTTTTTGCCAGGGACTCTATGTATTTACACTATGTCACTCTTCCAATACCATGAGTCATGAATTACGGTCAATTGTGGATTTGGCGTTTGCAGAGGGGAAAAAAATGAAACACAAGCAAGTGAAAGCGTTTTCCATAATAAGAGTCACGAACACTTGCAGTTATTCACAGTGGCTATGGGGGGCTTCCAGAAGTTCAGCATGTTCTTGGATCTAGATGAACGGGTTGGGAGGCTCTTGAAATACAGGCACCTTATGACCTTGGCATCTTCTCCCAAAAGCAACAGAAAAGGATCTTTTAATGGTAAAAATGCTGTGAGATACTCGAAATGTCCATTGTAAGAATACAGTGCAGGTGGTACAGGCGGTTAAATGCTTGGATGGACTTGTGAAAAGAGCTTTGGCAAAGTAAAAGGATGCAAGTTAGTAGTAGTTTATTAGTGAAAACACACAGTACATTTGCTAACTATGTTTATAGTGGAGAATTAAATATTTTTATATATATTTTAGAGAGTAAAACTAGGCCAGAGGTCTATGAACAACATCAGACACTGTGGCACAGTGGCACCAGCCTGGCTGCACTTTACCGCTGTGGTAAAATGGGTTGTGTAGGGCAGAACAAAGTTATGGTCACGGTCACTGTTAAATGGCTGCCATAAACCATGGTTGCCCCATCAGTGGGTATGTGCCCGTGTCTGACTTGGCCTGATGTGGTTGACTGGCCGTTGCAGTCAGACGCCTGTCTTTGTGATTGCAGCGGCCTTTTTATGGTGTGGAGGGCTAAGTGTTTATAACATAGGGGCACAAACAATAAGTAAACAGTTTTAAGCTTGATGCCTACAGCTAAATGTACTTAAATGTACATGATACACCATAAGAATGTGTGTATTACAGGTATGAGTGTAGTGTGCATGGCTGGTGTTAATGTTATAGAACAGCATGCTTTTTCTATTTGTAATTCTTCTCTGGAGCCCACCATGACTCTAATAGAGCAAGGTGGAAGAGGAGGATGGAAATTACATGTGCAAGTGCATGCATTAATTCACTCTAATTGGCTACAGCACACACCTCGTTTAATGACATCGTACAAAGTTTACCAGTGCAGCCACCCAATTAGATTCAGGGGAAAGAGGAAAAACAACACAGAACCCGCTGTTGAAATATTTTGGTTTTGTTGACTACTAAAACCATGTGGAACCACCTTGTAGGCATTTTCTCTTCTCTCTCTCTCTCTCTCTCTCTCTCTCTCTCTCTGTCTCTCTCTCTCTCTCTCTCTCTCGCTTTCTCTCTCTCCCTCGGCTTTCCTCTCTCCAAGTATCTGGAAGAGTCACTCCTCACGCTGGTTTCAATTCCCTAAACTTTCAGATCACACTGTAATGAGCCAAAATGACTCTCACATGCACTTTATGCCCGCTTGAATCATTTTTCCACCAAAGCAATTTAGGCCCGAGATTCAGTATTGTTTTCCAGAGTGAGTGAGTCAAGAGGGACAGTTGTGCACTTGGTTCATTTCATTTATTTATTTATTTTCGCCCAGAACGCCACAATTCACATTTGTTTGAGAGAAAACATTCCAAAAAGCCTAGCTGTTGCATCAAATCCACCGAGACAAAAAAAAAGAATAGTTAATATGGCAGGTACTTCCTGTTTTTGAAGAGTAGCTAGTTTTTTCCCTGCTGGGGGTGCAGCCAGGCTTTATAATAAGCTGTGGTTTGCTGCCAGTTTATTATTCATTTTTTCTGCTGAGAGGGCGATTTTAAAGCTTTTGGAAAGAAAAGACATGGATGGGGGAAAATGGAGGTTTGAGCAAAAACCTTGATTTCAAAAGCCAGTCTTGCAATGTTTAGATTTTCCTTTTGACATGTCCACTCACATTGCCCCATTCTCAGTCCATTGTCCTCCTTTTTCCATTGTCCCATTTGTAAAGATATAAAAATTATTTTGCCTTCCATTACTGTTATGGTTTGTTTTTTTCCATTCCTTACTCAATGCCGTTAACCTCCTTTGAGGGTTTTCATGTAAACATATGTCCAAGTCATCAGAAATTTGGCCCCGACAGTTCAAAACCGGACATGAACAGAACGTTCCTCCAAATTTCAAACACATTAAATGATAGATTAGGCTGGCACAATGACTACAAAGAGTCATTTTCAATTGCATTACTGACTATACAATTATAGATTCAGTATTTTGCTAAGATAATAATATAACATTACATTTATTTCCTCCAGTTTTAAAGGGGCATCCTAACATTGGAGCTTGGGAAGGTACCAAAATCACTTGTTTTTCCCATTTTAAATTACAATTGTGTGCAATTTCCAAGCTAGCAACTCATATTCCCCATAAATCTTAAAGGCAGCATCATTTTGACAAGCCTACCTGAACTTTTGGGTAACCCTCAGTCTTTCAACATAGCAGAGAATAGGAGAGGTTCATAAGGTACATTATGTGATGCCACACCCTTAAAGGAACATCGGCTTGCAGAGCAAAACAAAGCGTTCCTCATTGACCTTTATATATTTTTCCAGTTTTGTTTAGCCAAGATGATGGATCGTTGTTGTCTAATTAGATGCATTAATTGATGATGGTTCATTCATACAGAATCGCACCACAGAAACAAAGAAAAGAGAGGAGACAGCGAATTTATGCTATTCAGTTAGCTCCTCTAGGTAGGGAATGAAAGAATGGGAAACGGTAGATCAACACATCTTTGCAGAAAACACTTCAGGAAAACAAGCCCAAGTATTTTATTACCTGTATTTTTAGCCATGTCTTTACCACAACACTCTGGCATGTTTCATTTTTGTGGACCCTCACATTGGCCTTAGCGAGTTATATTAGTGGAGCAGATGGGCTGTGTCCCAAATCACACACTTTTTTTCTTTACACACTCCATTACTCAGGGCATGTCCGATAGTTGGACACTGCTTTTCACATACTATTAAGTGTGATAGTATGCAGTTTTGGATGCTACCACAGTTACATTCACAGTAAGTTACCAAAATCTAATGAACAAGTATCCTAGTTAAAGGGAAGATTCATTTAAAGTCTGAAAACCTAAACGATGGTTGACAAAAAGTGAATAACTTGCATTAATAACATTATTTCGTTATCTCGCAATTGGTCTCCTAATCGGCAGCACTATTTAGCTGTCTGAACTGCTAGAAACTTTCACGGCAGTGTAAGGGAAGGGATGCTCCAGATGCAGATGCAGACATTGCCTAAGATCATCTCTGGCTCTGCTTTAGTGTTTAGTGACTGTTACACTGAGGCAGGTGCTGGATATCAAAAAGTGACCTAAACTTACAGGTTGTTTTCTTATCTTTGTTTTTGCTGAAATGTGATAAATATCTGCTTGGTTGGAACGGATGATTTTCTTCCCAGTTCAAGTTCTTCTGGTTTTGGACCTCCAGACCTCTGCACTAGTCATGTGACTGATAACTATGAATTGTTTGTGTTTTCACCTGTAATCTGTAAACACTACTTTATAAGGAACAGTGATGTTTAATGTTCTATCCACAGCAAACAGACTAGGATTTCCTCAGTTACGTTATTGTAATTCCCATTTCACAAGTTTCTGACCTGAAGGCAGCATTAGCCCACATAGCTAAGTTAGCTATTCAAATTGAGATGAATTAGGTCAATGGATGAAAGCAAGGCTCAAACAGAGCAAATGTACTTTGGTAGGCTAGAAAGCTGGCAGCACCATGTCTCATTTTGGCCAAGTTTACAACCCAAGCTGAGAAATACGACTTTAATAATGGTTACAAATGGCAGGGCCGGTACTGAGCCTGCAGCTTTGTGAGGGAAATAACTGGCTCCTAGGCCAACCGTCCCTTGGTAGAAAAGACGCGAAAATAACCTGTGGCGTGTCAGATAGGGGCACTGCCGAAATCTCCTCTATAAAGTTGTGATTAAAACCACCGTCTCGGCGTTTTCTCCACCATTTTAGTGCTGTGACATTGGAACACATGGCCTTGTCGGGAAAGTGGGCCGAGGCGAGAAGGCCCGATAAATGGCGCCAACCGCACGTGTGATCCTCAGACAGCGCTGTGGCAGGCTGTCATGACTGCCCTCTCCAAGATCTCTTGTGGTAAGCTAAGTGTTTTTTAAAGACCAAGACTAAAAACCCACATTTTTACACAGCCCCTCGTCCACATTTTACAGTTTCTTAACTCCGACTGCTCTAAGTTTAGAAAGTGTGAAAATCGGAGAGATACAGCTGAGGAGAAACAGCGTCGACAGCTATTCCCAGCCGGCTGATTTTTTTTCCAGGCTCAAGTTTTAAAACACAAACTGCCTGATGTTTTTTCTCATTAAAACTGAATTCATTACATAGAATAATGTGGCCGCTTGTTTCATTTTCATTTGTATGATGTAGTCCCTTGTCTATGTATCTGGTAAAACTGGATAAGAACTTTTTGGTTGGTTTTTTGTGTGTGTTTTTAAGTGTCTCTGCATATACTGTAAGTATATTACAGACTTTATGGTTCATATTACATAAAAACCTACAGTTTCTGATAGTTTTCTTGATTAAAACTAAAAAACTTTAGTTTGTAAATAGGCTGCTCAGTGTGATGCTGTACTGTTCTCGGCTCTCAAGCAGGCCTGTTTTACAGCCTCCTCTGGGACACAGTTAGGAAATGTTGTTCATTGTCACATGACATTAAGAATACAGACAAACCCCAAGACTCAGAAAGAAATCCCCCCCCAGAGAAACACCCCCACCCCAAACTCCCTCAGTCTCACACACACACACGCACATCTTGCCAGCAGATGTGGCAGGACAGCAGACACTTCAAAGCAGCGGCTCCCAGACCTGCTGCTCATGCTGACGCCAACTGTAAAAGAAAGCCCGGACGTGTGGCGTGGAAAATATGAACCCGTTCAAATAATGGCCGGCGAACAGCCACCTTGAAGGAGAGCTTTTTATTGCTCATCGTCCGATTCCATGGAGCACCAGGCTGCGAGAGTAAAGGAGCTGATGAGGGAGTCATCATGACTGAGAGAGCCAAGCTTTACTCAGCCAGGTGCTGCTTTAGATGAAGCAGTTTGCCAGGATTAACACAGAGAGCTCTCTCCTCTCTGTCTGAGTGAGAGAGAGAGAGAGAGAGAGAGAGAGAGAGAGAGAGAGAGAGCTGTCTCTTATACAAGAGAGAGAGAGAGAGAGAGGAGACTGACAGCATCACACACACCTCCAAAATCTGGTGTGCAGTTCATGAATCCTTTCTCTCCCCTCCCTCTCTCTCTCCTCCTTCATCCACGCGTGTTATTCTTCTGTGTAATTTATTGTAATGAGGTATTATAATCCATTGTTGCTGTCGCAGGGATGGGATGAAAGAGTGGGCTGCTTGTAGTTGAATTATACCCACTGGGTCTTCATCATTTTCTCCAGTGATTTTTTTTCCATGCACATGAATTGTATCCAGCCTAGTGCCTAGTGTGCGGTGTGTGTGTGTGTGTGTGTGTGTGTGTGCATGTTTGTGTGTGTGTGTGTGTGTGTGTGTGTGTGTGCATGTTTGTGTGTGTGTTCATTGGTAGGGGGTTGACATTTCAACATCTTTTACAATTTGCCATCTCCGGGGACACAGCCCTTCATGTTTGTCATTGGTAAGAGAGAAATGGCCACAAAGCCCATAAGTGACTGTGGGGTTTGCTCTCTTCTGCAACCCACATGGGGACCTTGAGAATGCCACTTCTTTCTTAGTAAGTGTTCACAAAGACGTGTTGGCTTCTCTCCAAAAATGAAGAATAAATAGTGCACGAATCCATGTTTGTGGTTTGTTGGATTGCAGCACTATCTTGGCCCAGCTTGCTAAGAGTTCAAAAGAGGAGGCAGAAGTACACTCAAATTTTAGAAACAAAGTTTTACAAATGTGCTGAAGGTATGGAGAGAATGTTTAATCATTCTTAATAATGAATAATAGTTAATAATTCTTCTAATCAGAGTCTGTTCCTGCTGCAGTCTGTAACGTTCATGCAGTACTAAGTGTTGAAATCTGTTTTCAATCCATTAATTGTACTGAAACCAAAGTAAAGGAGTTTGTTTTGATGGGATTCAAAAAAGCTCTTGAATGTAGCCTCACTGTGCTGCTCACTTTCTTTGGACTGTTGGTTTGTAACTGTGTTGCACATTCTTGCCCCCACGCTGGCTCTAATGCAACAGAGCTCACATAAAAACCTAAAATATAATTCCTGATGTATCTTTTAAAATTGGGCAGCGGTGGCCTAGTGGTTCGTGGAGTTGCCCCCGCATTGGAAGATTGTGGGTTCGATTCCCTCACCAATAGGTTGCCCTGAGGTACGCTTGAGCAAGGTACCGTCCCTGTCACTGCTCCCCGGACGCTTTCAATAGCTGCCCACTGCTGGATGGTGTTTGAGTGCATGGGTTAAATGCCAATCCAATTTCATTGTGGTTCACTGTGTGCTGTGCTTTGACCTCAGAATGACAAGGGTTGTCACTTTCACTACGAAAGAAAAAAGTAATTTTTTTAATTGCACTAAATGTATCATTCTTCCTGTCACATGCTAAGGCATATTTTCCTTGCCTTTTGAGATCCACTGATTTACTGGAAGCAATCACAATTTATTTTTACATGTTTTCTACCCTCTTTTATCGCTTTGAATTCATCTTATTAGTCCATAAACCAAAACATTGGCTTTCTCTGTTAAAAACATTCAATAGCAAACAAGAACTCTCTGAAATGAAGTCACAGATGAAGGTTTAAGTAGTGTTTAATGATTCCTTAAAACTGGTTCCTTAAAAAAAATCACTCAGTCAAAAGACTGTAGAAAAACCAAAATGGTTCCCCATCACTTCAGATAAGCTTTTTTGAAATGCAAACATTCATATCACAACAATTTCACAACCTGCGAACTGCCCCTAATGTTCATCACACATCACTGATCTTATTTTCAAAATGATGCCATTGGTATGAGCACATTTAGACTTTCCACAAGTGTTACATCCATATTTAGTCATGTTTTGTATATACACTAAAATAAAGACAGATGCTTAGTTTTCCCTCCTCCTCTAAATCTAGTCATGCTAAAATGGAAACACATTTTGAATATCCCAAGTCAGCTGCGTACAGCATCAAAAGAAGAATTAGCTTGCTAGAACGCAAGGCCTCTTGCCACTGTCAGCTTGTTCTATATGTAATTTGAACTGTCAGAGGTTGAAGGATGCCTGGCATCAGATCCTCTATGGTGCAGCCTGTGCTGATGACAACACGCCTGTCATGGCTGCCAGGGATGAAGGACAAGATGATTGGCCACCCACAGTTCCAGGAGGCCCAGCTACTGGTTAGTTTAAATTAGTCGTGTATGGTCATGAGCTGTAATGACTGCTGGAAATGACAAGGATGTCATTGCCTGATTTTTTTTATGATTGGTGTTTAGGATTTGGAGGAAAATAAAAGCATATGCACTGATTTACCAGTTAATTATTTTATTACTACCTTACATATTGTCCTTTTTATAAGGTATGCCTATCCTAGATACTGGTACTGTACTGAATCAAACCCCAAGCCTTTGCACTGTGAAGGCAATAGCACTAACCATTTCACCACTATGCTGCCCAATTTAATAAGTATAACGCAACATTACACAGAGGCACCAGCCAATGAAATAAGATGAAAACATTTCCTTTCAGTATTTCGCCATCTGTTTGCCTTTATTAAAGTTTCCATGCATTTAATGAGACGAATTGTTTTCAGTTTTCCTGCAGTACTGTTTTTCATGCTTCTTGTAAACACATTCAGGTTGCATTGTCTGCTTCAGTAAGCAAAACAATTACTAAATCTGAAATCTATACTGAAACTTAATGTTAAAATAAATAGTTTGTATAAAATAAAAATTATATTTTTATAATTATAAAAATCATATATCAATTATATATAAATGCAAAATGTCTGGCTATGCGTTAAGAATGCCTTGTCCCAGACAAACTCAGCATAATGATTAAAAATGATGATTAAAAAATGATTAAAAAAATATTATTTTATATATTTTTTATATGTAAAGAGTAACACAACAAAAATCACTATTTTTGTAATACGCAGAGAAAAGAAATGTATAAAACACACACTGAATGTTTCTGATTAAAAACATTTGATTACTAAGTATGTAGATATTCAATTATATCAAATTATATTAATTTGTCATTTTAAATACAACCTTTCACAATTTAAATAATCTTGGGATGTTTGTACTTCCCAAAAATATGAGCAGACATTATTGAGAATAACTATTAAGTAATCTTTTTCTTGTCACACTGCCACACTCTGATTTATAGTACTGTATCCTTTGAGTTTGATCTCATCACTAGTTCATATCATCAAAATGATATGAACTAATGACCATGAACACCAATGTATTTGTGTAATTGATTGGTGTCATTAATATTAAAATACAAGACATTAATACCCAGGATATACCCAGGAGATGTAGTTCATGGCTAGTATTCTAACTGCCAACTTTAGTGCCTGTGCAATGTCTCTAAAATAGTCTTCTGCAACTATTTCCAGCATTAATTTTCCACATTATACTAAGCATAGTTATGAGCATTAAAATCTTTATTTTAGGGTAAGTAGTGGTTCAGAAAAAAAAAGATTATAACATGTTAAAAAAGTTTTCACAAAGCTTGTAAAATGCCCCCCAGCAAGTGTTAATACATGGGTACAAATATGTGAGCAGGCAAGTGTCTGATTTGCTTAAAATTGCAGGTGGTATGTAGTAACATGCATACTAACTAGTTAAGTCATCAAGTAGGATTAAACCTTATTTTTACTTTAAGCGATTTGTGAACAAAAATGGAAGCGTGCTTAATAAGGACCAGAGCTTAATGGGTATATTTACTCTAAACCTGCTTGTAATTTCAATTTTTAACATATTTACTTTCATCAGTTCATAAAATTTCACTCCACATCTTAATTGTCCACTTTTGGTGTCCTAGTGTTCTGTTCTTTGTTTCATTTTCTCAGAAACCATTTCTTGGCAGCTAAGCATCCTTTCAGACCCATTGTTTTGAGTCTTCTTGCAGTAAACGGATGGACAGAAACAACTGCCTACAAACACTGAAGATAATGGTCCATTTTTATGATTTTTACGCAGACCTTGCGCAATTGTTAGAAGTTCAGTTTTCTCCGTATTTTATTTTCATTGTTTTCTTTCTTTTTGGTTCCATCTGCCAGAGTCTTTCTCTCAGCTATTTGGCTTATAACAGAGTATGCTGATGAAAAGTTGAGAACCATGGACTCTATAGCAAGTGTTCACACCCACACACCAACACAAACATTAACTTTTTGCTAATGGACACACCCTTCATGTTTCTGACACATCATGGAAACCCTGTGGCCTCTCATAAAAAGCCAACATCTCTCTCCCCCACAGTAAACCGTCCATTAAATACACAAGCTGCACTTTCCACCAGCACAAAATAATTGTAAATGTGTAATTACCTTCATAAAATAGATGGTGGTAGTAAATCACCCAGGGTGTGCGAGCATGTACTGTACGTGTGTTCTGATGTGTGCTGCAAACGGGGTTTCAGGGGGCATACTAGTCTGAAAACAATAACCAATGCATTTCAGTAAATCTTTCCTATATTTGGTGTCAGGTAGAGCATAACAAAGACCTTGTTGCTGTAGGTGGTGGTGGAGGCTTTCACTGTGCCAAGTAATGTTGTAATAAATGCATAAAAATCTCATATAAACTATTTTAGGCCCTGGGGCTGGTGCTTGGGAATGAAATAAGGTAGGGTGGGAGGTAGGGGTTACAGAGAAAGAGAAAGAAAGAGTGATCTGCTCATTGGATCTCAGCGCTGTGGCCAATTCCATCCTGCTGATGGTTACACTTCAATAATTATGACCAGATGTTCATTAATGGGTTTTAGGAGACTGTCGGGAAAGATGGTGTGGGAGAAAGAGGAAGAGAGACAGAGAAAGAAAGAAAATAAAAAGTAATAGTAAAAGTATGTGTTATTTGCCTGCCTGGTGCCCATGGTTCTTGCCACACAACAATAGGTACCATCATAGGCCCTCCAGTGCTGGGCGTCCATAGCAATACATATGTTTACATGGACACCAAACCAACAGCTCAAAGAGCGAGAGAAAGAGAGTGGAATATGCGGCCTGGCGCTGGCTCTTTTTGCTTGAGACTCAGGAGAGCCGTCAACCCAAACCAAAGAGTGATGAAAGAGTGCTTGGCCACTGTTTTGCAATGGTTCATTTACCAAATAAAGTCAGAGTAGGGCCGAATTAAAAAAACATTGTCACAGAGCAGCCATGGGAGCCACCTCAAAAAGCTTTCCACTTTGGAGCAGAGCATGACTTTTCACATATGGGAGCTCAGTTAAATAGCGTGAGAGCCAGGAAACATATGTATCAGTTTCTAAGGTCCAGGATCAGCCCTATAAACACATTCACTGGGATAGGGAAAACAAGGACTGATCTGAGCTCAGCAAATATCTAACTTTAGCATGTCTGATCATTTGACCCCCATGCTGGTTCCCCTTGTGTTTGTGCTTGTGGTTCTTCTGGTTTGGGTTTAGGTTAAAGGTCTATGTCTCCTGGGTATTTGGAGTGGTTGGTTGAGTTTGTCTCACTGCTTCTGCATTTGAAGTTCAGAGTTTCCTATAGTGATTATTGGGATTTTCAAAAACAATAAGGTATTCCCTATAAAACAAGCCTTGGTGTGTTGTTCTATGATCATTGCTATGTACTATATTGCAGTGAATTGCAGTGAATCATAGTTATGACTGTACATATAAATTAATACCAGAAAAATGTCAACTGTCACACCAATTTTTTTATACAGTCTTTTCTCCACTGCCAGACAGAGAATATAAAATTATTTTGACAAGTTGGAATAATTAAGTCTCACCTTTGCACACAGAAAGTCATACCAATTATTTATGAGAAAGAATCAAATACATTCTGGTCTTCTTGGTTCTAGACATGCAGTGAAACCGTATGCGTGAGAGCTGTGTGTGAGATCTCAGTCCTTTCTCTCTGAGGATTTTCATGGATGTTTTCCACTTAGTTCACCAGCCAGACGGCAAATGGCTTGATTCATAATGTGTCTTTGAGGTAGAACAGCAACAAGCACTTTAATTGCGTTTACATGAATCATGACCTATCTGATGACCTCTGTTTTTATGAAGGATAATTTGGCTCATTTAATTGGTCTCTGCAGACCAGTTTCTAATCTTTCTAAGTCTGTCAGTCTACCCACATTTCATTGACTGACTGCAGTTTTCCATCGCTTTAACCAAACAGAGAGTGAAATTGGGAGAAGCCAACCCAAGTTTTAAGGGGCTAATGGCTCCCCACACCATGCAGGTATTATTTCTCTAATGAAATCTTATAGTAATCATTGCAGCGGTGGAAACGTATTTGTAAGAAATTCATTCAAAAGGCTAATTGCAGATATTTATAAGGTGTCAGTAATAAGTGAGTTTATTCACCTCCTAATCTGGAATGGCCTGAACAATTGTGTTGGTAAAACTTTTCAGTAATTATATTTATATTTAGCCCCTGCTGTTTTGGTATGTTCAGTGTTGTTAGTAACCTTTATTAACCCTTAGGCTAACCCTTAGGAAACCACTCTTCAAACCTTTAATTACATAAATCTATAACTCAGCAATTGTTTAAACAATTTAACTTTATGTGAACGTAAGTTTGCATTTCTTGACTCAGATCAACTAGATTTTATGTAATGTGTGGCTTTTTGCAAAGAATCTGCAATTATTTTTTTTGGCTGTGTTTTATTGTTTTAAATGGCTTGATTTTAAATAGTTTACATTTACCATTTTACTTAAAAAAATAACTGGCAGAAGTGCGGGGCTTCAAAGGTGAAAGTCTTGTTTTGTAAGATGCAGCACTCTAATTCTGAGGTGTTAATCTCTATGGAACATTTTGGCCTTCATTTTTAAGCTCTAGTGTTTTTTGGTCTCATGCTGAGTTTGGAAGCAACCCTACTGTTGGCTCAGCTCTGGCTCTGTTCAACTGTAGCATCTCAAAGCCAGATGTGTGCTGTTGCTTTGGTTTCCAGAGGCAGGTAGTTGGAAGCTCGCTGAGAGCCTGAACTGCATCCAAGTTTAATCTTCTGAACTAAATTAACACAAAGATAACAGGAAAAACTTACTCCAGGCCTAAAGTACATTTGTAGGGTATCCTGATTTTAACAGTTTCTTCTAGACGTTTTGAAAATGTCTGTGGGTTCAGGCTATGTTCTTCAGATTGGTTTGTAGACTTATCTATGTGAATTCTTGATACATTGAAAATGTATTCTTATTTTTAAGTGTAAAATAAGACCCATCTTGTTATATCCTAATTTTGTCTTCTTTTTATGTAGTTTATATGAATGATTCTGAAAATGATATGAATTTAGATGGTGATGATTAATACTGCTGGAGACCTGTGTGTGTGTGTGTGTGTGTGTGTGTGTGTGTGTGTGTGTGTGTGTGTGTGTGTGTGTGTGTGTGTGTGTTACAACAAGAACAACACTGCAATCCAATAAATTATTAAATAAATGCAATCATATTTGTTATCATAATAACAACTAAACATCACAGTCACCAGTTAAGATAAAAAGGCTAGGCTGTGGTTAGGTACAATCAGTAAACACTATACTGTTTCATTGTTAGTTCATCGCAAATTTGTTTACAAATGAAAAAGTGTAATGCAATTTATTATTCATTATTATTAGTATTACTTAGACTAAAATACTGTGTCTCTCATAGATGTTTTGAATAAAATTAAATGCTGTGAAAAGGTCCTGGGGCAGTAGTCGTCAAATGGTACCTGAAAGTACATGAATCTATGATCGAAGGGACAGGAGGTTCGAATCCTGGACCAGTAGGTTACCCTGAGGTACCCTTGAGCAAGGCACTGTCCCCAAAACTGCTGGATGTACAGTACTGTGCAAAGGTTTTAGGCAGGTGTGAAAAAATGCTGTAAACAAAGAATGCTTTCAAAAATGGAAGTGTTAATCATTTATTCCCATCAATCAACAAAATGCAGTGAATGAACAAAAGAGAAATCTAAATCAAATCAATATTTGGTGTGACCACCCTTTGCCTTCAAAACAGCATCAATTCTTCTAGGTACACTTGCACACAGTTTTTGAAGGAACTCGGCTGGCCGGTTGTTCCAAACATGATTGTGCTTCAACCTCCATGTGACATTGATGATCATCAGCACCTGTTTGGTAAAATTGGTTGATCACACACCGACTATAATCCTACAGAATCCCTGACTTTGTGCAAGTGTACCTAGAAGAACTGATGCTGGTTTGAAGGCAAAAGGTAGTAACACCAAATATTGATTTGATTTAGATTTTTCTTTTGTTCGCTCACTTTGCATTTTGTAAATTGATAAAAATAAACAATCATTATTTATATTTCTGAAAGCATTCTTTGTTTACAGCCTTTTTTCACACCTGCCTAAAACCTTTGCAAAGCACAGTACTGTATATCTGTTCCCTGCTTCACTAGGGTGGATGGGATAAGAGCAGAGAAAGCATTTCATTGTGGTTCACTTTGTGATGTGCTATAGTGTGTACAGAATGGCCTGTAGTCACTTTCACTTCAGTTTCACTTATGCAAAATTCAGAATTAAATTCAAAATGCCAAATTCTTCTCGTGTCTAACCACATAGGGCAATTTATTTTAGTTTGTGCAGATATCAGGGGTTACGCAGCACAGAGACCGCAGGAACTGGTTAATGTCTGTAAACTACAAAAAGGTCTTCATAAAATCTTGTATAAGAGCCTTTTCCTCAAAAACATATTCTTCGCAATCATTTACACTCCCCCCCCATCCTGCACAGCAGATCAACCATGTCCATTTCTTCCTTTCCTCTGCATCTTATTCTTTCGACTGCATGTCCTTTCTCACAACATCCATAAAGCTCCTCTTTGACCTTCCTATTTTCCTCTTTCCTGGCAGTTCCAAGATCAGCATCCTTCTCCTAATATACTCCACATCGCTCCTCTGGACATGTTCAAACTAATGCAACTTGCTTCTCTGCCTTTGTATCCAAAACATCCAACCTGAGCTGTCCCTCTAATATACTCATTTCTAATCCCGTCCATGCTTATCACACCAACAAAAATCTTACCATCTTTAATTTTGCCACCTCCAGCTCTGCTGTCTTTTCATCAGTACCATTATCTCCAACTTGTATGCTATCCATTACCATGGCAAATAAGAATGTGCTGTGTCTTCTTCTTGATGTAATCCCACCCCACTTTAAATGCATCTGTCAATCCTATTACATACATCACCACTGTCACACTGCCCTCATACATATCCTGTACTACTCTCACATACTCCTCTGTAACACCTGACTTTCTTATACAAAACCAAAACCCCTCTCTAGGCACCCTGTGATATGCTTTCTCCCAGTCCACAAAGGACCAGTTTACATTTGAGGCATTTAGCAGATGCTCTTAGTCCAGAGTCTTCCATGTCCTAATTACAGGGGACAGTCCCCCTGGAGCAACTTGGGGTTAAGGGTCTTGCTCAGGGCCCAGTGGTGGTAGTGCTAGTAGTGGGATTTGTACCTGGGACCTTTTGAGCCATAGGTTCGTAGGTAAGTACCATACCACTAGACCACTAGCTTCCACTTCACTTTCCCATAACTTCAGGAATTGACCTTGGCCACTGCTTTCTTCACCCTGTGCTTCAAGTCTTTGTATTCCTGTGTACTTTCTTCATCTCTCTGACCATCCCTAGCTTCTTCTTCTTTATACACTCCTGAACTTCTGGGTTCCACCACAAGGTTTCATTATCCTCCTTCTTCCTTCCACATGTCACACCAAGTACCTTTATAGCTATTTCCTTTACCATTTTTGCAGTAGTTGCTAAGCAATCTGATAACTCTTCATTCTTCATTGATCTCCTTAATGCCGTACCTACCATCACCTCTGCTCACATCACCAGCATATCCATTAAAGTCTGCTCCAATCACCATTCTCTCTCCCTTAAGTACGCTCTCTATCATTTTATCTAACACTCTCCAGAATTCTTCTTCCTCTTTCATCTCACAACCAACTTGTGGGTCATAAGCACTAACAACATTCATTATCACACCATCAACTTCATCTGCAAAACACTTTTGACATACTCTTCCTTCAGGACACCTACACCATTTCTCCTTCCATCCACACCATGGTAAAACAAAATAAACCCACCTCCAATTCACCTGGCTTTACTAACCTTCCATCTAGTCTTTTGCACACACAAAACATTCCTTCTCTCCATCATATCAGCTATTTCTCAACTTTTACCAGTCATGCTGCCAACAAAGTTCCAACCCTCACTTCCTCTCTCCTCCATTTCTTTCTCTCCTCCTGCCTCTGGAATTCCCTTCCTACTCTTCTTCTTCTTCATCTCCATTGGCCAACAGTAGCCCTATTTCTACCCACACCCTGTTGGCTAACAGTATTATTGGTGGTTGTTGTTAACCCAGGCCTTGAGTGATCTGGTATAGGAATGTATTTTCCCCATTTTGATTTGCCAAAGGTTTTGCATGAAGAAATACACTGAGTTCCCTAGTGGCTGGGTTAGTGTTCCTTTTGATATTAATGATATAAATTAATCTGATAAGGATAACCAATTCTTAATAATCCATTCCTGAACAACATGGCAGGGTGGCATGGTAGCACAGTGTTTATCAATGTCTCTTTACAGCAAGGTCTTGGGTTTGATTCACATGTCACCTCCGTGTAAAGTCTTGTGTTCTCTGTGCATGTTCTTCCCATGACAGCATCCTCCTACAGTCCAAAGATGTGAATTGAAGATACTAAAATCCAGAAGGCAAATATTTGGCCACCAAAGACTTTTATTTGATCACCTACATTAAGGTTAAGTCAAAAATACATAGAAGTACATGAAAATCTATTTAAGAGCAATAACGTCAACAAATTTGTGAAGTTTAGTGAGTTGCTAACTCAGCTTCACTCAGGGTCACTATACCTTGAACCTCACATCTTATGCCAGAGCATGAGAGAGCAGTTAAAACATGAAGTACAAATAAGAGAAAGGATAATATTTCCTCTTTTTCATCTAATCATGACATCTTACAGTCCTTGTCTGTGCACCATTGTACATTAATGGCTCAGGGATCAAGGATGGAACCCAATACACAAAAGTGTCGCTGAACCAGAGCTACATGGAGGGTCTGATGATGTGACTATGTCAAGTCAAGTCAAGTCAAGTAGGATTTTATTGTCATTTCAGCCATATACACAGTAGACAGTGAAACGAAATAACGTTCCTCCAGGACCCTGGTGCTACACACAAGACAAGACACAACACAAGACACAAGACAACATAAGACACAAGGTTAAGTCTTATGTGGTCTTTTGAAAGACCCTTTAGACCTGCCCTGAGTTCAACTTAAGTGCAGTGGACACCTCTGACCCCTAATCATCCCCAGTTTGACCTCCACCCTCCGTTCCTTCTGGTTGGCTCTCTGGATTGGCTGTTTATCTTGCCGACATGTTTCCTGCCTGATTATGCGAAGTGTGTTTTTATTGATGGCGCCAAGTCAAAGAAAGGGCACAGTGTGCACTTGCTCACCCTTCACTGACTCCTAGTTAATTGTCTTTGAGTTATACCAGGACCTGATTGGTTCTAATGACACGAACCTGCTTTCAAACATGCCCGCCTAAAGTCTGCACCGTCAACCTCCGTGCATATTTCACAGCTTATAAGACATTTTACATCTAAATTCATCTTAGTCACGTAATAAATAGTTTTCAGTTTTAGAGCATGCAGTATTGGGCTTTTAGGAAATATGTTGTTTTTGGCTAGAGTGATGTCCTCTGGCAGTACTGCATGCAATGCATCATGATTTCCTATCTACTTCACTATGAAGGAGCCACCTCTTATGATTAATGAGGCTATAGTATCTTATGTCCATGAGAACTCTGACTAGTTAATTTTAGAGGGCTGTCACTGAGGTGCTGGGTGATGTTATGGCTTTGTCTTCATCCATTTCTTTAGATATGTTTTCTCCATTTAATAAATGGTCATAACAGTGGGTTAGTGGTGAAACAACTTGTTATATTAATAGAGATGACTGTGGTTATAAATATGTTATCTTAAATCGACACTACTTCCCCCTTGAAACAATTCACTTAAGCCAAGTTTTATAGCACTGGCTTCCCTCTACACAGAATCGCTATTGAACATAAAACAAAAGTGCAGGATTTATTCTTGTTGAATATGCTGTCATGCACGCTTGCCATTGTTTTTCTTTACTTTTCAATGTATGAGCCATAGTACGGCTTGGTTGGCTTCACAGGGAAAGCAGGGGCCACCTCTCAGTTCTTTGAATAAGTTTGGGTTTTGCTTCTGCCCAAGCTCTTATTGGTTCTACCGTCAGACATACATTGCGTACCATTGCTCACTTTTGCCATCTGGAATCCATGCATCAACCCATGTCCCTGCTGGCCCCGGTTCATCCTCCACAAAAAGGTGTTTCGCCTTTTAAGTTCACAAATAATTGGCCCCCAGATGGATGAAAGATGTGGCCCTGCCTTTAAAAGGTTGCTGAGAGAGGGGTCGTTATTGTTTTGCTTGCCCAGAGTGCCCTAGATAGGGGTTCTCTTTCTTTCTCTCTCTCTCTCTTTCTCTGTCCCGCTCTCACTCTCTCACAAGCATTTTTCACAGCTTGTTTTAGCAGAGTTTATTAAATACTGCTGAAGGATTGCTGGGAGGGCAGAGGTGTAATTGGTCTCACTGCACTTGAACCCAGGTCCATTATAATCACTTGTGTTTGTGTTCAATAGAGATTGGCATCCATTTCAGTCACTGCTTGTGAATGAATGGGTCTGGTGGGGAACATTTCATCTTCTTGCTATGCACTTTCTTCTTTCTCATAACTGCTCATTTAGCATGAAAGACTGGTCATGCAATTCCTGCTGCTATTTACAATCATTCACTTCCACTTTGCAATATCACTGTTATAATTTACATATAATTTACCCAATCAATGTACAATGGCTCTTCTGCAACACTCATATTAATTTAATTATTTAACACAGTACAGTGCAAAAGTCTTGACCCACCCCTCATTTCTTCATATTTTGATTCCAAAGAGCCAGTCATTGTTGTTTTTTAATATAATGTTGAGCAACACCTCTCCAGGCTCTCCTGAGAGGCATAATTTTTGGCTTCCAGTTTCAATTCAGTCCTCATGAAGCAGTGGTAAAACAGGTGCATGACTGAAATGATCAAACTGGTGATTATAAAGCTGATGAGGCCGAATCCTGAGTGGTTGGAAACCCTTTCTCTTTAGGTACTTTGCATCCTATCACTGTAAAACATTTGCTCTCTCACTCATTTTCTCAAGTAGGGTCACAGACGATGCTGGAGTCTTTCCCAGCTCTAACAAAGTGAAAGGCCAAAAATACCTAGTCCATCATAGGGCAAGCAAACACAATTGGTGAATTTAGCATGAGACGAAACCCCCACAGACATGAGGAGAACAAGCAAACTCCAAACAGAAATGACCTGGACCACCCTGTCCGGGAATCGAACCCAGGACTTTCTCACTGTGAGGCAACAGCACTACCCACTGTGCCAATTTGTTCCAGGTTATTTCATTTAATCTACTTAATATGTCAACAATATACTGTGTTACAGGCACCAACAAGATGATTCCCTAGCGAGTGATAAAGAAATGTTGTTCACAGCTTTTCCACAATGGTGTATATATGACTTGAACATTTTAAACTGTTGTATGTTGTTGGATCAAATCTTTGTATCTTTAAAAAACAGCTTGACATGAAAAAATAGAATTCCAGATTTTGAATATAAGTTAATGTTGCAAAATTTCCAAGCAATTTGGGAGTATTTCCACTTGTCTTTTTAAAATGGAATTATGATGTTGAAATATGATGCAGGTATTTTCAATTATATAAAATAAAATTAAAGTGGATGGTTTTGCTTTGATAGTAACAATACAGCAGTTTCTGTACACCAAGCACAACTATGCTTGCAACTATGATGAGGTAGGCAGCAGATATCAAAATAATATCCACCTTAATGCAAGGAACCCATTTTTTTCCAGCACATTGCCCAGAGCATCATAGTGCATCTTGGTGCCATCTCTTCTCCTGATCCAGCTCTGATGCACATTGTAAATGCTTTCAAAAAAGTGAAAGCAGTCAGCATGGGCTCTGTCTGATCTGTTTATCTGTGGTAACTCAAAGCCAGATGTGTGTTGACGGTTTGCTCTCCAGATGAACATAGATGGAAGCTTGCAGAGCGTCTGAACTGCTTCTAAGTTTAATCTTCTGAACTATATTATCACATGAGAAGAAAAACGTAAAGTCCTTGAAATTCAGGGCCTGAAGTTCATTTGCGGGGTCTCTTCTTTTTGACATTCTTAAAATGACAAGCAGTTCAGCTATATTTAAAAAAAACACACACACACACACACACACACACACAAATATATACATATATATATATATATATATATATATATATATATATATATATATATATATATATATATACCAGAGAGAGAAATTAGTGTTCTATAAGTGGGAAGACTTAACTGCTGGTTCTCTGTGTGATGAAGAATGCTGTCATGACAACTCTCCACCTTCTGGGCGAAAGGGGCCAGCACATCAAATGGGATCTGCCAAAGCTGCCTGCCAATTTGTATGAATGAAAAGGTGATCATTACAAGGAAACACTTTGAGAAAACAGTAATGTTTTATGTGATGTATTTAAGTCAGTGAACAGTATTTCTGTTGGCAGGTGGAAGCAAGGGCTTCAAAAGAGTGGCCCATATTCAGAAGCTTAGTCATTTTGCTGAGAGTGGGAGGGAGGGGTGCACCATCATCTAAAGATGGAAACTTCGGGTTTGCTTAGGATTCATAAAAATACAAAATGCCACCTAGTAGTTTAAAAAGATATTCCTTCTGTCTGCAGTGTTGACTTATATTTACAGTGCAGACATTTATGATTGGGTGGTCTGATCATGTGACTGAATGTGAATTGAAGTCTCTACATTACTCCTGAAGGTTTGTTTGAAATTACATTGTTAGCCTGTCTTCATTTGACATTTCCATGCAATCCCTCTGCCAGCGGACCAGCCACCACTAATAAAGCCTGCATCACCCAAAATGTGCTACTGGAATGACACATGGTTATGGTTATAAGGGGAATTAGGTGCTCTGTTGTATGACATTTCGCCTCAGCAATTCTACAGCCAAGTCCTTTTCCATCTTAGCTTGAGTGCAAATGCTTAAAATGGGTTGCTAGACTTCTGTTTCCTGTGTTCTGTTTCACTAATTCTTTTGATGACCCCAGTCAAGTACCTTTTCGTATGAGACAAAACAGGCAAAATATCCACATATTCTAACAGAATACTTAACACTATATACATACATATATATATATATATATAATATATATATATATATATATATATATATATATATATATATATATAGATGTATATATTATGTATATATTATGCATAATTACATTTTGGAACTGAGCAAGTAAGTAAGACTAAAGTTAGCCAATTTCAATTGTATTGCATGCATGTTTATAATATGTGATAATATCCGACCACTGAACTGGAACCAAACAAATCATCACTCCTTTGACCTCACAGAGTCTGCTTGACATCTGCCTTTACTTCTGTCACAATCACCATTGCTTCCCCTGAGAGTAAGTCTCATTTGACACTACACTTTGACATTTCTGTTTTGCATAGACTGCACTCTTTATACTGAGCTTGTTCTTTCAATGACCTTCAGTCCCTCTGGCTGCAAGAACAAGAATAAAACAACGGGTGAAAAAGGAGGTTATAATAAGAAACAAATAAACAAATTTAGCCAGTTACTACAGCAGTCTGATTTGGGTTTCCTGAAAACTGTTTATTACACAAAATATATTTACATACCGACAAATAGATATTCAGTTCATTTATTCTTGTGCATAGTTTTGAAATGATAAAACCAGGTTCTGTCTCATTATGCATTTTTGCAATGAGACCTGTATGTTTCAAAGGCTTTTATTGACAATTACATTTATGCAAAGATATTTGCAGTGTTGACCCTTCTGTTTCAAAATTCTTTTTTAGTCAGGATCAACCTCCGGGCCAAATCCTGACTGATGGAGCCCATTCTTGCATAATCAGTGCTTGGAGGATTGACCACAAGTCCTCAATGGGATTAAGGTCTGGCAAGTTTCCTTGCCATGGACCCAGAATTTTGATATCTTGTTTCCCAAACCACTTAGTTAACATGTTTGCCTCATGACATGGTGCTCCATCATGCTGGAAAAGACATTGTTTTTCACCAAACTTTTCTTGGTTGGTTGGGAGAAGTTATTCTCTGAGGTTTTTTTGGTAACATTCTTCATTCATGCAAAATTGTGAGTGAGTTCCCTTCACTGAGAAGCAACCCCACACATGAATGGTCTCAGGATGCTTTTCTTTTGGCATGACACAGGAGTGACGGTAGCACTCACCTTTTCTTCCCAAGACAATCTTATTTCCGAATGCCCCAAACAATTGGGATTCATCAGAGAAAATGACTTTACCCCAGTCCTCAACAGGGCAATCCCTGTAATTTTTTGCAGAATTTCAGTCTGTTTCCGATGTTTTTCTTTGAGAAAATTGGCTACTTTGCTGCCCTTCTTGACACCAGGCCATCGTCCAAATGTCTTTACTCCATGTATGTGCACATGCACTCACACCTGCCTGCTGCCATTCCTGAGAAAGCTCTGAACTGTGCATCCCACATCTGAATCAACTTTAGGAGACAGTCCTGGATCCCTGGCGGCTCATCGGTACCTGGAAGCAACTTGGGACTCCTCACTGATCCTGGAGTTTAAAACCAAACTAACTCTGTACTGTTAGTATACCCAAGGGGGTTGGGTAGCCGGTTGACCTTGGACCCTCAGAGGTTTTTTTTTCTCCACATAGTGGAGTTTTTGGTTCCTCTCCTCCGCAGTCGTCCGGCTTAAACATCTTAAACATCTATTGTTCCATCATCGACCATCAATGTAAAGTGCCTTGGGGCAACTTTGTTGTAAAAGGCGCTATACAAGAATAAATTGAATTGAATTGAATTGAATCCTGCTGGACCTTCTTGAGTGCCCTGAAGCCTCTTCACAAAAACTGAACCTCTCTCTTTGAATATCCTTGTCTGTGAAACCATTTTTGTGCAAAGCAATGACTACACATATATCCTTGCAGGCAACCATGGTGAACAGAGGAAGAACAATTATTTCAAGCACCACCCTGCTTTTAAAGCATGCAGTCTCCTATTCTAACTCAGTCAGCAGGACAGAGAGATCTCCAGCCTTGTCCTCCTCAGCACTCTCACCTGTGTTAATGAGAGGATCACTGAAATGATGTTAGCAGGTCTTTATTTGTGGCAAATGCAGTGGGAATGGGTTTTTTGGGATTAAGTTCACTTTCATGGCAAAGAGGGACTTCGCAAATAATTGTAATTACATCTGATCACTCTTCATAGCATTCTGGAGTTTATGCAAATTGCCATCATAAAAGCTGAGCCAGCAGCTCATTTACATCAAGAAAATGAATATTTGTGTCATTCTCCAACTTTTTCAAACTTTTGTGTCATTCTCCAACCTATAACCTAAACCCATTGCCCCTGGATAGTCCATCACTCTTGGAGGACATCAGTTTGTCAGTTTTCTTATGTCAAGGAACAAACAACTGCACTGAACAGCATCATGCACAGTGATGGCGAGACACTAGTCGTCCAGAGAGCAGACACTGGTGTGATCTCTTGGTCTATCCACGGATGGCAGTGTGCTGTCATAACATTCATGAGCCCCAAATGAACTATTTTTCACTAAAACGTTTCACTTTGGAGAATCTAAAAGTAGGCCATCATGCTTGAGCCTTTTGCATGACGTGTATGTCTAAACTGTTGTAAAACAATGTGTCAGACATCACATTTAATCCCATTTCATGCAGCAGCTTTCTGTGTTAGTAGTAGTTATTTTAGTGTTAAGTGGTAGTTGGAAGTATGAAACACTTGTCTCTGACACCATCACTCAGGCCCCTTAGAATGGAGCATTTCACATGAAATCGTGAATGCCTGTCTTGAATGTTTAATTATGCACACATTTTGGAAAGGTTTTCATATTAAAGTTACATATTCTTTTTATTCTTCTGCGTTACTGACATTTTAATGAGCAAGAACAACATTTTTATTTCTTTATTTTTCGGTTCAGGATGAATGTGTCTCCTGTATTGCCTGGTTTTTTTTTTTATCGCTCATGTTGCATTTTCGACATATAAATAAAAATTATTCCCATATTTTTTTCTTTCATAATGAGCTTCACAGGGCGTTTTTTCTCCTTAAAATTAACGCAATAAAAATGTATCGGACTGCTTCCTCTTTAAAGGCAAAATCTAGGGATTCCTATCCTGGGTCCTGAACGTGGCATCAGCTGTGCGCAAAGATGGCTTCGGAGTAATTTAGTTTGAAAACTCTCTACTTGATTTTCTTTAGTGTGGAAATGTGGAAAAAACTGTGTTCCTTTTAAATCTGAGAGTTGTTGCAGACAGTAAGCGCGTCCCCTAAATCTGATAGAACTGTAAAATGTCTTCGTGGGCTGGTTTTTCAGACGATGAACTGCGGAGGATTCAGCAAAAAGACGAGCCTGGTAAGTAGGGTCGATCAAACAATCCGAGATGGGTAGAAAAAAAAACTTCCGTATTTTTAAAGTTTTCCGCCGTTTAGCATAGAAGTGTGCAGGGCGCTTCCCGTTGTCTTTCATGGTTGTGAATGTGGAGCCTTTGTAGATGTAAGAGAGAAGGTCTCTGTGCCTCAGAGCCGAATCCTCAGTCTGTCTCTCTGTCTGTCTTGGAACAGGTGAAGCTGCTGTACGGGCGGCGATGAGTCGAGGCCGGAGGTCCGCTCCCACTAATCGGAGCAGGCAGCAGCTGCAGCGGGAGAGGGCTCTGCAGTTGGCCGCTAAGCAGCACGATGGCAGTGCCTCTGCTCTCTCTCCTGACCAGCTGCTCAGACCTCCTCAGCCACCCAGTCTCAGTCGTGTGGATCCGAGCCAAACATCTGAGGCAAAAACAGAAGAGCCAAAGGTATCAGAGCCAGACACAGTGAGGCCACAACCAGAGCAACCAACAGAGATGGTCAAGGAGCTGGAAAAAGAGGAAGTGGAACTGTTAGTAAGTCTACTGCCTTTTCAGAAAGTGGATGTATTAGGGCAAAAGTAAATCCACCAGATAGACTGTTGTATAGTTAATATACTTAAAAATGACACCTGGACTGTTTGTTCTGCAGCAGATGGTTCTCGTTGTTCTCCCAGTGCTGCTCAGTTGATCAGTAATAATATAATAATCAGCATTAAACAGTTAGTGGAGAGAAAAAGCCGAACAAGGTCCACTAGAGTGTTTGAGGCAATCCCATAAGATTACCCATGGCTCACCTGGATGTGCTTGTCTTTGTCCAGATCATTTTTAATAAACTGGTGTTTCTGGCTAAATTCCTTTAAGAAATTACTAAAGATATAATAACTTGCAGCCTGTAGCACTGCAATAAATTCATCGTACTTTTTTTGAGGAAATGTATTTTGATAGTTATTTAAATATTGCCTAAATGTATAAATTACTATGTTTTCAATTGTTTTTTTTATTGTTTTCATTTCAATTTAAAGGTCAAAGAAGAATAAACAGTAATGCTGTTAAGTAGACAGTTTTACAGACTGTAAATTTAAACTAGTAATTCAAATTAGAAACCCTTATGCACTCCTAGCATAGTACTGTTTTTGAGTAACAACTGCATTATTGTATTTGTATTTTACATTTAACCTAGGCGAGAGAAGACTCGTTTACAGCAGCTTCAATGGGAGCAGCGAGTGATGGAAGAGAAGAATAAAAGAAGGAAAGCCCTCCTTGCTAAGACCATTGCTGAAAAGTATGAGCAATGAATTACCAACATCTATTTATGAGAACTCTCCAATACCTAGATCTGTGGGATCTGTGCTTATTGTTTTATTGTATATGTTGTATTTATTTCCCTTTTCCACAGATCTAAGCAGACACAAGCTGAAGCCAAAAAACTAAAGAAGATTCAGAAGGAGCTCCAGGCTCTGGATGATTCGGTGTCCACTGACATTGCCATTCTCAGGAAGCTGATTGAGCAAGCCAGCCTTGAGTATTCCATAGCATGGTAAAAAAAAAACAAAAAAAAAACAGTGTTATAGTTGTATTAGTGATTGATATTGTATCTGAGGTGCAGTTTTGAGGGATCTGTACAGCCAACCCATTAGCCTTCCCATTTTAGAGAAATGTAAATGCGTTTTAGATTTCTACAGTATATTGTTTTTGAAATATTCTAACCACGTTGATATTGCAGGAAGTTGCAGATTGCATTCAAGCATTCTTTAATTGAACAGATGCTCAGATGCATGCTACATCAACATGTAACAGCTGCATTGCACTGCAGTGCCTGGGTATTTCAAAATCCCTAATATGTGTTCTGATTTTTTGACAAATTTCATGATCTAGGAACCAAATGTTTGGGGATATGGTACGCAGGTTTATTATTTAATTACATAATGTGTTTTTAAAGTTTTTATATTAAACCCATAGGATTTTAGTGCCAGGTCATGTACTGCACTTGTACTGTACATTAGTAATTACTTTTATTCTTAAGGTCTCCCTCATACAGTGCATATGGAAGGTTTCAGAGCTTCAGAGCTGTACTTTTTTCAAAATCATCTTTAAATGGATTCAATTAATTTCACTTAATTTGCCCACAAGGACAATTTTCTCAAAGTTACTCCTGCTTTCTTGATGGTGTGGTTCTAGATGCTATCCAGTTGCAATATTAACCTTCACCCCAGCCTGAGATCTTTGAGGAAAGAGTTTGGGGATCGCTCTATATTTTTCTGCATTCACTTTCTCTTTCGTCTACTGTTGCAGAAATAAATAATCACAGCATGATGCTACACCATGTTTGACTGTAGGGATGGTATTAACGATGTGATGCTCAGCATCTGGTTTCTTGCACACCATTGTTGGAAACAATTAGCCTATAATTCAGTGCTCATTTCATTAGATCAGAGAATTTTGTTTTCATGGATTGAGAGTTGCATGGCAAAATCCCAGTGGGCTGTCATTTTTAATGAGGAAATATTCTACTTTCAACAAAGACCAGATTAGCAGAGCAAATCTGAGTCCTCATAGACTAGCTTACAAGAAGGCATATGAGATAAAAAAAATATATATTCCAAAGCAATACCGATTCTTTAAACTGCAGAACATATTTTTCAGTGACCATTTAAGTGGGTAAAAATTTTTATCATAAATAAGCACTATATTTTTTGAGTACATCAGTTACATATATGAGGGATACATATGGGTTTTATGTAGTAACAGGCTAGTGAATAATAAAAAAAATTGTGTGAAAACAGCCTAAAAAACTGGTGTGAGATTTGGTGAGTATTCAGTAAAACATGAATTTGTACAGTCACATTTTGCTTTATTACTCAAGGTTTAAATACTGCCCCCTAGAGCATTCACAGTAGTTTGAAGAAATGTGTAAAGATGGAAAGCTCTGAAAAACTGTTCATTTATCCGTTTGTCACTTCAGGTCACACATACAGTGGTATAGTTTGTGCTCTGTGCCGTGATCCTGACGTCAACTGCAAAAGCAAGCTTTTTTGGTCTTTGACTTGCCTAACCAAGTTGTCCTAATGGCCAGTTTAGCCAAGTTATATAACTGAATTATACTTTGACTGGTAAAAAGAATACTTTGTCATTGCCATACCAAGAACCAGTTCCAAAATAACTATGAACATTAGGAACCACCTAGGATTATCATACAGTTTTCACTTGCCCCTGTTAACATTCATTTTTTCATTTACACTAATAAAGTTTGAACTTAACCTTCTGTTTCTGTTGTATATGGCAGGAAGCGCTTGGAGAAGGCTGAGGCTGAATACGTGGCAGCAAAGCTGGACCTGCACAAGAAGACTGAGGCGAAGGAGCAGCTAACAGAGCACCTCACTGCTATCATTCAGGAGAATGAGCTGCGAAAGGCCCGTAAATTGGATGAGCTGATGCTCCAGCTGGAACTCGCAGCAGAGGAGGAGGTGGCTACAGAGTGCCACACCCACCAGACTACTCAGGAGGTGGATTTAGAGAAGAGACCCCCTCAGACAGCTGCGCTGAATGGGCCAGCAGTGGAAAATGATGAAAAGTCACCAATGAAGGGCACCGAAATTAGCGAGGACAGTGCCAACGCAGTACCAAAAGCCAGTCAAGATCAGGAGAGAGAACTGTTCACAGCTGCCCCAGGGGGCATTAGTTAGCCTCAGTTATGAAAAGCTCCAGAGGTTTTTCAACCTAATCTCCGTCTGATGCGTCTGTAGCATTTAGTCAGTTACCACAGACACTTACAAAGATTTTCCTTTGAATTAGTAAAAGGACAATAAGCCTTCTGACATTTAGTATACTCCCACTGGCTTCTTATATTTGTGCGTTTAAAGTCAGCGAATTGTTTCTCATAATTGACTGTGTGTAGTAGATCCAACAGATGGAAATTAGCAATGAAAAGCTCTGGCGTATTTTTTGACAGACTTTGGAAACACTTTGAAGACGGCTTTATAGACAAATGGTTTTGCACAATCTGATTACCCAAAGATGGTAGAAAAATTAGCTAGTATGTTATTAATTACAATACAAGGGGTTTGATTAAACTTTATGGGGTGCTACTTTCATAATGTATTCAGGCAGCGATGGTGTAACTGGTGTAACTGATTTTTTGTTCTGTATAATGAGTTGTATTCAGATTGGGTTCTATGTGTCCTCACATAAATGATTGAGGCAAAGTCCTCCATGCAGTTACTTGACAAACCCTTTACATCTTTATTTTATTTTATGTGTATAATCTGCATATGAACAGTTAAAGGTATGTTTTTGGTGGACTGGCATTATTTTAGAACTGGGAAAGTAATTTAATGGGTAACACTAATGTGATTAATAGGTTTTTCATCAATAGTATCTTTCAGCTGCTCTCGTTTAGGGGTCACTACAGTGGATCACCCATTTCCATTTCTTCCTGTACTCTGCATCTTCCTACTTTAAACCAACCATCTGCATATCTTCTCTCACCACGTCCATAAACCTCCTCTTTGGTCTTCCTCTTTTCCTCTTTCCTTGCAGCTCCATATTCAACATGCTCCTACCAATATAATCCTCGACTCTCCTCTGGAGATGTTCAGACCAACGCAACCTTGCTTCTCTATAGTTGTCTCCAAAACATCTAACCTGGGCTGTCCTCCTAATATACTCATTTCAAATGCTGTCCATCCTTGTCACACCCAATGAAAATCTCAGCATCTTTAACTCCTGACATATCCAGCTCTGCCTCCCGTCTTTTCCTCAGTGCCACTGTCTCCAACCTGTTCAACATTGCTGTTCTTACTACCCTTTTACTCTTGCTGCTACCCATCTATCACAAATCAATCCAGCTGCTCTTCTCCATCCTTTCCAACCTGCCTGCACTCTCTTCTTCACCTCTCTTCCACACCCGCCATTACTCTGAACTGTTGATCTGAAGTATTTAAACTCCACCTGTGTCCCCTCTACTCCCTGCATCCTAACCACTCCACTTTCCTCCCTTTCGTTCATGTATCCTGTCTTTTGTCCTATTCACTTTCATTCCTCTTATCTCTAGAGCATTTCTCCAACTCCCCAGGTTCTCCTCAAGCTGCTCCCTACTCACACTACAGATCACAATATCCATAGTATCATTCATTAACTTTTGGGGGGGGGAAGCAAATGGCGAAGGCTTTGGCCATGTTGTGGAGCAGTGTATACCAGCTGCTTCATCAGCAACACTTTAGCAGCATTCAGCCGCATAGGCTGATTCTTCTTAAAATGTATTTCTATTAAAAAGGAAAAGAGCACCAGTGTCCTTATGTGTTTTTTCCCCAACCCCCTCTTTATGAATTATTCAGAAAAGAAGGAAGGCGTTGACGGAGCAGTGTGCTCACAGAATGGTAAGGTGATATCTTGTAATGTATGGAGGTTATTTGCCCTGTTTCTGTGCTGCTGTCAGCTCCTTACCGACTTGAAGTTGACTGATGTTACATTTTGGTGCCTAGTTTTGACAAGGTCAGAGCTTTGAAAGTTATTACTGCTTAATTAAAGCAGAGACTGGGTCAGTAGCTTATATGCGGAGCTGTAGATGAAAACCTATGTGGCACATGACTTAGGCTTCTTGTTAATCTGTTGTCAGTTTGGAAATAAACTAAATTTGTTACACAGTTCGCTTGTCTTTAAGCCTCCCGGAGGCCGTGCATGGCTGTAATTTTATGCTGTCATTTCAATAGTGGGCTGGCTTGAGGCACAAAGCCGAAAAGCAGAGTTTCTACTCTCCTCTCTGCTGTTCTTACTGTGTTCCTTTTGCAGCTATTTTGGTTGGTATATTGTGTCTAAAACTTCTGTGAATGAAGCTGCTTCAGATTGTTGTTATTGCCCTTCAGGCTTTTTCCTCCACCTGGTCCTTTTCATAGTCTGAGACACAAATGACCTTTATAGACACCTGGGACAAATGTGTCGAACTTCAGCGTGTAACAAGAATGGCCGAGGAATCAGTAACCAAGATCCTCATCTAATGAAACTGCAATAAAGAAATGAGAACAGTTTGTGATGTAATTTCACAGTAGCTGGGACCCTCTTAAATGGGGAGGTCTGTAATTCTGGGTCGGTAAGCTACAGCCAGAGCTCGGCCTGCTTATAGATCTGCATTTCACAGTCTGGGCTCATGATCGGGTAAGAAAAGGTAGTAACCCGAGAGCTGTGAGGAGAGCAGAGCGGGTTATACTGGTCACTGCAGCCTGAGGGGTTCATCCTGGAGCCGGACTGGCTGGGCCTCATTTAGTGATCTGTACAGGTAAAACAACTGCATCCTTAACAGTTACTGTACATCATCTGAACATATGGACCTTTACATTTGCATTTATTTTTTAGGGTAAAGACACTTTCTTAAGTGCTTTAAAAGAAGTTTATTTTTTTCAGGACTGCACTCACTCTCCAGCCCTCTTGCACTCCTTAAAACAAGTTTATAATAAACATTGTGTGTGTGTGTGTGTGTGTCTTGACCCTAAAGGAAATGTGTTTATACTGAGAAGTGTTTATTTAATTCTTTTTAAAATGCGAGCATTGATGGATATAAACATGTTAAACTTATTTTCCCTCTGAGAGAGGACTGACATGATTATGCTTTGGCCAATCATGGCTCTCCGCTTTTGGACAAATGGTATATTAATAACACACATCCGTCTCAGACTAAACCTCTCTATCCTGGGTGAGCTCAGACACAAAGAAATCGATCAAACTTGGACTAAAGGAGTGCTTCTCACCTCGCTCTTCATATTAAACCCTGAGTCCAGATGCTGATGGTTAACTCAGTAATAGAAAATCCAGATGTGTGAACAGTTTGTGGGAGTGTTTGTGGGCACCCCAGATTTCATTTAAGTATAATAATCATGAATCAGAATTTTACTCTTTAAAAAAATAAATAAAATTAAACAATTTATTCAACAAAAATTAAACATTGAACAATAAATATAGATCAAATCGCTTTTTTAATTTTCACTTATAAAAATGTATTTATTAGACTCACTTTTGAACAATTTATTAAAAAAAACTATGTTTATTGGCTTTTTAAAAAATGTCCAGCTTGTATTTTATTGATTTAGTGTCTATTTAATTATTAGGTCTATAAAGTTACTTCATTTTCGTGTTAAAAAGAGGATCATTAATAAGACTGATGTGGTTCCTAGCTGATTAATGATTTATTCATGATTAATTATGGCATCTAGCTGTGGATGAAAGCGATCTGAGCTGTGTTCAAGGAGTGGCGGAGTAGAGATGTGTGTTGTTGCTGAAGGTGGTGTATTGATGTGTTTTGTGAGAGGGGTTGGCAGTGTGTGTCCGGGCCTCTGCTCCACTGACCCCCTACTGCTGATTAGAGCCCCCCGTCCTCCTTTATTTCCCTAATGGCGCTTTAAGAGGCCTGCTGTTCACACACACGGGCGCGCGCCTTATTTGATTTGTATTCATTATTGCGGTGGCTGTAAATGTAGCTGCAGATCAGCAGCTCTCTTGCTTTTACACCGTTCATTTAGGTTTAACCTTTTAAAACTCACAGGAAAATCTTCAAGACCCCAGAAGTCTTGCGCCATCACATCCACACATGAGGAGAGCCATTTCAGCTCTGAAATACATAAAACTGATCCTTATGATCAAAAACCACGCTAGTAAACATTTAATTATAATTAATTGTAATAACTAATATTACCGTATCGTCAAATAATAATAATACATTGTTGTTGTTGCTATTATTATTATTATTATTGTTATTATTATCATTATTAAATGCATATTTTATTATTGTTGTTGTTGTTATTATGTTATTTATAATGTATTATTATTACTGTTAAATCTAAATATCTCATTATTATATTATTATGTAACAAGAAACGTTATTTGGAAGATCGAAAACAAAAGTAATAATAACAGTACATTTTTATTATTGGTTTTGTTGTTGCTGTTATTATTATTATTATTGTTGTTGTTGTTTTATTAAAAGAAGAATAGAAATAAGAAGCAGAATGTAACACTAAGGCAGTATTTTACTGTTTTTTGGGGTTTTTTTGAGGCGCTTTGAATTTATTTCAATTTCTGAAGGAAGGACATTTGGACCGACCTCAGTTTAAGGCGATGTTATTTCAAATTCACAGAGATTTACGACGCTGATTCATTTCCCGCGGCCTTCACTCTTTTTACCGCCTTTTAGAATGACGTCACAATTAAAACCCCTCGCTTCAGTCGCTGGAACGCGTGTGATGTAAGTGCGCGCGCCTACTGCTCGGAATGCCGGTAACTGTAGGTGATTGTTTAATGAGGTCATCACACAGTTAGGTCACCACTGTGTCCCCCTCCGTTTACGTCATTATCAGCTGCAGGTTTCCGCTAATTTCACTGTGAGACTTTTCAGCCACCTGTAAGTGTGTCTCAGTAATAGACTCTGCACTGTTGTCGTGGTGTGCCGAATTTAAACAATACATTTTATTAATGACATCACGGAAAAAAAAAACTATGATGTCAGCCAATCTTTCATGTAGGTGATGAGGTGATGTAAATGTTCTGACGTAGATGAAGATGTTCTAAAACAGGTTCTGGTGGGTTATTTTTACAAGATACATAATAAAACATTGAAAGCCTAATGGCCAAATTTATAATGATATCTTAAAAGCAAAGAATATATTTGTATGTACTGTATTGGTTTCAACGGCATCGTTGAAAAACTCAATTATTGTTATAAATATCATTATTGTTGTTGTTATTGTTATTATTATTTTGTTGTTATTATTATCATTGTTGTTATTATTATTATTTATTATTATTATTATTATTATAAATTGATATTATGAATGGCACTATCAACAGCACACTCTCTAAATTTCCATTTTTCGTGGCAACCCTACAACATGTAATATGAGAAGCTTTGGGCTAATAAGTTAATTAAGCTAATTAATTATGTTATTTAAGGACACCGTGTATGGACACGTCCTCGCTATCCGAACACAAACTCGTATTTGCAACAATCTCGAATTTACCGAAGAAGGAAACCGTGCTCAAGGGAACCGAATGAGATTTGATCTGAATGTGATCAGACAGTGGGAACATATTTTAATAAGGTCTTTACGACATCCTGGTGTAGATCCTGATGCTTCAGTTTGGCAGGGTTTTCATATAGGAGGCAAATCAGGCACAGTATACCCCAGGCTCAATTACACTTTTTAATAAAACCATTATTTTACACTGGAACTTCAAGCAAAGACGATATTTTACACAAATATATTATTTAACAAAAGGATATTACACAAAGACATCAGAACAAGAAATTCCTTATACATAGAAATTATTTTACACATTCATTTAAACAAGAAAATTATTTTACACAGAGACATGATAAAATACAAGGACATTACCCGAAGACACACTTTACGCATTCATTTTCACAGGGTTATTGTTTTAAACAAGGATATTATTTCAAACAAGCACATTTTACACAACCACTTTTCAAAAGCTGATTATGAAAGAACCTCATAGATCAAGATCATTTTAAATTAGTATGTTGCTTCACTCCTCCTCCTCTTCTTTTTCTTTCGGCAGCTCCCGTTTAGAGGTCGCCACAGCGGATCATCCGTTTCCATTTCCTCCTGTCCTCTGCATCTTCAATAATGTTGTTCTTTTACAGATGCAGATGATATTACAGTGGGAAATGCAGTTTATTAAATAACTATACAGCTGTATAGAATGAGAATCAGGTGGGCGGGATCAGCTCTCGGTGTGGATCAGCTCTCGGTGTGGATCAGTTCCTCTTTGTTTCTGATGGACCGGTTTTCGTTTCTGGTCCCGGACGGGGTTCAGGTTTTCCTGCAGACTAAAAAGAGCGCTTCGATCTCTCTCTCTCTCTCTCTCTCTCTATATATATATATATATATATTATATATATATATATATATATATATATATATATTTCTCTCTGTTTGTCTTCATCTTCTCTATCTCTCTCACACACAAACATTAACACTTCAGCTTTGGTAGAGTGAGGCGTGTTGGAGAGGTTCACACGCCGAGAAGGGAAATGTGAAGAGAAAAGCTAATGATGAAAGAGTCAGGGGGACTGCCTAACTAAGGCTTTAATTAAATACATGGAAAGAACGAGAGCAGCACATCTGGTTTCAATCCGCTTCCCTTTGATGGCATCAAGTGTTCTTTTCCCAGATCTGCAGACTGAGAGCCGAGAGGAGCTCAGACTGCAGAACCCTGATCCTCCCATACCTGAGAAAACACACACACACACACACACACACACACACACACACACACACACACACACACACACACACACACACACACCACAGACGCACGCTGTCCGACGCCGTCCTCTCTTACTTTGTAAAGTTGTCCGAATGAGCGCCGAGCCTCAGTCCCTCAAGAAGCTGCTAATGTGCAGTTAAACCTGCTCTTCTCAGCTGAGCTGGGTTTATGTCTTTTACAATTTGTTCTGATTACAGCAGAAAAGAAAGAAAGGAATGAGAAAGAAAGAAAGGAATGAGAAAGAAAGAAAGAAAGAAAGAAAGAAAGAAAAGATGAATATCAGGTCTGTGTGTCATAGCAAGAAAAAGAAACCTATTGAGAAAGAAAGAAAGAGATAGGAAAAGGAAGAAGAAAGAAAGAATGTGCTGGGCTGTAGTAACTGAGTGCAGTGATGAAGTCTGAGGATATTTCTGAGCAAGATTATGATACAAAATCATCACATCAAGCTTGAACTCACCAGTGCTCAGACCTCACACCAGTGCTCAGACCTCACCAGTGCTTGCTGAATGCAATCAAATCCTCACAGCTGATGTATATGTCTTTATTTGGCGCAAAGACTCTTTAGAAGATGGAGGTGCAGCAAAGGGGGGACAGGCTCCCTAGAAAAACCTCACAGAGGAACACACACACACACACACACACACACACACACACACAGTGTCTGTGTGTTTTATAGATCCCCATAATCTCGCCCTCTGATCTGTCGTTGTTCATCACCGCATTACTGCACGTGTGTGTGTGTGTGAGAGAGAGAGAGAGAGAGAGAGAGAGAGAGAGAGAGAGAGAGAGAGAGAGAAGGGGAGTTTCCTCTGTTCGGACGTCAGACTCTCTCTCTCTCTCTGTGCCACGTAAATGCCGCGCATTTAGCTACTTCTCTCCTCCTCGTGAACGGACGCTTCGTGTAAAACCTCTCAGTGTGTGTGTGGAAGTGTGTGTGAGAGTGTGAGTGCGCGCGCGCTCGTGTGAGCAGCTTTTTGAGCTCGCGCGCGTTAGAAGGGCATCAGGGCAGCACTCGCGCTCCGGCGGCCGCCGAGTGAGCACCTGAAGTAAAAGCAGCTCTCCTCATCCTCCTCATCCTCCTCCTCCTCCTCATCCTCCTCCTCCTCCTCATCCTCCTCATTCTTCTCCTCCTGTTGATCGGGAGCAGCAGAGCGGAACTACCGCGGACTCCAGCGAACTTCAGGAGCCCCGTTTGCGCTCCCCCTGTTGATCCAGGCGCTCCGGCAGGCGCTGATCGGTGTGTGTGTGTGTGTGTGTGTGTGTGTGTGTGTGTGTGCGTGTGAGTGTGTGAACGGGCTGTAGCGCGGCTCGTTGGTCCCGCGCGCGCAGCCGGCGTCCTGCTCGCTGTCATGAGCTCCGGCTATGCCCCTGTAATGGACAGACGCCTGGAGACGGACAGCCTGCAGGCCAAGAAGAACTTCTCGGTGAGCCACCTGCTGGACCTGGAGGAGGCGGCGGACATGGTGGGCCCTCAGGCGGAGGAAGGCGCGGGGGACGCGGGCAGGGCCATGCTGGAGTCGCCCGGACTGACCAGCGGCAGCGACACAGCGCAGCACGAGAGTGAGTGACTTCCCACACACCCACCCAGCACGGCCATGTCCCGCACTGAGACACACACACGCATGCCGGGAGATCCCCAGTGATGGGCTCCGGGATGCTCCATCTGAACTTCCTCTGGGAACTGATTCTGCAGGCATGGGCGCAGTGTGTGTTGGGCTTTGTGGGGAAAGGTAGCAGCTTCTACTAGTTCACCTGTTCTCAACTCATCTCTTCTTTATCCACATCATAACTGCTCCAGTCATAAAGGCTGTATCTTCATCCCATATGATCCAATACTGTCCTGACCAGGAGTTTCCTAGAGACTTGGAGGTCTCGGTAAAAAAAAAAAATAATAAAAAAAACATTAATCACATTAACACTGCAGTTAAAATCGTGGTGAAAAATATCGCAATTAGATTTTCCCCTTCCAAATTGCTCAGCCCTAGTTCTAACAATAGATTCTAGTGATTTGCTATTAAAATGTCTTTACACATCAAATCATGTGAAGCGTGAGGTGAAGTGGAAAGGAGATTTCTTTTTCTACAATCTGCTTTAAAATGGAAGAGACTATTTCCATAACATAAGCGCAACTGGAATAAACCAGAGATTTAGCCTAAAGTCACTAAACACCTCAAGCTCACTTTAATGTTCCTCTAGGTGAGATCACGGAGCAAAATCACGCCTGCGCTGCTGTTTAGGTCACTTTTGGGAGAAGATGTGGAGACTCTGTTTGGCTTAGTTAGGCTGAAGGTGGGTCAATGAGACAGTGAGGAAAGTGTCACACTAATAAAATAAGGCAGAATAACCCCCTCACTTTAGTGCAGAGGAATGTTCTTTTTTTTTTTTTTTTTACATGATTTTACATTTCAACCTCAGCCAATGAGGTTTTTAGATTCCCCACATCTTGTTTTTCTGATCTTTTGTAAAAGAAAAAAGTACAGAAAAACAATAGAATTTATATCTTCTTTGACTTTATATGATCTGTATATTATTCTGTGTATTTTGTTTTTTTATCTTGAGAAAATGAAACATGTCTCCCTTTAGTATGAGAGGGAAAGTTGAATTCTTATGACTTACAGTGTAAGACCTTTGCAGCAGTTTAAATTTTTAAAAAAAGAGAGAAATAACCCTGGTAGATTTCAGACAGCTTTAAATAATACGCTTTTTTCAGTTTCATGAATGCAGAATGTCACGTTGAGCAGAGATATTCACTTTCTGAAGTTAAAATGCTAAAATGCTTTGAACAGTGTGGCTTTCTTTCATGGAGAGAGTACGCGCTCTCATGCCAAAACTGCTGTTATCTCAGGCAATTTACATACATCACGATTGCCAAATAGGCCTGTATATTGTTAATGACTCAAAACCCATCCAGTACTTGTTCTCATTAAAAGAGGAATGAACCTCTGAAATCATTCTTCATGAATGTAGGGCTGACTTTGTGGTCTCATAAAGACTTCATTCACATGAAACATTTAAAGAAAATGCAGATAGCAATAATTGGACAGTAGTGATCATGACATGATTTATTTTGCGGGAACTCAAATGATGCTGTTTTTTTTATTTAGACAATCGCTTTTGTTCCAGGACAGCACAGGAAGTTTTATTAGAGAAGATTTGTAATAGCAATCATGCACTTTTAAAATCCCCCTTTAAGATTCAAGCCAAACACTTACAGTTACAGAAAATATGAATAATTACACATTTATAATTCACTTAAAATTAGATATGTATATCTCAAACTGTTTAGTTATACAAGAATATACTATTAGAAAAATACAGAAAATGCCTCTTACCAAAATTAAATTTATTTTCTTATTATGTCTTTGTGAGGAGATAAATGCATTATAATTAAGGGTGAAAAACCATTCAGTTAAGCTTGAGTGCGATGACTAGTGAGTGCAGCTGCACTGGGCTGCATTTTTTATGTCTTGATATCAGGAGCATAAAAGGTATATTTTGGCTGAGGTATATAGGCTGAGGTATATAGGCTATCAACAATAAAATGATGTTGGAAAATTATCTGTAGAAATACAGAGTAATTCTATACACTAAATGTGGCCTATGTGATCCAACCAAGTTACTTTTATCAGTCATCAATTGAACGGCATATACCTTTAAAATAAAAATATATAGACATAATGTTACAGCATGCAATAGGCAATTTAATTATATTTAGTATAACATAAACATAGGCAAGTGCAGTAATATTAAAATATAAATTTACATCTGAGACAAAAACAGTTAATGTTATCCGTGAAGTCATTTTTATTCATATTCATTATGTAGGCTGCAAAGACAGTAAAATGTTACATCAACAAAGTTAACTTTTATAAGCTAATTAGGCTGATTAGGTCAGCAGACTCTGACTTTATATGCATATTGGTACCGAAAACTAAATATGGACTCAAAGGCGTTAAACAATCATCTCAGTTTTCATTGTGAATTGCCTGCTTATTTCATGGCAACACATCGTTCAGGATATACTATCATAATCCAAAACACCCAAACTGTACTTTTTCAATAGCTTTAGCTCCTTACCCTTCAAGGATCCAATCCAGGCTTCATTTCTTTACTCATTTGGCCAACATTATGTACTCCATAGCTAGAAGTTGCTAAATAATTTAGTTAGAATTAAGAAATAATTTAAACCATCAGAATTAACTGAATAGTTAGCTGTCAGTTTAAGGCTTTTCTGATTTTATCTACACATTTACTGAATGCTGTCACTATAACAATAGGCTCAATTTTGAAATATCTTATTTATCAGTTATTTAATTGACACAAGATAGCACAAAGATGCCGACTGTGATCTGAAATCTTTCGTTAACATGCATATTGTGTCTGATGCCATCGACAGATGAACAGCTGAACTCAGAGGAGAAGAAGAAGCGCAAGCAGAGGCGAAACAGGACCACATTCAACAGCAGCCAGCTGCAGGCGCTGGAGCGAGTTTTTGAGAGGACGCACTACCCTGACGCCTTCGTCCGGGAGGACCTTGCCCGTAGGGTTAATCTTACTGAGGCTAGAGTGCAGGTAGGCCTGTTAAAATGCATAAAACATCTTAAACTTAGCTATAAGAGCTGAGATTAAGCCTCGAGGCACTGATATGATACAATAAGATATGAAAGCAAAAAACTAAATCAAGATCGACACAGAATAAAAAATCAGGTTTTCACATTGGACTTTGTTTGACCTTCTGAAAAGCCGTATAAAGTGCACAGAGATTTAAGGTGTTTCTTCAATGCATGAGACCAGATCTGGCTACTAAAAATAGCGCTCTCCCAGCACAGGATGCCGCTGCTTTTTAATACTGGTGTACACTTGCAAGGAGATGTGACAGATACCAAATTCAGTGGCTTAAGATTTTATCTGTCCATAAAACCTCATTATCTGTCACTACCAACATGGACAATTATGAGCTTCTGTCATTGTTTTCTGAGGATATTTGGTTCTCTTCCGTCCAGAGGGGACAGAAAAGTATGTTGCCACTGAAGTCTGACATTTGTGTGGACCTCATTGGTGTCCTGAAAAAGCTTGATCATGTGGAAAAGAGCTCTCGCTCTCTTCGAATGCACATGCTCCGGGCCTCCACATGTTGTAATGAGAGGCTTTTTTCCCCCTTTTTCACCAAAAGATGAGGATTATGCCCGTTTATAGATCAAGAGGGAGAGAGAGTGAGAGGAAAAGAGAGAAATAAAGCGAGCAAAAACACATCTGTGATTAATGTGTCCCAGAGAGGGTGAATGATTCGGAAAGGCTTTGATAAAAGCGACTTTAAGCTCATTCCTGAGGCGCTGCGTAACCGGACACTGCGCCTCCACCAGGCCTGCCGGCTGTGGTTGGAGCTTGGAGAAAGCAAGCGCCTGGCTCGCCACCCTAAAAGCATTCAGAAAAGGAGGAGTGGTGCTATAGTTTTGTTAGGTCTGTCATTTGTGTTTGAGCATAGATCACCATTGTGCATGTTGTACTGTGCCTGTTAGTGTGGGATATAGTGTGTCTTTAAACAGTAGAATAACAGTGTAGAAGATGGAGTTAGTGTTTTTTGTTTAAATGATCTCTGATGTTCTGTTGCATTCACACATCAAGCATCAAACATTGTTTATGCTTTTAATAATAGGAGTATTGAGTGGAATGATGAAACTGTTATAAACAACATTATAAACAAGAAGTAGATTTTTCATCCAGTTATACTTTCTGTTTATAATGCTGCAAAATACATTTTAGCGGAACAATGCATACCCTGAAGATGATTTCTATACGAGGACTCTGTGATGCCCTTTTTTTAAACACAATGCACCGTGTTGTTCTGGCCATATTTTCTCACACTTCCAAACAAGGAATTGATAAAAAGCCTTATATTATTTCCAGTGGTCAGTGTGAAACATATATTTGAGTGAAAACATTGCGTAAAGTTTTTATTAAATGAAATTCTTTGTCAATAAGGATATTCCAAAGTATTTTCGGTTTTTGGTCGTTCATGAAAATTACAGTGTTATTTACAGACACTTTCATTTGTTTGTTAGATTGGTTCATAATGTAGTTATATAATAATCAGTATACATTCTATTTTAATTTCTACAAAAGCCCTACCAAGCCATTCCCATGACTGAGATACATTTTTTAATTCTACACATTTTTTTGCACATTGTCTTTATGTTTTTTGTGCTTTGAGCTTCTATCACAAAGTCATTAAGTGACACAATTGAGTCATGTGTTATACTTCTGCTTGAAATAAATAATTTATTGGGTCATTTATAGTACTTTATCACTTAAAATTGTATCATAATAATTCATATTTTCTTCAATTGTCTAAAAACAGATAGGATTACCTAAGCTATGCATTTACCAGCTACATGTCTGATAACATTACAATGAAAGGATCAGTAGTGGAAATAAAAAAGACTTTTTTAAAGAAGAGTTTTTTTTTTTATCCTCGACACTACGCTTTTCCTGCCTTCAGTAAAAATGAAATTAAAATGTGTTGGTGAGGTTTTATTTGCAAGAGTAAGAAATGAACGTGTGGATCTGACGATGGGTCTGTAAAATTTAAGCAGTCATTCTGAGATAATATGGCTGACTCTCAAAACTCATATTAAAACTCAAAACTCAAATCAAAACTGCATCGCAAATAGTCAGTTCCACAATTTGTCCTCACAGGTATGGTTCCAGAACCGACGAGCAAAGTTTCGTCGCAACGAGCGAGCCATGCTGGCAAGTAAGAATGCCTCACTGCTCAAATCCTACTCAGGAGACGTTACAGCAGTTGAGCAGCCCATCGTCCCCCGGCCTGCTCCTCGACCCAATGACTACCTATCCTGGGGCAGCGCCGCCCCATACAGGTAACCCTGATAACCTTTCAGCAGCTTTCACCCCCTGCACGTACATCGCTCCCCCCACATGGTCTCCTCAATCCTAGCATGCCTCCTAGGTACCCACTATGTTTTCCTTTAATTTCCTTTCAGCCCATGGCAGCTGCCATCCCCACGTTATTAAAGCAGCCGTCCACTCACTGTTCTCTTTTTTCTACCCTTTGCCTTCTTTCAGCTGTCTGGTTATGTGTCTTTAATGTTTTCTGCAGCATGATATTCCAACCCTTCCTCCTGACTGTATGGTTTTGACAGTTTAAAAAATATGTTTCATAGCCAAACAAAAAGACAAAAAGAACCAAGCACTTTAACATCAAGAATATGAGATTCCAGGATGAAATACTGGACTAATCAAAATGACAGTAAAACAGAGCAGCGCTGCCTGTCGTGCATACTCAGCCAGTCCTGCATAGTGTTCTCCTTCAGTTGGAAAAGGGTGGGACTGATCCCCTTAGCTATGGGGTGATAATCTGAAAACAAACTGTATTAGATCCACCTCTGAACCTTCTGACCTTTTTGTTATAGGATACGTGCTAACAAACGCAGAGAAAAGCTCCACTGGGCAGGATTTTCTGTGACTCTGGTTACATTGGTTATGATTTACAGTAATCTCCCGTTCTTAAGAGCTGTATGGAATAGCTGACCTGCTCGTCCAGGCCAAAACCCCGGTTCCCAGCAGTAGAAATGGGTTACTCAAGCGGGAACACTTTCTGGCTCAGCTATGATCATGTCTAGTGACCATGCCAGTAAAACAGTCTAATGCAGATTCATTTCCTACTGAAGGCACTTATGTGCACATATATTGCAGTTATTATTACATGTTAATAAAGGATATACAAAGCATTAATAACTATTTATATTCTTAAGCTGGTTCCCAAGGTCGGAGGGAGGGCCAGTGCGAGTGCCACAGAAAATGCTGCCCACAGAAAGCAAGTACTTTTTATTTTACTATGTGTCTTTTTTCAATTTTTCTCAGATAACAACAGTTGAAACAAGTAGTCTTTGAAAGTATAACTAACATTAATACCTTGAAATATTTCACTTTTAGATACACTCTCATTTGGAGAAATTGCTGACCACTTACATTCTTTTTACATTTATTCTCTCACTATGTATACCTGACTTTTGACTCCTGACTCTCTTTCTTCCATTTCCATTAGCACAATGGCAAACTACCCACCCACTTGTGCCAACACCACTTCCACCCAGGGAATGAACATGGCCAACAGCATTGCAAACCTAAGACTGAAAGCCAAAGAGTACAGCCTCAACCAGGTGCCCACTGTTAACTGAGCTTAGGCAGAGCGATGAAAGGGTAGTGAGGGGATGAAGGAGGGGAGGATGGAAGAAGGCAGAAAAGAGAAGACAGAAAAGTTGGAAGACTCAGAAGGCCTCAAAAGAGCTGGATAAATTGGTCTGAAGCAGAGATCCTTCTTTTGCCATTCTGCAGAGCCAAGCTCCACTGGGAATGGAACAGTCTCCCTGCCCCCTCTCCTGGAATTATGGTTCATTCCCCTTCTGCTCTGGCTTTTTTGTTACCGTCTTCATCATTGCTGATGAATGTAGCTACTTTTTTGTTCATATATCTGGACTCTGATATGGAGGCTGCAAGGCAGTCGTAGCATCTGGATGATGTAACTTCTCCTTTCTTTGTTCTTTTTGTGGCTTTTAAATTTGGTTCAGCTGGAGTTGTTCTCCAAAGAAGCCAGTGGAGGACTATAGATTGCTGTATTTGAAGTCTGAAATTACACCAGACCTGAATGAAAAGGTGAAGAGGCTGATATCTAAAAAAATATGTGGATTTCTACAATAATATGAGAATGAAGAACCATGGACTTGAACTAAGAAAAAGAACAAGAATATTTCATAACTGAGCAGAACTTGTGTTTATGGCAAATGGGAAGTCTTGGCATACATTTTATTCTTGATAATATACCACTGACTAGTACCTGTCAGCCCATGGTGATTTAACTAACTGCTCCACATACTAACACAAATGTAACACATTTTTGGGGAATGGCAACTATCTGTATGACATTCTGTATGACAATTTATAATTGCAAAGCGTATAAGAATAAAGATGATTTCACTCTAAGTCATAGGATATTTTGAAAAAAGAACAATTTTAAGTATCACATGATGGGATGATTAGATGATGTAATGAGGCTACAACTATCTATGATGTAATGAGGATACAATCATTGTGTAACTTGATAAGTTGGAAATACATACAAACTAATAGCAATAAATTTTGACACTTCCCTTATCAATGAGTATTGTTGATTTCTGTTGCAGGCAACAGAACAACTATATTGTGTTGTAAAAAACACATTCACATTTTAATTTTCGTGCTTCAGTTTTTGACAAAGAGCAAATGCAGTAATGTTTCCTATTATTTCACGAATGTTCTTTTCCTGAATGTTATTTTACAGCAGTGTAGGTCAGACTGAGATAGAGAGGGCAGTGTTGTGTAAAATAGTGTTAGAAGATGTTTTTGGGAAGTTTAGTATTTGCTCTAAAAGTGTCATTATTCCATGAAAAAGTGAAGGCATTGGACACTCTCCCATTTTCTTCTAGTCTCTGTATCTGATCATGTCCAAAAACTGAAATATGTACTTTTAAATATGCTGTAATCGCAATCCATGGAATACACCATCTGCAGAAAATTTTGACATGGCTTTCAGTATCGTGTGAGGGTTGATGATTTAACATTATTTTTTTTGTCAATGTCTTAGTATGTTTCTTTTCAGTTTTCAATGTCTTAGTATGTTTCTTTTCAGTTTTCAATGTCTTAGTATGTTTGTTCGTAATGATTAACACATGCTGTTTTTAATCCAAGTAATTGAGATAAAACAAATGATTCAATGAATTATTCTTTGTATGGTTGTTGAGCATCCTTATGTTTACACAGACATTACTTTCCCATTACTCTTCAGATGTTCTCTTGTTATCTATGCGTTCTTGGCAGGCTCTGACTGTGTCTCAAGCTTGATAGATGTTCTCTTAATGTGATTCAAGTACTTCCATGGGAGCTTCCTAGACTTATGATTCAGCCACCATAGTGGTACTGGCCAGGTTTTACACACTATCTCCTTCCCACTGGGGTGTGAAGTGTGTACTTCATGTTGGTTAATGTAGTACTGCACAAATAGATCTCTTGTTGCTTTGCCCTCTTCTACGGCTACACCAAAGTGACCACATGCTTACAGTATGCTCTACAAGATAAAGAAATGGTTTATTTTTTGGTATATTTCATGTACTATAGATAGAATATTGACAACATTATTCACTCTATATTTCTATTGTGCTGGTGTTTGTATAATGAGACTATAAACCACAATCAACCTCATGCTAATCCCCCAAGGCGTGTTCGCAATAAAAACCCATCTTGTGCACTTTTTCTCACTTGTATTTCAGTTTAGCTAGAACTTTTTTTAATCAGAAATATAAAAGCTTCAGTTAGTTTTCCAAGTAGAAATGATAATAGATTTAGATTTTTTTTTAAATATTGCATCTTGACTTTTGCAGAAAGAAAAAAAGGTTTCTGTAACAAGTCCCAAACATCCAAACAATGAAGAATGAAAATGTTGCAAGTGCAATTTACCATTTCTGTGTAGAACATTTTGGCATATTGCAGTTATATTGAGTCATAATTATCAAATCCGAAACAAAAGTAATGCTAGGCTCCTGAGGCTCAATGAAACAACATGTTATTGTGTACATGTTTGCAAAGCTCGGCTCTGGAATGTATGCTGAATGTGTATGGGTATGTGTGGTTATATCTTGTAGTCAGAGCTCCCGCGGATTTTTTGCAGGCCAGGGTGTCTCACCTTTCAGGCAGCCGAGGCCTTGCTGACCTGAAGTGCTTCCAGATGTGTGTAGGCAATGACCCGCTCGCCCCAGCACCGGCCCCAGCACCTCGAGCCCCGCCGGCGTCCCCTCGGACGGACCGCGCGCACACAGCGGATGACATACAAGCGCCTCACCCCCTCAGCCCCACATCTGGAGCCTATTACGGAGGAGACAGTCCGAGAGAGCGAGGGGGGAAGAGTCTGAGTGAGTGTGTGTGTGTGTTTGTATGAGAAGGAATGTATATGTGTAGAGAGAGAGGGAGGCATACGTGTGTGTACGCTGGGATGTTTACATATGCATCAGTTCGAAGGGAAAAAAAAGTCTTTTGGTCCTATTATTCTTTCTTTCTTTCATTCTCTTTTTCTCTGCCCCACACCCAATCACAACCACACTCTTTGTCTTGTCAGATTGCTGGCTGGAGCAATAGGGCCTTCTGATGGCGGAAAATTTATTAATGAGAGCTCTTGGATAGGGGCTTTGTGAGAAAAGAAAAGAAACTATTAAATGTTGCAGGGTTGGAGTGAAATATGGCCCAGCTGTTAAGAGTATGCGGTTAGGGTGAACAACCAAAAGAATGTCCTTAGCCCAGTGCCAGTGCAGAACGAACAAAATGCGTTTCAGCCATGCAGAGCCACCGAGTCCTGAGCACCATCATCCACCTGCTGTTTGTGGGCTTAGTTGTACAGTGTGAGCAGTACTGAGCAAAACACAGGGACACTACATAAAGGGCCATTTAATTCATTCACCTGTTCATCTTTGGGGTAATGGGTCTATGAGCATGCATTCATATTCTATATGGCACATCTTAATTATTTAACCAGTGAAGAAAGCTCATGATTTTCATACTTGCTCCTCTATTGTTTTAAAGTTTCGCTAATCTGACATTCACTGTTGAGCTAAATCTTTTGTATATAGCAGACTCAAGCCTACATTATTTGCTAGCTAAATTCAAAGCTAGGGATTATATCATCCTCTCATACAAAGTGCTACGATGTCAGTTATGTTCTCCAGTTGTTGTGAAACAGCCCTGTTTAAACGCTTACATTACAAACTGCTTGAGTTCTGAAGGACGCCATTTTATAGATCTGCTCTAGCTTTCAGCGAAAGCTTTCTGCAACTCTGTGTGGGAGCACAGCCATTTAACTTTCTATTTTCCCAATTTTCCACCCACTCTCAGTGCTCAGCTGGCAGACTGTAATTACAAATGTTTCGGTGTGTTCAAAGAACACTCATTATCGTCCGTTTAAACATTTGGGCCATGCTAACTGGCTGTTTGGCATTTTAGGCCTAGGATGAATTTGCATTTTCATTTCCTCAACCTCAAAACAAACCGCCAAGCAGGAGCAAAGCAGAACGGCAATTATGGTGACTGACATAACGTTGGTCCCCTGCCTCGATGCTATATAATCAGCTTTGGTTCTGTTCAGTGCGAAAGGACGCATGTTTGCCTCAAAAAGCCAAGCTATTTGGAGTATGTGCTGTTGGAAGGCTTTTATTTATAGGTGAAGAAGCAGAGAAGTGGACTGGGGTTTTTGGTTTCTGAAGCTCAAAACGAACGATGTGAATGCAGGCCTAAGTTGGTTGACATTATTCCACTCTCCAAGTTTTGGGGTGAGGAGCAGAAAAGAAATGCAGAGCAAAACATTGTTACCTTCCACGGCAGCCTCTAAACTGACCTTTCTCCTCCTGGCTTCATTTTCCTTGCTCCAGAGCACTGGCAGCCCTTAGGAAGCTCTTGATGATAATACACCTACAAGCTTTAAGTCGTCAAGGATTACTGATGTTATCTTGGCTCAATTAGCCTTCATGCCTTGTTAAAAACCTTGAATACAAGAAGATTGTTACTGCAAACCCTTTGTAACCATTAGCCTTTGTTTTGCGTGAACTCTCACACTGACCTTTGGAGTCCAGCTGGTCTAACAACATAGGTGTTAATTCAACACAAGGGATTCTGTCATGAGAGACCTATGAACAACTGTGTCCAAAAGATCAAATTCACTCAAAAGAATGAAGACCTGACAGTCCTAAACACTAGACTTTCCTCCTCAAAGTCATTAGTATTGAGCGGTCAGCTCTTCAGCACCATCCAGTGGAGTGCGAGAGTCCCTCTCAGGTCCAGAACAGGCCTTTCTTCTTGTCAGAAGTAGATTTTACATCAGGACGGTGCTCACATGCTCATTAAACAAAGCAAACTTTAGCTCCTGATCTCTGTCTCTGTACATGACCCATAACAACTATGCAACAAAACAAACTAAAATAACCACCTCAAGCACATGAACCTTGAAAAAAAGATCAAACCTTGAGCACTCTTTAAAGCAGCTGACAGGATCTGAGCCTTTTCGACCATCCCGCTTGTATTGATATACAGAGGGGTTGACCTCTGGGGAAAACTAAGGCTAATTTAAAGCGGGAGAGTTTCCTGCTCTCATTACTCTTGTCGCCATGGCAGGAGGATGACGGAGGTCTTGGTGGCGCCGCTTTTGCTAGAGAGAAAACAGCGCTGTGACGGCATCACTTGAGCAAAACGCAAAGGTCACCAACCTCCACAGTGCCTATACCACAGCAAAACACAAACAGGACTTCCTCAAAGAAAAATGCACCACTTTGTGGCTAATTATTTCTTTCAACAAATACCTTAGAGCTAGGGCATGAAAAAATAACATACTTTCCTTCTCAACCAGCTGACAAAATTGCACAGTGAACACATCGACTGGTTTTGAAATAATGCCACCTATATAGCTAGTCAAATTAGGCAGTATTCAAATATTATAACAAGCTTGACTGAAATCAGGTAGGTTTGTAAACTATTTTAACATTATAAAATGTGCTTTCATACATTGGCAAATTTCAGTATGTACAATAAATGCAATATATTGTGTTGCTGTTCTACCAGACAACAACAGTGTAGATAAAAATGATGTACTGGCAAATGAAAATGTCATTAAACCAGTAATTATTTCTATTATTTTTTGTTAAAAGAGTTTTGAAAGAATGATGTAAGATCGCACAGTATTTTCTAGATTTTTTTACTAGCTCATTTTATCAAGAGAAATTTTGTTGGCAAAAAATGTTTGCACGTTCTAGTATATAATTGCATGAAGAGATGAGTAACGCAAGCAAAATTGCCTGCAGAATGATACACAGATACGACCTAAAACAATACATGAGTTAAATAGCTCAAGTCACATAATCATAATAAAATAATACAACTATGACTCCTCTGCCTCCTTCTACTACAATTATGAATAATAATAATAATAATAATAATAACAATAATAATATAGTTAGTATTATTGTCATTGTTCTTAGTACTAGTAGTTGTAATTGTTACTGTAATATTAAGAGAAGTAGTAATAGTATATCCAATTTGAACATTAAGAAATATTAGATATACTTGAAATACCAAAAATAGATCATACTATGTGGCCATGTCTTTACTGGTTTAAAGTAAATTTTTCTTGTAATGTATATTTTCCTCAAAGCATGAGTTGTAACATTTACATATTTTAGTCATAATTTATTTACCAATCACTCTTCATCCCTCTGAATGAACCAGATTGGTGTTCCTCTGTCAATAAGATGGATGGATGAAAATGAGTTCTGTCCTGATTGATTCCTTAAAAGATTGGAGCTAAACTGCTGTAGACTAGTGAACTGTATGTTTTGAAACTTTAAATTATAAACTATTAAATTATAAACTGTTTTATTTGAAAAAATGTAGGAACTGAAAGAGGAAATTCCATGACATGAGCCATTCAGTATTGTCCCAACTGGTGGGAATCTCATTTTTTTCCTGAGAAATCTTAAAAGTTGCATAAATGTTCATTTTATTTGTCCCTTGAGGTTCAGATATGTTTGCCCTGCAAGGCCAGCAAACTGAAAAAACCCAACTCTTTTTCAATTTTTTAAGTCATATGGGGGGGAAATGCATCACAGTCACAGATGGGGAAGCATGAGTGCCAACAAAGATGCCTAAAGAGATGGTGCACACATCAAAACCTAATGATCTGTATTCTGTATTTTTGCCATCATGTGTATTTGGTTCTCCTGTTATAGTGCAGTGCATATTCTTTTAACTTAAGAGAGGAAGTAATCTGACCATTCATCTTTATTAGAGCACTGATCCATCATATCTTTGCCAAGCAGCCCCAGCTAATGACCTAATGATGTAGGCTTAGATCTACCAAAGCTTGGTATATATCTTCCATCACTTTTTAAGACAAAGGCTTTTTCTCTTTTTCCCTTTCCCCACTGGAGGCAACTCGAGTTTTGAAGATTTTCCTCGAGCTCTTTGTGCAAATGGTGAGGTATGCTGTGCAACAAATATTACTGTAACATCTCGAGCCAGGTCAAATTCCCCACTGAATGTGCAATTTGGAGGTGATGCCTGGTGAGGAAAGCCTGCCTCTAATTTTCTACTCTGGTAGAAATACACAAATGGACACAAATGCATAACGATAAACGCACACAAGGACATTCAGAGAGAGAGAGAGAGAGAGAAAGAAAGTAAGAGAACACACACTTAAATCAATGGAATGAGCTAGTTGCTCAGGAAGTGGACCCAAGAGTTTATTTTTCCTAATTATCCATTTAGTTTAAGTGGCAGGCAGTGATGAGTTACATGCTGAAAGGAAATTATTTCTATTATCGTTATTAAACAAAGGCGTTAAATTTAATACCTGATTAGCTGGAGTAAAAATACGCTTTAAAGATAACCACCCACAACTGTTTTGTTTCATTTTGATTGAAACAAGGTGCGACTGATTTCCTGTTACACAGAGCGAAAAAAAGGGACTTTGAGATATGGCTGAGGAAGCAGGCTTGTGCAGGCTCAGCTTGAGGCCTGATAAGCCACCTATATATTCAAAATTTGTCATTCATATTTACTTGGGTTTTCATAACAAGTAGACCTCAGTACTTTATATATAATACACATTGCAAACAGTTAGGTTCGGCTGTTTGTGGAGCATGTGCCCAACCAATAATGGTAACGTGTACATGTTACCATTATCAAACAAACAGGAAGAATAGATACCAGTGCCATTAATACTTTCCAAATATGAAACTACTGCAGAGTCCAAATGTCTGAGACCAAATAAAAAATCTGAGATTGTTTTTAGTATATTTTAAGAAATAAACAGAAATAAAACTTTTTGCAATAAAAATGTAAAAGAAAAATGTAAGAAATATTTAAGTGCCCTTTTTCTGAGACTTCTTAAACTTGTGACGTAGACCATTTTAATACATTTGATTAAAAATCTGAATTTTATCTACTTTTCAGACATTTTTACATTGTTTAACTTGGACACATGAAACATAAACCTTTGACATTTCATGCTGTTATTAACCACTTCTAGTTAAGACTGGATTTCTAATGATAATTAAGACTAATAAAAAAGAAAATAATACAAAATGGGGGCATTTTCATTGGTGATCTCAGACAAGGTAAACCCATTGATAGTAATCCTATATAACTCTTGGATTATTAGAAAATAAACCTTCATGTCGCATAATTGGATTTGGAAATCCAGTTACATAACCTTAACCTATGTGTCTCTTTAAAACAGCAATAATGTGTAAGAATTATTTAATTGAGTATGTATTTACACATGACCTGTGCTCCTTCCAGCTCTTTTGCAATACATTGGAGAGTTTATGATGCACATATACACCAAGGCTAGCTGGTCCTTGGCTCATGGAATGAATATATGCACAAGTATTTGAAAGGGATTTTAGATTGAAAGGGATTTGTGTCTTTACACTGGCAATGATTTAAAAGCGAAGGGGCCCAAGCACGGCAGGCACACAGTGAATATTCATCTTTTATGGGAGAGCCTAATAACCATCTGTTTGCATTTAACACAAAACATTCCTCTCCCCTTTGAATTAATGAGTTATTGTTCTGGTATGTTTAAGAAGGACCGTTAAAATAGCTCCGGGTGCGGAGGGCTTTCAGCGTTTTGTTTCCAAGGGATGGAATAATCCTTTCGGCTTCCTTCGAGTCATCAGTTGCAAGCACTGAGGAAATCCAACTATTGCTTCCTGCTATCGTGCAAGGGCCACTCTCTCTGGTTAGGGAGTCTCGATTTACTCAGTCAAGGTCCCTTGAGAGGGATGATTCTAATCCCTGGGAGACAATGTCTCCACTTTGAGATGGATGTGTGAAGGGCTTTGAGGACTGAACTTTCATTTGAAACCATTCCTATGTTCTGAAGTGGGGAATTCCATAAGAAAGAGAGCGAGGGGTTCTGGCTATGGGATTTTCTCACTGCACTTGCTTATTTTAAGTGAACGCCATGACTCAGAGGTGCGATTATCGGATAACGTGCGCTCACACATTTCAATTTGGACAGCCAAAACGGCGAGGCGACTTTCAGCAGCTAGAACATTGCAGGCCTGTGTTAGATCAACATCATGTCTGTCCACACTGTCCCGGCGGTAGCATTACAAACACATCAGTGCGTGTACGGGCCATGTAATCATCTCAGTAATGACAGAATGGGCGGAGGGTGGGTTCAATACTGCTTTCCAACATTCCAGGATGCTCCCCCCCTTTTCCCCCACCTAAACCATTTAACACCAACCATTTAACCATCTTATTAAAATTAAATTAGACATGAATCACTGCTCTGTTTTGTTACTAGTACCAGGCCCACTGTAAAAAAAATAGAAGAAGAAGAAGAAGAAAAAAAGCCTAAGCAATTAAAAGTCACTTATATAAACGCTCTGAGTTCTAGTTTTAGTTGAGCACAAAGGATTCTAGAGCTGACTCAAGTTATGGAGAACTCAAAGAAGCAGACTGAAAAAAGAACCACTTTATGAGTCATTCCTGAAGGTGAACCTGGTTTTTATTGCCAGGTAGGATTTCAGAAGAATGTGCAGCTTTCCAGTTTAATGCTGTGTAGGACTGAAAGGATTTCGAGGGGTGGTTTCATGATCAGGGACCAGCCCTGAACTACACAGAATTCTGAATGGACTTTCTCTACTGAAAGAGAAACATGTTCCAAAGCTCGTGTCATTTCTGAAACCATGCAGAGGCAAACCTGCATTACAGTTTGTTACAAACTTACAAATGATATGTTTCATTGTTAAATGGAAAAAAAAAAAACTTTCCAGAACCCAAGACTTTACCTCAACTATGCCCTTCCAGTTTGGATGCCAAAATTTTAGCTTTGAAAAGCAATTTTGATGTTAACCTATGGCTTATAAGATTTTGGCCCAATTGACTGTGCTATTTATATATAATCAGCTACCTTTAGGCCAGTGAAAAGTTTCAGTTCTTTTTTTTTTACTTTGTTTATTGGGTTTTACAAAAACAATACTGCAAACGGAACATAATTTAGAACAGGTTCAAGTTATGAACTGCATAAAACCTGCCAAACTATAAAGAATATATGAGCTAATAGTGATAAACATAAAAAAATAAAGCTAAAAGGCAATTCACAGTCAAATGTGTCCGTATAGAGACAATTAAAACAGCAGCCCAACACCACCACAAATAGAAGTCCCAGCAAAACGTCAAGAGTTGCTTCAATTGGGGATGAGTGGGAAATTGATCCTTTTAACCAAAATGAGAACAGAACCACCATTATTCTCTCAAGTGTATCAGTGCAGGTCATGGTGAAAATCTAATCATTTTCAAGGTTACAGGGTATCCATGTGCAGTAAGAGGAAGAAAACTGTGATTTCCACTTAATTAAGTGGTGGACTAGTGGTTAGGTACTCATCCCCATGATTAAAGGTTGTGGATTTGAGGCGTAGACCAGTACCCTTGAGCAAAGTCACCCAACACTGCTTTCCAGGCTCTGGATGTATAGGTTATGTTGTGTTGCGAATTCATAATGACAAAATAATTTCACTGGATCAAAACTAGTCTTAAGACTTCCTTTTTGGATGTGGAAAGGGATTTGTGTGGCTGTACACACAAGTTAGTACCAACACTGACCAACTGCGCTGTTTTCACAATAACAGTAACATTGCAAACTTGTTTAACGCTTCAACTAACATTTCAATTTTAGCATGTAGTAAGACTGAAAATGAATACAAAAAATAAACTTTGGAAAGATAACATTTGAGCGGCTGCCTGTTTGTTCATGTTCTTGACTTTACTTTGTTCTTTATTTGGCAGAATTGTAGAAAAGCACTATGACTGTTATTCAGGGCAATGGTAAGGTAAACATTAGCCATGTCGGCTAACGCTAATCTGTGTGGAGGCATTCTTCCCAAAAGCGTCTGGCAAATATTTGTGCCAAACTCTAAACATTTAAAAAATGGGATTTAAATTATAGACCGTTAAAGCCTGTGTATTAATACTAAGCTCTTTTTCCCTCCGTGGCTTTAATGAGAACTTTTCTGAGCATGCTTCAGTGTGGGGCAGTCCAGATGAGGCCTGAGCGGAATGTGGTGCATTTCCCCTTTTCGTGCGCCGGCCTTGTTCACTGACTGCCAGCCCTCGCTTGACGCCTTCCCTCAGGGCTCTCCGCCTAAACCGGGGGATCAATAATTAGAAAAGCAAAAGCGGACGGTTTGCAGAAGGGAGGGGTCCAAATCTTAACACACGGAGACGTTGGAGAATGGCTGAGGAATCTAAGACTGTTATGACAGCTTCAAACAAACCCGAGGGCTGCTGAGGGATGGACTGATGATTATTAGGGGAGTAATGGAAGGACTGGGGAGCACTCGTGACACCGCTTGCCCTGCACTCCAGTTTGTCTGTCACATTGTAAAAAGGTTTATTTTTATAACTGTGGCCATCATCTACACACACACACACACACTCTTGACGAGCCAAGACGAGCTGGCTGCCTCCCCTTCCGAGCTCTGCCATTTTTTTTCTTCCTTTCTATCTGAAAAGAGCCATGTGTGCAGATAATGATGAATATTAATGGTAATTTGACCAAACAGCTGCTATAAATGGAGATGGGAAAGATTGCTGGACCCCAGCTCTTTGTTGTACTAACATGGGATGTGCATCATTAGGCCTTGGCCACTAGGTGGCCTTCAAACACTCATCAGGCCAAAAGAGACCAGCAGCCTGTGCTGGAAGAGGTGGCCCTGAAAACCTAGGGGTGGCCACATGCTATTTTATGATCCTACTAGACTTGTCAATGGTTTACTGTGATGTTTGGGTGAAGGAGATACACCTGTGCTCAGTATCACAGACTTTTCAGTTGCTGTTTTAAAGATGTGGGTTTGCCATCTAAAAGTATCCAGAAACACTTCTGTTCAGTGAATTTCGCTGCTTAAAAGTGCCCAGGCTCATTCAAGTGTTCAGTTGCACACACCTAGTGCAGTCTCCATATTACAGTTTTACCCATAACATGAGATACTCTGCAGCAGTATCAAATGAGCCTTAAATTAAAATGGCAAGTTTTAGCTAGAGAGGTATAAAGCCCAGGGCTGGAAGGTGAAGCAGTGGAACTGCATTCTCTGGAGTGATGGAGCTCCATCCAGTAAGTTTTGGATGTTCTGGAGTGGCATTCATAATACAAATCTAATCACCTGACCTCACTAACCTTCTTGTACTTAAGTCCTCGCAGCAATGCATTAATATAATGTTAATATAAAGGCTGTTACTGCAGCAAAGAGGAGGACAAATCCTCTATTGATGCTCAGTATTTGCACTTGAAACACTGACCAACAGGTGCTTCAAGTGCAGTGTTTGTAGAGTTGAAGAAGCTACAGTATTTGTTGGAATTAATTCAGAATTCTTTGTAAAACAAAAAAAATATCTGGTTGACAAATCAAAATGCGCTGAAATGCATTCACGTCAAGAAATATGTTCATCACATCTTCGTGAAAGTTTGCAGACATCTGCTCATGCAACATTCTTTCCAAATTCAATCATATTTGTGAGTTTACTAACCTCTACTATTTTGGAAACCTTTAAAGTTGAACCTTTGCTGGACCTTTGCTGAACCTTCACCGTTAGTAAGGTCAGGTGCTGATGTTGGATGATTAGTTGTGGATTACAAACAGCACCCAACTCATTCCAAAGGTATTTGATGGAGTTTTCTTACTCTGGAGAATGCACTGCCCCACAGCTCAAAGCTGGAGGGTTTTACACACCTTAAGCTGAGACTTGCCATTGGGTAAGGTGGCCTTGGGCTCATGTATGACTACATCACATTTTGTTAGCGAGGCTTTTCCAGAAAGAAGCTGAATTCAATAATTAGAAGCAGCATCAGCATCTAATTTTGGAATAATTGGGTTCATGCAATATATTTCATAGCTCTGCTATCCCTGTGACACTGGGTTCACTGGTTTATTTTTGTGACTTTTGTTTATGTCCAGATTAAACAAAGTCTTCTTTCATGTTTTTCTTATAGGCACAGTATATGGAAAAATTCACTTGCACGCATACAAACACCCAAACACAGTGGGAAGAGAGAGAGAGTGCGCAAGAATGGCAGAGATGTAATTTAATTCTGAGTCACTTCACTGTTCTGTTCCCTCAGTTATGTAACTGTTTTTTTTCTGCTGGGTGAAGCTCTAAGTGCTTGCAGCCTGTGGATGTGCAGGACCAGAACAGAGGTTATTTATGGCCTGTGTTTTTCATGATCATCAGAACACTGCCAAGGAGGACCATGATCCAGCACTATTCTCTCTATTTTTCAAACCCCTGACAAGACAGAACAATAGAAAGCCTATAATACTTCACAAATAAATTTTAAACACAATCACTTCTAAGCTGTTCATCAGCATCTGAATGAAAAAAAAAAAACAAACTATGGTAAAAACACCCTTATATTGTTTGCTCAGGTTCTGGCCTATTGCTTTGCATTACTACTCATACCACTCTGGGATAATTATGCACACCCAAAATATGTGGTAAGATCTATTTATTTACATTTAGCAGATGCTCTTACATGTCCTAATAACAGGAACAGTCCCCCTGGAGCAACTCAGGGTTAAGGGTCTTGCCCAATGGTGGTAGTGCCAGAGGTGGGATTTGAACATGGAGCCTCTTGAGCAATAGGTCCATAGGCCTATTGGTAGTACCCTACCACTAGACCACCACCACCCTCACACAATGTCATACATCGTGTCTCTCTGTTCCTCTTACCTGAATCACTGAGTTTTAACCTTCCTCTGTGACACCCTGAATCTCAGGAGGATCCAATTTCCCTGAAGCAAAACAGATTCCACTGTTATTGATGCCACTATCTCATTGGGTTCAACCCTCTGAAGACTGCTTTCTTTATTCAACTTGAAGACCTTGTGAAAGCTATAGTCAGATATTGCATAAAAGACTGTTCTTTCTGATCATGGGGTCCTAGACACTAGGCCACCTCTACCTTACAGTCATTTAAGCCATACACACAGTTTAGTAGCAGGCAGTTTAGGTCCAGTGCCCAGTCATCAGTCCTGGAGATGATACCTATCTCAAGGGCCCTCAGGGTTTTCAACCGGTCCAGCACTTGTACCAACGACCTTCTGATCATGGGGTACCAACCACAAGGCCACCACTGCCTTATAGTCATTTAAGCCATGCATGCAGTGTAGCAGCAGGCAGCCATACATTCAGCATCTGGGGAGCATTGTTGGGGACAGCACCCTCAAGTAACCTACTGGTCTGGGACTCAAACCCACAACCTTCCGATCTTCACAACATCCAGTTGTTTAGCTTAGTTCTGCATCACAGACTCCCCTCCAGTTCTCCTCTAAGCTGCTGGATGGAGAGCTGCTGCTGCTGTAACCCAATGGTTACACCCTCCTGCTGATGCTTGACATTGGCCGTGGTGACCTTTGGGTTTTGTTTGGCTGATTCACAGCACCCTGTATTCCTGGTGATCAAATGTAAAAAATTTGGATACCAAGCGTCTGAGACAAAACTGAACACATGTTTCCCTCTGGATCTCTGAACTGTGTGTTTAATATTAGTGTTGTTGACAGCTAAGCTCACCGGGAAATCCCTTTGATGTAGAGGCGCGCGCTCGCTCACGAGAGCGTCTCAGTCCGCGCGCGCGAGTTCAGGCTGCGCGCACAGTGACGGCGAGCTGAGCGGCGGCTCTTCAGCAGCCAGTCGGGGGATGCTCTCTGTCCGACCTTCCTCATCCTCAAATAAACGCTCTGCTTGCGCTGTCACCGTGAAGAGGATGCTTTAACATGGACCGGAGGGATGTGCGATGCTGGAGAGGCGCTGAGAGGTAGGCGAGGCTGCACTGGAGGAGAGAGCAGACAACATCCTCCATTCAGCTCAGTTTCTCCCGCAAACACACTTGTGCGTGCAATTCTGGGTTGCCAGTTGCTTGATCTTACAGAATCGCTCCCCTTGACATCAGTCTGCGCCTGGCGTGTAGAATTAGCTTAGCTAGTTTGTGTAAACCGTGCTCAAATCCCATGCTTCACTGTACTCTCTCTAATGCTGGAATAGAGTCCGAAGATGGGACCAACTTGTCAACTCCAGAGGTAGGAAATGCCAAAAAGTGCGAATGCACTCCAGGATTTTGCTCCGACCTTCTGGATTGTCCTACGAGTCCAGACAACCAGTTAGGGTGTCAACGCAGTTGGAATGAATTCCTGGAATGGATATCCAATAGACTTGACCTGCATTGTCTAGTCTAGTCTACTAAACTCGTTTCTCTGTTGTCTTCCTTTCAAAGATTAGTCTTAACACATCAGCTGTCTGAGGAATAGGTCTTGAATTTTCTATTGAATTTAATAATCATGGTTACCACACTACGTTGTTAGACTCACTGTTTCATTTCTGGATTAAGCATCTTATTGCTTTCACACTATTAATTAAACTGTTGTTCTTGTGATATCATATCTGTTTCCAATTGGCTGTTGCAGATGCTGGGTGCCGCACACACGTTGTAAGAGTTAAAGAGTCTCATTAACAGCTTGTAAAAATGTGACAGAGTTAATTAGGGAGTACATCTCCTCACCCACCCCACCTCCCACTTCACTTCCAAATGCACAAATGAAGGACAGGTCCTGTTTCTAATCAGCCTGTCCATCAGCGGAGAGGGGATCGCCTGGCTTTCATTCTACACAGATGGCCGAACAGAGCTCAGTCATGTTCTCTCGATTAGATATGCCACAGACATACACAAGGTTGCCATGTACCGTGATGCAAAAGATGTAGGTTGTTACATTTAGGTTGTTAAATCATTCTTAAATCTGATTGGTGCTAGATAAGAATTAAATAGACATCAGCTTACCCTACTTTCACTTACTAATGACCTATTTTTGTGTGGCACATCACAGCAAGAAGGTCCTGGGTTCGATCCCCAGACGGGACAGTCCAGGCCCTTGTGTGGTATTGGCGTGTTCTTCCTGTGTCTTAGCAGGTTTCCTCCAGAAGCTCTGGCTTCCTCCCACTGTCCAAGGACATGCAAGTCAAATTGCTAAATTGCCCGTAGGTGTGAGCACATTTGTACATGTGTTTGCCCTATGATGGACTGGCAATTTGTCCAGGGTGTTTTTCTGCCACTCCAAGCCACAAACATGATGGCAAGTGCACACAATTATTTACGTTTATTTACATTTAGCAGAGGTGATATTTTAGGATTGGTAACAGAGTTTATATATATATATATATATATATATATATATATATATATATATATATATATATCCATTTTCTGCCGCTTGTCCCAAACGGGGTCGTGGGGGAGTGCTGGTGTCCAACCCAGCGCACACAGGGCGAGGACGGGGGACACACCCTGGACAGGTATATATATATATATATATATATGGCTGGTTTCTCAGTACCAGACTAAGCCTCATCTTATGCATGATGAGTTTATGCATGAATTAATTTTTTATACAAATGAATACAAATAGCTGTTTTCCAAAGCTAGGTTTAACCTGTGCCAGGCCGACTAGCCCATAGGTTATTGAAGAGAACTGCTTTACCTGGCTTGAGGTGCAGCAGTGCAGAAAACCAGGTCTGACTCAAGCTTTTCTGCCAGTAAAATGTCCAGCAGCTGTGTCTGGACAGCTGTTCAAACACTGAGACTGTGGATGGTGGGTTGGGAGCACAGTGCAGTCGCCTTGGTAATTACAGGGTCACAGTAGCTCCTAGGTTTTACATGCATGTGTGTGCACTGCCATAAAACACTGCCACAAAAGATATTCTTAACCAAGCTTTCTAAAGCACTGTACCTGCCCTTTCTTTGCTTAGTTCCCAAGATTTAATAGAGAAACTGCAGGGCTGACTACAGATCCATGTGAAAGGCCACCTCCCATTAGTCATCTCATTTTTCTGGAGATGCTTTTACATAGAGATAATAAGTCTAAAGTAATTGCAGTTTTATCACCATGTTCAAATTTTATTTCAGAATAATACATTCCATAATAGATAATGAATAACATCTGCATTGAGATTGCATTCAGTATTTGGTTCAGTGCTTTCTTTTTGTTTGTTTCGTTGACAAAATAATAAGAAAGCATAGGTGAAAAAACAATGGATAGGTTTTCTTTCCTCAGAACAGGACTGTTTGCAAAGAAAAGCTTCTAATTTAAATGGTAATTAAATATTTCCTCATTTATCTAAACACATAAACGTGGTACTGTGTAAATGTTGGTTATTAGAATGAATGTTTTTGCTGTTGGTGGGCATCTATGTGTTAAAATGTCCTGTTATTTGGACTTGTGCTGCACAAAATACTGCAGAGAGTTACTCAGAGGGAGAGAACCGAGGGAATTCTTCCGTTCTCTGGAGCTGAAGTGTGAGATTCCCCAGACCAGCTTCAAAAGACATGCAATGGGCCTAATAAGGAAAGAGAGTGTAGCCAGTAGTCCTGGGCAGATTGAAATTATTCTAATCTAGTGTTTATAGATGGTGGATGAGGAAGACCATGAGCTCACAGGGTCTTTGAAAACAAGTTGACATGGCAGTTTTGTTTTTGTGGTTGCATAACTTTGGCATGTGAGGAACATTTTAAACAAGTCAAGCATAATGGCATTCCCCCCTCCCTTTGGAATGAACATGGCCTGCTGGAGGGAAAATATCTAAAAAAAACAATGTCTAAAACAATGTTTGGCAGGTGTGTGCAGCCTGCCATTACTAGTAGGCAGCTCAGGCCAGATGTAACCTTAAGCATGTAATCTTGACCGTTTACCTTGTCACCTTGTTACCTTGTGTTTACCTTGTCAAGTTTTTTGTAGTGAGAATGGGTAAATGTACAGTAGCCATTGCACAAGTCTGATTACAGCAGCCCCACCTTAACCACTCCCTAAATATCTGGAAAAAAGGCAGCACCTTGTTTATGAGGAAATTTCTTCATAATCCAAGATGACTCAGTCTTACATTGTAAAAATAACATAATAAAGTGACTATTCCTGTCATTGTGAGCACACAGCACGCCACAACGAAATTACACCTCTGCGTTTTACCCATACATTTGCAGCAGGGGGAAGCTATTGAAAGCGTCCACGGAGCAGTGATGGGGACAGTACCTTGCTCAAGGGTACCTCAGGCCATCCTTTGGGTCTGGGATTGGAACCCATGATCTTCTGATTCTGGGGCCAACTCTCTAACCACTAGGACACTACTGCCCCATAAATAGGTTCAGTATGAAATTATGAAAGTTAACCCTTTACACTGTAGGCTTATTTTATTAATGTATGAATCTTTTGGATTAAGGCATTTCTAATAGACTGCTGTTGTTTTTAAGAATTTTAAGATGCTTAAAGATGGGGAATGAAAATGTCTGTCTGACAACTTTTATGTGTCTCAAATAAACCTCTGAAAGCTCAGACCTTTTGACCACATTAAATATCGAGAATGGTATCAAACAGTAAAAAAAAATGTGCGTATTGTTGCACCACTTCTTGAACTATATGTCTGTATGATTGTTAATATTTACTACTGCGTTCCTGTTAATACAATTTAGTTATGAGTGCAGGGGTTTTATGCCAGCCCTTACAAGTTAAGCAGTCTGATGCACTTGTTGATGTTGATCCTAACTCTTGTGTAATGGAACTCCAGTGAATGGTTCCACATCTTCAATGGTTGGAGTTACTCTGTGTAAATCTTCAGCAGACTTGTCTGAACCTGTGTCTTTTTCAGCCCTCCTCCCTCTAATCTCTCCACCCTCTGCACATTCAGCCGGAGGCCAACAGCTAACATTCAGATCTACCATGCTCCTGTGCCTGGGCAGGAAGGCCCTGTTTGGGTTGAGCTAGTGCATATACACAGAGAATCCTGTCTCTGAGCATGCTCGAACAGATCACTCTTTCAGAGCAAGCCAGATACCCTGGGAGTATCTGCATGCTTTCACCTTGCTGCTGTTTTCCTCCCACCGGTGTGAATGAAGGGCACGTGTATGTATGTGTGAGAGGACTGCCAGCCCAGCGCCTTGCTGACCACTAGGTCTGACTCTGCCACGTCAATTGACCAGCTCTACTCTGCTGTCCTATGTTAAACAGAAGCTTGTGTTCCCTGTTTATACGTGTGCGCGTGTGTGTGTGTATGTGGACTCCTGGCCAGCTTGTCCTGTGGGAAACTGGAATAAAGAGGTCTTCCCTGAGTCCCAGAAGGACTGGCCTGAGATCAGACCAGTGACATTTTTTTCTCTCTGAAGGACCTCAAAAGTGAAGTTTGTTCCTGTCTGCTCTTTTTCACTCTTCACACATGTGGTTTGGATGCGGCGAAGATGAGTGGCTTTCTGTACCGAGGCAGGTAAGGCATTTACGGTCAGACAGACAAAGAAACACAGTTTAAAACTCTAAAGAAAATGCCTTTGCAAAGGGGCTTGACTGTTGTGGTTATGGTTCTGGCTTGTCATTTTCATTTGCAGCAGTGCTGTGCCCTGCTTTCTTGGTCAGTTTGTGCTGAGTAATAGAAATAACAGAAAATCCAAAACCCTTTGAGAGAGCATGCTGTTTGAATTTCACTACAGATGTTGCCTTTAACTCTTGCCGTAATGTGAAACAGTACAGAATTGCTTTATTTAGTCTGTTCACCCTGAACCCTGAAATCCTGACGTTGGTTAAGTGTTTACAGTAGAAGATAACAAGATATTTGTTCAATGATGATGTAACATTCTGTGCAGTTCAAAATGTTTCAGGTGCTTTACGTTAATAGCCAATTTTCTGAGGAGATTTAAGAGTTTATATAACCATCATTGGCAGTGATGTTGTCAATGGGCTGATATCAGGGCTTTTATTTTTATTTCTAGAATATCCTTTGAGGATACTGCTGGTGTTCCCACTGTTTGTGTATAATTATGTGTCTCACAAAGGTGGTCATGACTCACAGTTGCTGTGATGGCCTGACACTAGGGTGCATTATTGTAAGCCTTCCAAATGTTTAATTATGTGTTTGTTTTTGTACCTTTTTGGGTCAAAATAGTCAGAATTTGTAGGAAAACTAGAAAGAAGCAGGAGAACGCTATAAAATCTTCCATACATCCATTGTCAGAGCTGCTGATTCAAACCAGAAACCTAAAAAATATCAAGACCCCAGAAGAAAATACCTCTGACTTCATTAAATGCTTTTACAGAACAATTTCTTTTCACCTCCATATACAATATACACACAAAAACAGATGTATGTGTATGTATATGCATATAAGGAACATAAAAGTAATAATATATATGACATACATAAGGGCACATTTATAACTCTGTGTTTAAACATGTGCATGCGCATACTGATTTTGTTTGGACAGAGAGAAATCCTGATAAAAACTTAAATTCTGTTTCACGAGCAGTCACAACCCCCAGGACACACATGTACACACACACTCTGAGTCACACCTGAGAGGGTGGATCAGCCGACATGCTGAGACCACTGACACATCCTCCTTCAGTCAGCTGTTAATGGGAGACCATCTGCTCTTGTTCTCACTCCATTCTACTGTCTCTCACAGTCAGACTAATGGAGGAGGGCTTCCTGATGGTCCTCAGCTCTTGGAAACCTCCTCTAACTCCTTTTACCACTCTGATAGAGAACATGTAAATAAGGCCTGCCCCAAATCTCAGCCCTTTTATTGGCTTTGAGATCAAAGCTAGAGGAGTTAACGGCTGCATCTTTCACGCCGTCTGGCTATCGTTAATATTTGAATAGACTTATCTGATGAGTGTGACTAATTCACGTGTGATGGCTCTCATTTAAAAGGAAGACATGAGAGCTGTGTGGAGGGTATGGAAAAGGGGGGAGACTGATAGTAGTCTGACCGATTATCATACCTTAGGCTAGAGGATTTATACCAACTCTTTTCAGCTGTATTTGTAGCATTTGTTTAATGGAACAATCCAAATATGTTTTTTTAATAATGCCTTTATGTTGACTCAACGGATAAAGAATGTGTTTTTTTTATTCTTGAAAGCTTTCATTGTGGAAGAAAGATTTTGTTCGGACAAATGTATTTTTGGTTAATAACCGATTTGTACTAATCACACAAAAAATGCTAAGGGGCCAAAATAGGAACAATACTAAAATGTTACATTTGGCTTTTTGACGCTTTCAAACAGTGTTAATAAATTGGAATATTGGAAAAAACTGACGCTAAATGATTGTGATGAGGAACAGATGCAGCAGATTATAATGCTCAACTAAAGAACCATCAATTCAGGAGCTTTGTGTCATTAAAAAGTATTCTTTGTGGAACCTTAAGTTTTCAGAGCGTGGAAGCCTGTTACAAATAGGAGCAAAGGCTTACACGGGTAAACGGGCTGTTTCAACAGCACACCCCTTTTTATTCAGTTGTGTACAATTCTGAGCATTACTCATTCAGCAAAAATAGAATGTCTTCACTCAGAAGTGCAGGAGGCATGTGACACATGGGAGCATACTGATTCACTTACTTCACTTCTTGTTGGGCTGACATTAGAAGGCACAATAATGTAGAACAAACACAGTTTGAGTTTGTAATACACCATCTAATGTGAGGACATGTGCATGTCTTGTCCAGGCTAAATCCACCATCGTGAATTGCTGATGCAACCCATGACCCAGGATCCGATTTTCCATAGGTTTAGTTATTTGAAATGATGGGTTTGATTTGATTTGTTTCGGTGAAAATATGTTCTGAATGTCGAGGAGGTGGAGTTAAGTGAGCAATGAGAATTAAATAAGTACTAACTGAATAAGAGTTAAGCCACATTACTTGGTCCTGCAGCTACCAGCCACACTTCAGGCAGAGGAAGGTCGGTCAGATTTTTGCTCTCTGAGAAATCCTTTGTTTCTATATAAACACCAGAATCCTAAGTGGCAGAGGTTGTTATAAGCCCCTTATAGTAATATAAGCCCCTTATAAGCCCATAGTAAATAAGAATTCACTGCTAAAATAAGTTTTTATGAAAGTTTTACATGATTCTTTGTTGTTACAACACTGTAACCACATTGCTTAGTAAGAGATGCTAAAATTATCTGAGATATTTTGAGTTTCTTTTTAGTTGTCAGCCCTTTCTTTTCTTTTTGATCTTCATATTGAATTTTAGTCCAGGTTTCAACTGTTAGTCTCTCTGCCATCTAAAGACTGGCAAGAAAATAGCTCATACTCTTCATTATATAAATTATATAATTTGGTCCAAAAGCCAAAATGTCCTAAAGCAAATATTTAAAGGAGCAATCACATCTAAAGTCAGTTAATCCATAAATCATATAGAGAATTGTTTGAATTAAAGAGAATTCAAATGTATTTGCCCATGATATAATATTAAAGCCTGATTCATTGTAGCAAAAATAAATAAATAAAAAATCCAGCCACTAAAGAATAAAAAATCTTTTGAGAACATTGTATAGGTTGTACAAATATCTTTACATCTGCTTATTTATTAAATCTAATTCAATTCTAAATTTAAATCACAACGTTCACACCATTGTTCATTTCCTATAGTCCAATATAGGCATTATATAGTCCTAAGGAAGGCTGAGAATAATTGTAGGGAGATGGTGAAAAATGAAGAGACAGTTAAAGGTAAGCCAAACTGGCACTTCATTGAAGCTCATTGGCTCAGCCAAAGTTGAAATTAAGAAAGTAAGAAATTCACATCAGGAGATGGAAACTGGAGAGAAATTAAGTAATGGCAGTTCATAGGGTGGTCTCTTCCCCATAAGCAGAATGTAATGGGAATGTGCATAATCTCAGTAATAGGAGAGGTTTCTGTTGTCAAATGTGATTATAGGGACTGATGCATTTACACTACTATAACATCTGGATTAAATACATCTCAGATCACCTCCTGAAGTGGTTTGAGCAATCAGATTTAAATCTGTTTAAAATGCTTTTTTTGATAAACCCAACCCAGATATAATCCTGAAACTCAAGCATTAAACAACCAGGCGTAAATACAATGCCAAAGAAAGTCTTACACGTAATAAATATTTTAGAAAATGTTACTGAAATGGAGCAGCGAGGATTTAGTCATGGTTTTTTTTTATGCTGACTATTTATGCTGACTATTTCCTCCATCATCACTGGTAGATTTAAGTGAGTTATCTCTTCATTTTTCTGCCCTTTGTACACAATAATTTGGTAACCCAAATAATGTATATTGGTTAGCACAAATAGTGTTTTATCCTATAATTTGTTAGGCTTTTATAATTTGTTAGAGTTTTAAAAGATTCTGTCACTGCTTAGCATTGAAGAAATCTTGAAAAATGTCAATATAAATGGTGGTGGATACTTGCTTGTGGACCAAGAGATCACAGGTTTGAATCCCACCTCCAGCACCATCATCACTGGGTTCTTGATCAAAACCCTAAACCCCAAGTAGCTCCAGGGGGACTTTCCCTGTAATTAGGACATAAAAGTTGTTCTGGATAAGAGTGTGTGTTAAATACCGTAAAAATGACTTTGGAGAGTGAACTTGCTAAAATGGTCAGGGAGTGTTGCTAGTGTGTGGGGCCTTTGGAAAAAAATGCACTTCAAAATTTTTAGGTAATCTAGTTCAGAGTGCTTTGCATTTCTGTAGCAAAACAGTGGTGCAGACTGGTGCTAAAATGCAAAAACATTTTTTTAATGATCCCGCACACCTGCCTGGACTTGCTTGGTAAGTTTAATTACTGAAGCAAGCTTATTTGAATGGGAGTGGTTTAAGAGCCAGCATTAAAAACAACAGATATAGGCTTGGAAAACAGGTTGAATATAATCTACTGTTAAAAACTTGGATTCTGTACAGTTCACGTATGCTGATTTGTTTGTAAACAAGCCTAAATTAACTGACATTAATCACTAAATTGGCATTAGTCTGTCCGATGCTTACGTGCATTTCATTTTTTACTTTAGTTTATTATTACAGACTATAGATCACCTGTTTCTCTTCATCATTTGTTTCTCACTTTACCTTTTGCAATCATGGAAACACGTCTACAATCACCAGCCATTATGTATTATTTGGAAGGAGAATCATTAATAGCACACCAGTGATGCTGCAGTATTTACTCTGAATCCACCTACTGTCCATTCTATTTGATTCAATAAGAAATTAGTCCACTCAGATAATACCTGCTCACTGGTGGTCCTGTTGGGGTTCTGACTGATTGTGTCACTGTGTTTCAGACACTGCGGGGGAAGTAAAGAGGCCATTAAGAGCAGGTCCCATATGAATGGTGAGTAAAAAGAGTCATGGCTGTTTAAATTACAGTTACAGTTACATCAGTTCACCTCCGACTTTTAATAGATCAAGCGATGCTATTTCACATTCATGTATAGCTATTTCATAGGCAAGCATTTTAACTGTCCTTGTACACGTGTTTTTTAATCTCTTATTCTCTTCTCCCATTTTTCATTGTCTGATTGTCTCCCTCTAGAGTTCTCTCACCCCCTACTTCTCTCAATTTAACATTCTTCCTCTGCCACCACTCTCCCGTTGTGTCACTGTGGGTTTGTTCTTTTGTTAATAAAAGCATGAGGCTAATGGCTCTCAAAACATTAGTCATATGAAAGTTCTATGAAAAAAATATCCATTTATGCTTGACTCCAGAGCAACTTTGTTTTCTGGCAGTTTTCTGGAATGGTGTTGTGCAATGTCTCCTTACCACGCACCAAGCCCCAGGCGCACTTCCAGTACACATCATTGGCACGTATTAAATAAAAGACCTTTAATAAGCTCTAATGAGGCCCGTGCAGTGATTTTTAAAGAACTGTAAGAAGTCCCTACTCTGCCAATACTGCTGTGATTATGCCCTCAGGGACCTTTCCTCTCCTCCTGCTTGGGGAAAAAAAAGACACACATCATTGTAGCCCTGTGAGGTTTCTTTCCTGGAATTTTACTCGGTAGCTTTTTTTTTTCACAAAAATGGTTTGGCACTACTCAGCTTTACCCCCTGGTTCTATTTTAACAGGGATCTGGATGCGAGTATATAGCCATGTGTATTACACTGAGGAGCTGACCTTTATGTCCCATATGAAACATATCATTAACTCCATTAGGTCTTGCAGCATTATACAACCATTAACCATAAAATAGAAATGGTCTTACCCAAAATCAGCAAGAGTATATGTTCATACATTTACGACAGGTGTTTCATGGCATGCTCATGTGTTTCACAGATTTCTCCTGTGATGAAACTGAGAAAGGCCCTCCGCTGCAAACGCACAGCCTGAGGGAGTTTGAGCAGGTAGGTGCATGTGTCTGCTTATCTAGTCAGATGCTTCACTCACATGGATCATGGATCATCTGCTGATTTATTTATTTTAAGATGACTACAGGTATCAGAAATAATGATTTACATCCTCGTTGGCTAATGACATGGGCAAGTCTGTAGAAGCCAGTCTTGCAAAACTACTATTTCTATCATATGACTGATCCATGGTCAAAGAATCAATGCATTTTTGAATAGCAAGAATCCTATAGAACCTAAGTTGCTACATAAAATTTAGATTTCAAAATGGTATGATAACAGGCTGGACTGTGTTATAGCTGTTGCACTGTGCGATAACTAGGCAGGACAATGATATTAGCAAGAGTGAATACCATAAGCCTGGACCATATCCATCTTAACAGTGTGTCCTCACAAACATATTCAAAACAAAGGAACAGTCTAAATGTAGAATAAGAGTATTAAATGTGATTTTTATCTTTATCCTGTCTAACATGTTAACAGTTGCTGCAACAGAACACATTATAGATCAGATAGATTAAAACTATTCTTCTTTCGTTCTAGTGCTGTTTTTTTGCATGTGCATTGAGAGCAATATTGTCTCACTTGCTACATTCTACAAAAAAACCCCTCCTTTCATGCTTTAAATGATATTATCTGAGTGATGGGACACCTCCATGTACACTGAAACAGTGATGTACTGCATTTACTTGATTTAAATTTGTGCATATAAAATAAATTGATGTCGATGTAATGTTGCTTTCATTTGTTTTATTCATGTGAAAATTATGTCCACATACGAGTCAAGTAAATTCAGTACATTAAGGCATTTCATTGGAGTATCTCCTTTTTTGTCCGCAGCTGCTTCCACATCAAAAGGGTGTTCTTGTGAAAAGCATGAGCATTGGCAAGTTCTTTCAAGTGTTGTCCTTTCCGCTCATACTCAGGCTTACTGTAGTGCAGCAAAACACGCAGGAATCCCTTGAGCTTCCCAGCAACTGGGCCTGCACAAATACAGCCATCCAACTGTGTCTGATTTGCTGAGGCCTTCGCAGCTGGGTTGTATGGGACTCTCATAAAACAGACTCATGAACAGAGGGGGGATCAGTAAAGGCCTGATCCGCTGAACACGCGTCTGGGTCCAATCTGCATGCAGAATGCTTTCTGGGACAAGAGCCAACCTATTATAGCTATGATATAACTTCAGCTTTGCTCCTTTCAATTACCAGAGGCCTTGGTGAAAGACTGCAATTTTTCTTTTAGGGCAGAAAGGCATATGTGTACGTGCGATTTTCTCTTCTTTATAAGGCTCATGACATCAGCTACAGAAATTTATATCAAATCATAAAGGTCTGTTCAAGCAAAAGAAGAAGAATCGACAAAAATGACTTTTTACTCAAAATCTGTACATGAAATTTTTTATTTTTATGACTTTAACAAAGGTCAAATCCATGTGATAGTTATCTGATTGAGGCATGTTCACTCTTAAAATGATGTAGGGGGTCTTTGGAGAAGAACCAGCTGTGTGTGTTATGAGATGTGGGTGCGAAGAAAATTAGAAAGTTTAAATTTTAAAGAACCGCCTCAAAAGGTAATATTTCTTGGAAGAAAGCTTAGAATGTTTTTCATACATTTCTTTCCAAAATTGCTCTTAGCACTCTTTATGGCACCTTTTCTAAAGACTGTTCTCAGTGAAGTCCTGAAGGTGTCCTTCAGGCAGTGAAGGTGACATTAGACAAGAACCGTGTTTGGTTTATAATGACCCTTTGAATGAGTATAATTTTGTAAACGTGAGTGTGAACTCCCCAAAAATACATGCTATTTGTTCTATAAATTCATATTTAATTGTGCAGAACCTTGTAAAATGGATTCTTCATAGAATTAATCACTGGAAAGTCTCCAAGACGTCCTTTTTCAAGTTTTACATGTGTTGTCAGACTGGTCAGATTTTTTTTTTTCACAAATGGTGTCTGCTTGTGTGTGTGTGTGTGTGTGTGTGTGTGTGTGTGTGTGTGTGTGTGTGTGTGTGTGTGTGTGTGTGTATGTGTTACTTATGTGTGTAACATGTGTGTCCAAGCCTGTAACATGCCTTAAATGGGCACCAGTGATTTGGTCTTGCTGGATGATAGAGTGGAATTTTGATTTAGGTTGAACTAGTGTGACACATTCAGTCTGAGGCCTGTGCTCTACAGATCTGTCAGTTTAAAGAGGCAATCTTTCCCCTGCAAGCTCAATGAAACACGAACTTGCCAAAATACCATTTGTAACTGTCAAACAGCTCTGTGGTGTGTGATTTGGAGGTAGGCTGAAAAAAATCAAAAGTCAAAATACACTTTCTCAAATAGCACTTATTGCTAGGTTTGAAAAATTGAAAGCATATGGCCGCCTATGAAAGTGCATTCGAACTGACCACAGAAACACTTAAATTGATATAAAGAGAAGGTTTGCATATAATTTCGACTATTAAAACCTCAGGACAAATTACAGTCGCTAATCTGTTATTTTGCCCTTATTACGAAGGTTTGGCAGAAAGGGCAAATTTTTGACAGGCTCTGTCAGGACTGGATCACTGCTCGCCTCTGTGGCCCGGCCGCTGATGTTTCAGCTGCAAGTCTCAGAAATCACTAATGCTTTCAAGTAGCGACAGAACGAGTAGAAGTACTTAAAAGTGAGCCTTGCTGCAGCATCTGAGCTCACTTTCAGGCTCTCTCTCTTGTTTTGTTTGTTATCTGCATAGAAAATAGGTCAGAATTTTCCACATCAAGTGCAGCATATGCCTTGCAGCAGTCAGGCTTATTTTTCTTCCACCCTTTCGCTTGGTCTGTGTCACGGAATGGATACAAAATGATTTTAAATGAGGTTACAATTTAATTTAGTATAAAAATACTAATAAGCCCTTAAACTGCAGGACTGTCATGCTGTTATTTTTTCTTAGAACCTTTTCAGGAATAACCTATTAAATAATTGTTGCAAAATTAATAAATAGGTTATGTTATTGAAAGGAGCATAAAAATGCATATGAATGTCTAAGATTTCTTGGAACTGATTATATTAACATAATGTGTACTCCCACTATGAGCAAAACAAAAAATAAAAACCCAAAAGCTTTGGTTCTTTGTATTGCTGAATTATGCCAAAATGCCAAAACCTAATTTAAATTTGAAATTGTATAAGACCCTGATTGATTTCCTCATGAACTGAAATCTAGTTAAAGTGTTGTGAGGTCAGAGAATGACGAATGAAGCTATGAGGGTGAAGAATTGAGCCCCTTTCACACGTGTGATTTCTCTGAAATGAAATGTAATAAGGTTTTGATTAAATGGGAAGAGCCTGAGTGCTGAAAATCACTCACAGTTTCTATTAAACACATCAGTTTATCTGTATGAGAATTGGAAAGAGCTGTTATCCATTAATTCATAGAACATCACATTTTATGTAACAAGTCTTTGCAAGGGCTGTGCAAAAGAGGCATTGTTTTTAAACTGACATATTTTATTCATCCAAAATGCTGAAAGGTTTACTTTTAGCATATATTATTAAAGAAATGGTCTAAACAAGCTTTAATTATTGAAATGTCATCTAACATAATCAAATTCACCTGTAGCTGAGTTCGATCCAATCAGAATGAACAAATGTGTTCACTTGCCTTCTACACACTATGTTCTGCATTCAAGCTTCCAGGTCCAGACACGGACCTCAATTTTTTAGAACATATGTGCAATCTAAATCCCTTCCTCAATATCAGTCAGAAAAACATAAATTTGATATTTTGGGCAATTTGTTCAGCCCTAAATGCAAAGATGAATGATGCAAAACCTGAGCCTTACTGGTAAAGATGGGCCAGTAATATGATGGGTTTTGAATATGAAAACACTCCTGAACTGTAACCTACATATATACACATCTCTGCATACAGTATGGACCTTGCGTTGTAAGACGTTCTTGCCAAAGCATGTCATATTTTCTTGTTCTTTTGTAGATTTTCCTGCATGTTGCAAGGCAGCTGGCATCACATGCTTGTCTGCTGTGTTCTGTTTCTGAGGCGGCCATGGTTGAGCGACAGTGTGGTGCCGGACTGTCGGAACAGTCTAGGTTGCCATATTGCTCTAAGGAAATCCTAACATCTTGCTCATACCAACCCAGCCCAGAGAGGGCGCATAACGGCTAACATGTGGCCCTTTCTGTGGAACCTCTCTCCACCTTATACATATGGAAATCCTTCTGTGCCCCCCAGCTTTTTTCTTTTCCAGCCCTTCTTCTTTTTCTATTTCTTCCGCCTCCTTCTAATTCACTCAGATTGCTGGGCTATTATTCTTTGACATGAGAGTGATACCTGATATGGTTGGTCTAAATTGCTTTCATTTCCAATATCTTGAAGAACAGGAGAACCACAGAGGGAGCTGAAGAAGGCAACGCAAAGACCAGAGGTGCAGGGATAGTGCTAACTTTTTGTTAAGGGCGAGTTGCGCTTCCTATTGGAGGACACACGATGTAGATCATTAGATCTATTACTGGTCAGGTTACCCTTTCCTCCACTCTCTTTCTTCCTTTTCTCTTTCTTTCTTATGTCGTGCAGACTGACGGAGAGAGTCAGGCCAGACTGCTTAATTGAAGCCAGAGCTCCACTGTAAATCTGTGGCCTTCATCAAAGGGTCAAAGCCACCATGCTGAGTAAATTATGGAGACAGTCATGGTTGATAATGATAATGTAGTGTTCGAAGCTAATCTGGCCTATGGTTCTCAATGGGAAAGATGCACCACAGAGTGTTTCTTTTAGCTATTGATGATTTTCTTGAGTTTACATTCCTTGTATCTGTTCTTCCGCCACCACATTGCAAAGGAAAATCCTTAGTGATGCTACATTAGCAGTGAACCAATAGTAGGGCTACATGGACAAAATACTAGGAATTTGATTAAATTGATTATATGTTATAGTGCTTAATCTTTAATTGGCATATTATAAGGCATACAATTTCATCTGTGTTATGTCTTGCAGTATATTCATTCAGTATTCATACATCAAGACAAAAAATGGGATATTCTGATATTTAATAACAGGCCTAGAAATTTAATTTAAAGAAAACGATCAATTTCATTCACAATTATAAGTAACAATGAAGTATTGTCCCGAGCTCTAAAAAGTGTTTCTGAAAGGTTTTTCTTAAAAGAATTTCTAAAAAGGTTTTCATGGTTGATCATGGTTTGCACATAAATATTTTGGTCACATGGGGCTACCGAATTTTAAAAGAATAAAAGAAAATTATATTCATACATCATATTTAAACAATACATTGTGCGGCTGGAGACGCTAGTCTTTGGAGAAGAGCACAATAGTGGTCTTAAAATGGAAAGTTACTGAGTGCTTTGTAATGGAAGCAGGCCCAGAAATTCACAATGGCCCGTTAGAAATGCTTCTGCTCGCAATTGATTCAGACAGGTTTTCAGAGTGAAAATGGTGATTTATGGTCATATTTCGTTTTTCATTGTCTTAAATTATGTGATGATGTGAGTTTGTGTGAGGGAGCTAATCCTAGATTAGCTTTCTTATTGTGGGCCACTCTTTACAAGTATAAAGTCCACGACCTTTGAGATCCACTAACCCCAGCTGTGTGTGTGCATGTGTGCGTGTGAATTAAAAAGTTGTTCCCCGTTCGTATTTCAACATTTTATATTATCCCCTTAGGTCATATGGGAGCAATTATAAACAAAAATGCACTGAAGGAAGAAGAGAAAAAAAAAACGGCTGGATTTTTATGAATCGCTTCGGCACTCAGTGGCTAGCCTAATGCTGCAATTACTGTTCAGTAAAGCACAGACGTTTACAGAGGTCAAAGAACCTACAAACCAAACTCCACTCTGTAAATCTTGCTGCTCGTTGGCCAAATTGCGCAGCAATGATGGGATAATAACGAAAAAAATTTCAAATTTGCAGTTTTAACGAGACCTCAGATGATGAATGAGCCGTGGTCGAATTCCCGAGTGACGGCGAAATCAGCCTGGTCTTCTCCTCAATTGGAAATTCCTCTAAATCATGAGTCAAACTGCTCTTAATTAAATGTAACCTGTCTCTCTTGCATGCCAGCTTTCATCCATCAGCGTCGGTGTGTAGACGCTGTGGACTGGCCTGTGAGCTTAGCGCTGACACGCTGCTGACCTGTCTTGCTCTCATACAGCTCAGCCGCACTCCACAACATTTGCCTTAATGTCTTATTAAAAAGTATTAGCTATTTTGTGCCTGTCATGATAATCTTCAGTAAGATTACTTGACTTAAAGTCATATTTATTGAGCCAACATGGCTCATGTTATGTATGGCTTAATGTATGAAGAGCTCAGTAGCTGCTTTTCATTCTTGTTAGCATTGTGAACCTGTTAAAATTGTTCGTTTTAACATACATTTTGGACAGATTATGTAGAAGATGTTTTTGGAACAAGTAATTTTAGTTTTGAATGAATGTTCACAGCACATAAATCCACTCCTGATGTGCCATTTGGCCTTTGGCACGTTAACTGAGCCTTACTGTAAAACTGTGAAGTAGGAACTCAGATCCTTCACAGAATTGTGTGCAGTACTTAGCTTCGATTTTCCAATTAGGAAATCTTTCAATTGACAAATGTTGACTAGGTGTGTGTTGTTTAAATGCGAGCATGTGTGAATGTGTGTCTAATCACTTTTTTTAGTAAGCTTTCGCATTTTTCTTGCTCTGAACACTATTGTGCGCCAATTCTAGCCTTTCTGTAGCAGTGGCGTAGCAGTTGGCCAGTAGGTAATGATTCTGATTTGGCTGGGGACGTTTCTGTCCGGAGGGATGCAAGCGTGAGATCATATTTGGAGAAGTCGGCCCAGTTTTGCATTCACAAGCAAATTCACATTTTCTTTTTTCAGAAGGGGCAGTAATCCAATTTTGAAAATGTGCCTCACGTCTGCTTTAAACGACCACACTTGGGTTGCCCTGCACTCCTGTGAAAACGTTTCGGCTGCGTATGAAACACAAGAATTGAACCATCAAACCCCCTTGTTAAATTGCTTAAGCCTGGCGCACAGTATAGTAGCCTAAAGTGGGGGTTAGAAGCCCCATTATATGTTATGGCAGGTACCGTCAGGCCTGCGTTCAAACAGTGGGCCATGATGTAGCTCATGAGGACTGGTGAACAATGTTTGTAAATACCACTGCAATTATCGGTAATGTGCCACTAATAGGAACCAGACGAGCGCTTATTTAATTTGTCAGGAAAGGGTAAGATTAAGCAAAGCGATGGCTGTCCTCTACCAGAGCCTGGCCTGACTTGTGGCAGTGCATTTGCCTCCTTCGTGTTGATATTTTATTAAACCATAACCAAGCACTCAGCCAATCAGGAAAAGCCAGCGGGTGGATAATCAGATTTCAGCTGGAGACTTTTCCAGACAGCAGAAAGGCATGCTGCTGGCTCACAATAAATCAAATCAAATTGCACTTTTTGAGTTTTTTCTGGCAGGAGAGTAGTGATAGAGGTTTTATAATGTCTTGTAAACTATTAACTTAATCATCAACACTGTAGCGTGTTTTTGAAAAGTGATTTTTGTTTTTCCACAAGCCTTGCTTGCAATTGCATATGAAATTAATGGGGATTAATAGCCCATGTCAGTAAAACTAGAATTACTTAAATTAGAAATGGTGTCTATTCAATATCATATTGGGGCAATATCATCAGGACAGGCTGGACTGGATATCGGTGTGAAAAAGAATAAATCCATTCTAACTGTGTAAGAAGCCCGGTCTAAAACAGTGCACAGTCGTGAGTCATTTTAAGTAGTAAGTGTAGTGCTTTCATTAAAAATAACTCATTTTAAAACTTAGCTTTGCATTAAAAATACTGGACCTTCTATCCCATCACCAGATGCAATTAAAAGCAACTTTTAACAATTAAAAAGAAAAACCGTGTGCTATTTGTTATTTCAATCTTTCTGAAATAATGCAACTACTATGTCAACTCTTACAAAGTCAGGAAAAGACAAACTCTATCCAAGTGTTATTACAAAGTTTACAAATATCACATGTAGCAGATGTTTAAAGCTATAAGCCCAGGACATGCAGACATTTGTTTGAAAGGAAACCACTGACACTCCCAAAAGTATTTTCGGATTGTGATTAAGCCGCACAATAATCAAAGGAATTCTTCAGTAATTTCAGCTGTAATTGTTCTTTCTCAGTGTTTGTTTCAGGTCTTGACAGAGCAAAACCCTGAAGTATTGTTCTGTAATTATGCTGTACAGAGTCATAAAGGGGCCTTTGAAATACAGCTTTAGGCATTGTCCTCCTTCTCTGAGAAGATAACATCACAACCACAGAATAGATCCTGGGTGGTTTTTGAACTGAATACATTTTTATAGTGTATATGCAGAAAAAAGAAACTCTAACTTTTGTTACCTGATTTTGTTATAAATAATTTCATTCTAAGTCATACTTCATCATTTGTACTGCACTATGTCATACCTATCTGAGTTAAATCTGGGATTGATGGGTGAATTTAACAAATCCTAATCAAAAGCTGGACTACACTGAATAGAAGAGCAAATATTGTTCTTCTAGCCACCTCACAATATCAGCTTAAAACATATTTTAATGTAAAATATCAACTATCAAGATTTTGAGAAAACAAATTCTTGATAACTTTTAACAAATTAGTTTTTTTTTGTACTTTATCTAATGTAATGTATTGTTTTGGCATTTACTTCCCTGATAAATACTTTAACCACTTTGTCTGATTTTTAATCCGATGCATTGGGCTCTCTATAGTGACCTACGCTGTAAACAACAGCAGACTTTAAGTTACAGTAAGCACATGTTCAGTGTTAGTGTTAACTAACTTCCACTGTGTAAAAACTCCTTTTTTTCTCTCTAAAAAGGAAAGATCAACTCAAAGCACCAAGCCTGCCTCTCCATCATACTAGCGCCACTCTGTGGTCTTTTATACTGCATTACAGTGGTTCGCAATACCGAACAGCAAGAGCAAGAGCAACCACACCAGCACAGTTCTGACTTCTGAACCATTGCGGCAGCCTCAGGGATTAGCCCCTGGATCAGCCATCATTACAGAAGAAACCTAATGCATCAGTGGTCAGGCCTGTGAGGTCCATGCTTCCCTCCTTGTTCCTGTAGGACAGGGGGTGGACACAGACAGGACATTCATATGTCTGTGGCTTGTCTTTTGGGTTTTATTTTTTTATGTATTCTGCCATGGGCATTTCCTCTGCTGTTAAAGAGTAAATGCTGCCTTTGTTTTTGTTGCCTGTTTGTTTTCAAACCACTGGCTGTGGAGCAATGGAGAAAGACTCAGGGAGAAAGTGAGAGACGCAGAGAGACGAAAAGAGAGAGGTTTTCCGAGAGATACTGTTACACGTCTGCAGAGGACAAAAGCGCTGGTTGGGAGAAGTTCGTGGCAGTTGGCAGTGGTTTTTGGTGCTGGGTGAATTTGATCCCATAATTTAGACCCACCATAAACACGCTGAATTAGAGGCAGCTTCAGGCCTTTGATGTGTGCCCGAGAAACCAATACTTCGGCTGGCGTCCACTAAACAGATCTCTGCCTGTAACATGAAATGGCTTAGCAGTGGAGGTCCTGTTGGTCTGTTTATGGTTAGATCTAGGAAAATTCGCTGGACACACTCAATACACACAGAGGTGAATGATGACGCACACTTTTTGATGCAATTTATGCCAGTTTACGGAAGTTGAGACATTTTAGACATTCATTTTTTATTTAAATAAACTGCAGTTTTCCACTCAGATATGGAAACGTGGCAGCAAATATCCTACATAGTATGAGAAAGATTGGATAAAACATGACTGCAATGTAGGGAATGCTTAGAGATGGTAATCACATATTGTATAAAAGGCAAAGAGCCAAAGTTTTCCATTCGACAGCATATGTTTTCTGAGTGGAAGTAAATAGGCTACCTGCAAAGCAGCACAATGCATGTTAACATAGTTATAATGCTATAATGTTAACTGTAAACAGCAACTCTGGTGATAATGCCATTATCATACATTTGAAAGGATCAGTAAATCAGTAAATGTCTATTGATATAATACTTATTGTGAAATTATATGCTTTAAGGTCATGCACTACTTTTATGAGCTCTACCTCATAAAATACAAAGCAGTGAGAGCACAGATAAATGCCAGGCATTACACTCTATTTTAACTATGCTTGATATTAACTTTTAAAAACTCTGAAGGGAGTTACTATCTTTGAGGTGGCTGAGATAACGTCAACCGAAGGAAACGCTTTTATTAATAATGACTTTCAGAGTCCAATACTTACAACAAAACGGGCAGAAGTTAAAGCAACAGGCAGAAGTCAGGTATTTAATGAACACAATATTAAAGCTGACAAAAAGACCAAAGAGAAAATTACAATAAGATTAATAATCAGACAAGTCAGACAAAAAGCTTAGTATGTCAGCTGGGTTAACAACGCTGAGCAGATATGTAATGAGGAAACTGAGTGCAGGTGTGTTTGATCTGAACTCAAGAGTGTGACATTTAGCACACTGTGTTAGGTATTGTAGTCCAAAGACCCCATGTTTGTAGTTTGTGGGGAAGTGGACTAGCAGCGTAAACATGACACTCACCTCAATCACAAATGACATGTGGCCTCAGTGTTCCCAGGTCCTCCTTATTCGGAGGCGTGTGCCCTGTCTGTGGGACACGCATTCACTCTCTTGCTTTGCTGACATGCATAACAGGCAGATTTATTGGGTGAGTGAGAGAGGCTCAGAGTTAAGGACTTTCGTCATACATTTTGGAGGGGAAAGATGGGCTCTGTTTTCCACTGGGAACTTCACTTCACTCTTAATTTGGCAGGGCTTTCTGGAATGGATGAAGCCTCCCAATGACACAGACATACATGCACTCCCACAAACACACACACACACCATTAACATTCACACCTCTCCCTTAATTTTTCCGTGCCTCTGTTCCCAGCAGCGATGCTGAAGTCACTTCCTGCCTGGCGAATGGTCAGAACTTGCACCTCTGAATGGATTCTGGAGGATGAGAGTTAGAAAGATAGAGAGAGAGAAAGAGGGAAGGAGAGTGAGAGGAGGAGGACAAATGGGATAAAAAAGCCAAGCCTTAGATGTTCTGCCAGTGGAGTAACATATTGGCAATAGTCTCTCATCATATCTGTTTCTTTTTCTCTTTTGAGTATTGACTCACTGCCCACATCTGTGGAAAGCTAGTTCTTCTCTTAATAATATCAGACTGCATGATATATGTACAGATATTGCTGAAGGCTGTGATTTTGAGATCTAATCATGTCATCTTGTGGTAACGTGAGAGTAACTCTGGGTGAACTATTTGTGAGCAGAAGTTATTCTAACAGCAGATTTGAACAGCCATTCTAAGCCATACTGTGCCATGTTCTAAAGACTATATGCTATTGTATCTTATATTTTCATCCTTTCTGTAATGCTGGCCTTTGTAGTTTTTTCTCACCAGCTCACTATTGCAACCACATTGTGCACTTTTTAAATATTGGTTCTGGCAACCAAACAGTGCATAATTTACCTTATAATTAACAATTTGGGGTTCAGACACACTAACTAACAAAACCTATATTTGCAGATTGTAGGTATTCTTTCCTTTTTCATGCAGTTCTACAGTGGATCATATAGAAAGTTCTTACACAAAGTTGTAGATTAAAAAGTTATGTTTAATGGATGATTTTTAATGAGATGTTTTTACAGACGTCTACAAAGTTGCAAAACAGGAAATGAAAAAAAAAACCCACAGGGATACTTATTTACCTTGTTATTTACTTTGTCTTTTATTTAATTGCAGACAGTATATCCCAATATAATTTATGTTTTGTCTGGTCAACCTCATTTTGTTATAAATATACAATCGTGTGTAAAATTGCCTAAAGATGCAAAGTGGCAGGAAAAAGGGGTTCCAACCACTCAGCATTCAGCTTCACCAGTAAACTAATCACTGGCCTGATCATCTGTAATCATCTGCACCTGTTTCATGGTTTTGTTATGTTTGAATGATTTGTATGTTGGTTACTGTGCAGTTTAACAAACAAAAAACAAGCCTCTTAAAATAGTCAGGAACTCTACGCACTGAAATTCCTTCAAATATTTCTAACCTTTAATGATATTGTGCGCTGTAGAGGGAGAAATATGTGAATCCTTTCCAAGATTTCAATATTTTCAATATGTTTTAAACATTTCTCATGCCTTTGTTGATGACACAACATGATTTATCTGGGATAAATATTGATTCAAAGTAATTGTAACAATGTATTTTTTTATTTGAATTTTCTATACTGCTCCAACTTTTTTGCTCTGGGGTTGTAGCTTTTTAACTAGCTGATTAGCTTAAGTTCCAGCTAGGAAGTTGTAAGCTTCTTTGAATAAATCAGTTAACTTGGTGGTTCATTGAGCAGCATTAAAATCAAAGTCATTTCTATTCACAGGTGGTCTAGTGGTAGGGTACTTGCCTATGGCCCTATGGCTCAAGAGGTCCCAGGTTTGAATCCCACCTCTGGCACTACCACCACTGGGTCCCTGAACAAGACCCTTAACCCTGAATTGTTCCAGGGGGACTGTCCCTGTAATTAGGACTTGGAAGTCGCTCTGGATAAATGCAGTAAATGTAAATGATACCACTATATGTCTTCTTTTTCTTTCAGCTGCTCCCATTGGGGGTCGCCACAACCGTTTCCAGTTCTCCCATCCTCTGCATCTTCCTAGTTCAAACCAACTGCCAGCATGTCCTCTCTTGCAACATCCATAAACCTCCTCTTTGGTCTTCCTCTTTTCCTCTTTCCCGCCAGCTCCATCCTTAGCATTTTTCTCCCAATACAATCCTTGTCTCTCCTCTATACATATCTTTCACTTTTCACTTTCAAAACCAACACAGTCTTGCTTCTCGAAAACAACCTGAGCTGTCCCTCTAATATACCCATTTTTTATCATGTCTCTTAACTTCTCTTCCACACTTCCCAATTCCTCTCTTTTGTTCACGCTCATGTATTCTGTCTTTGTCCTTCTCACTTTCATTCCTCTCCTCTTTAGAGCATATCTCTATCTCTCCAAGTTCTCCTCAAGCTGCTCCCTACTCTCACTACAGATACAATATCATAAGCAAACATCATCGTCCACGTGGACTCTTCTCTAACATTGTCTGTCAACCTGTCCATCATCATTGCAAACAAGAATGGGCTCAGTGTTGATGCTTGATGTAATCTCACCTCTACCTTTATTGCATCTGTCATTCCTACTGCAGACCTCATCACTGTCACACTATCCTCATACATATCCTGTATTATTCTCACATATTTCTTTGCCACTACTGGTTTCCTCATACAAAACCACATCTCTCTTGGCACCCAGTTATATGCTTTCTCCAAGTCTGCAAAGGAACAATGCAACTCCTTGTGACCTTCTCTGTACTTCTCCATCAATAATCATAATAATAATCCTTTATTTATAATCCCACGAATGGGAAATTCACTCTCTGCATTTCACCCATACACACATGTGCAGCAGTGGGCTGCTATTGAAAGCGCCCGGGGAGCAGTGATGGGGACGGTACCTTGCTCAAGGGTACCTCAGGGCAACCTACTGGGAAGGGGTTCGAACCCCCGATCCTCTGATTATGTGGCTGACGCCCTAACCACTAGGCCACCGCTGCCCCTACACCCTAATTGCGTCTGTGCTGCTCTTTCTCAGCATGAAACCATGAAACTGCTGCTAACTAATCATCACCTCTTTTCTAAACCTAGCTTCCACTGGTATAATCTGATGAATACTGATGCCAACTTAACACCTTGAATGAAATGTTTCTCAATACATTACTGATTTTTAGCATTTTGGCAGAGCACATTATCCTGCTGTTAGATGCCACTGCCATTAGGTAATATCATTGCCATGAAAGGGTGTGCTTGGTCTGCAACAACATTTATGAAACATCCACATGAATTTCAGGACTCAAGATTGCCCATAGTGTCACACTGCCTCTGCTGGGTTTTGCCCAATAGTGCATTTTACATGATGTAAAAGAAAACATGAGGACCAGATCACCTTCTCACCTTGCTCCGTTGTACAGTTTGTGAGCTCAAACGTTTTCTCATCTAAAGGGCACTCTGGCACTATGCACCCACATACACAGGCTGAGATGCACCATATATTCTTACTACCATAGTGTGCATTAAGTTTAACGCTGCATTAATCTCTCTTTAGGATCAGACAGGCTAGCCGTTGCTGCCCATGCACATCAGTAACCTTGGATACCCATGAGCCTGTTCACTGGTTGCTCTTCCTGGGACCACTTTGGTAGCTACAAACAACTGGGAGCACCCAAAAGACCTTTCATTTTGGAGATGCTCTGACCTCCAGTAGTGACCACAACTACAGTACTGTGCAAAGGTTTTAGAAAGGTGTGTGAAAAAATGCTTTAAACAAAGAATGCTTTCAGAAATATAAATAATGATTGTTTATTTTTAGCAATTTACAAAATGCAAAGTGAGTGAACAAAAGAAAAATCTAAATCAAATATGTCAAATTTGCTGTTACTACCTTTTGCCTTCAAACCAGCATCAGTTCTTCTGGCCCCCACAGAGCCCTGATCTCAACATCATCGAGTGTGTCTGGGATTACATGAAGAGACAGAAGGATGTGAGGAAGCCTACATCCACAGAAGATCTGTGGTTAGTTCTCCAAGATGTTTGGAACAACCTACCAGCCGAGTTCCTTCAAAAACTGTGTGCAAGTGTACCTAGAAGAATTGATGCTGTTTAGAAGGCAAAGGGTTGTCACACCAAATATTGATTTGATTTAGATTTCTCTTTTGTTCATTCACTGCATTTTTTTGATTGATGAAAATAAATGATTAACACTTCCATTTCTGAAAGCATTCTTTGTTTACAGCATTTTTTCCACACCTGCCTAAAACTTTTGCGCAGTACTGTATGTTTGCTCTTTTTTATGGTCTCCAACACATCAAACCTAAGAAGTAAATGAACATTTGCTATCCAATAATTTGGTCCTCTTGTCAGGGGCCATTGTAGCATGACAATCAACATTATTTACATCACATGTTAGTGGTTTTAATGTTGTGGCTGTTTGGTGTAATTTCTCAGTCCTCTTCACTCATGACAGAAAACAGATGTGGACATAATGTATGAAGTGCTGTAAGAGACTGAGGATTTCATATATGGGATGATGTATGTCTGCCATTTCTGATGCATGAGTCAAAAACAGTTTTTTTGTGGCAGAGCGCTTGTGGAGGAGAGAAAATGAAAGGCAGATGAAAAAGAGAGAGAGACATGTGGAGAAAGGAGTATGCCCTTAATCAGGGCTCTATGAATGAGTGAAAAATGATTAGGTGAGAAAATGTCAATCACATAAACAATAAAGGCTAGTGTTTAGTCATAAATAGCTCTCATAGTTTCATCATAGTAACTGAATAATTTGTAATAGTGACTGAATAATATATCTTAAGATTAATGTTTATATATTTCTATGGTTTAATGGGTTAAAGTGAATTTGTAGAGATGTCCTCAGAGAGATTCAGAAACTGATTCACAATCTGTATATACTGGAACTGGAAGAAATATTAGGCGAACAAGACAAACTTAAAGAGAAAGGAAGATTTACCTTCTCAGAATGCATTCTGTTCTTTAAAGAAGTGGCTGTGTTAGAGCTTATGTTCAGAAGCTGTCAAAGCCTAAGCCAAATCCTCATCTCTCTATGGGAGTATCATTCTACTGGGTGGATCTGAGCTCCGCTACGAGGGCCATCCGTCACACGGTATACCCAGAGACACACACTCTTCCGGGGGTAAAATATCACAGTCTGTTGGGCCAGCAAAGCTGGGGGAACCCAGGCAGGAGCATCAGATCTCAAGCCAAGAATCCAGTCCTCAGGATTGGGTTGCAGTGCGCAAAAGTCGTTTGACTAGTGAAAAGGATGGCTTTGGATTCTTAAATTGCACCATGCTGGAATGTGGATAGGAAAGCTTTTAAATGTTGGAAAAAAAGGTAGAAGACAAATAATAGTGTTCTGTATGTCAGTTCTAAATGTATGATTTCTGCTGAAGCTCTTTAAAGTGACTACATTTTTTTCAGGAACAGATTCATTTTATTGGCAAAATAAGCTCAAACAGAGAAGACAAATATTAAATAAATCATGGAATAAAGGCAATATACCTATACTCATAATTTAAGATAAATTCAGTATTCATAACAGTGTAGATCAGGTGGAATAAAATTGTAATCAGAGGTGCAACAATCATGAATGTTTTCTGAATGGGCTGGCATTTGGCTTATTTCTTTGGCCTATTTTTGTGTGGACTCAAATAACTAGTACCAGAACCTTTTCTACAGTTACAGTATAAACATCTATTATTCTGTCTTTACCAGACCAAACTGGCATTTAAAACCTCAGTGAAAAATGTATATTTAAAAAACAAGCACTTTATCTTAAATCAGAAAAAGTGGTAGATTTTTTCATGGCAGATAACTATTTCTCTCAATTGATAATGTATAATTATGTTGTATAATTATGTATAATTATATACGTAATATATATGTATAATTATGTTGTGACATATAAGTACAGGTGTAGAAGCAGGATTCAAATCCACAATCAGAATGAGTCCTGAATAAACTTTTGACCTAAAATATTGTAACAAGTCATTTTGGACCATTTCTTTTGGACCTTTCACTAAAATGACACATATTTGCTATATACTGAAATGAAAAGATGAATATAATATGTGAGGCCAGGTTTTCAACTTAGCAAAAGTATTGGAACAACGTTTTATAACTAATTCAAGCAGATTATTAGGTTTCACGTGCTTCCCTTTCTTGCAATAACTGCATTAAGCTGTATTGGTTTATTCTTATTGGTGGATAAAGTTCCTCCCAGCTGGTTTAGATTGATTTCTTTGCACATTCAGACTTCATATTTCATTCTGCTGCAACAATCATGATCTAAATCATCATGTATGTTTATCCTGTTGCAGAATCAGCCATGCAACCCCTGCCATGTCACTACCGCCACTGTGCTTCACAGCTGAGCTTGTTTGTTTTGTATCTTAAGCATATCCTTTCTTTTTCTCCACTTTGGCCTTTCCATCATTTGTTAGAGATTAATCTTTGTGTCATCAGTCCATAAAACTTTCTTCCAAGAACTTTGAGGCTTATTCAGTCTGCTTTGCCAATTATTATTTTTGATGAGTGGTTTGCATCTGGTGGCATGGCCTCTGTATTTCTGCTCTGAAAGTCTTTGAACAGAGCATTGTGATACCTCCTCGGTTCAACTTACAGTAAACAGGACACACCAGTAACAACCGACACCTGTCAGTTGGCCATGTTTCAATACTTTTGTATTGAGTACCAATCTCTCATCGAATATTCTTTTGATCTCAAACCCAATTGTCTTGCAAAAACAAATGGGCCTTGCTGTTCCAATACTTTTGGAGGAGACCGTATGCACAATTATTTATCCCGTCTCTGAGCCAGTCACCACTGCAGGGAAGCAGGGTGTGGGTCTCTGAGTCAGACTGTGTTTTTCTGCAGGGTGTTGATTTGTGTGTGTGTGTGCGTATGTGGTGTTTATCCCGCTTTGCAGCTGGCACACTGTCTGGAAAAGCTTTCCCCCCTGTCTCAGTAAGATGTTGGCAAAGGGGCAGAGGGCCCAGTATTGAACACACACACACACACATACACACACACACACACACACACACACACACACACACACACACACACAATCAAACACTATGCACACGCCACTGGCATCGTCCCCTGCCATCACATCTGGGAGCAATTTACCCACCTAAAAGAAAGAAATGGGGAGTGGGGCTGAGGAGAAAGAAAGAAGGGGTGTTATGGAGAGAAAGTGTGGAAGGAGAGAGACATCAGACAGGAAGAAAAGATGAAAGAAATAACAGATCTCACTGCTGTCACTTGAAAGTGAGCTTAATTTAGCTCTCTGTGAACATTTTCACATGAATAAACAGTATCACTTCAACAACATGTCTTTTTAACATTCATTTTTAGATGGTGTAAAAATACCACAAAGAAGATTTCGTTATCCCTTTAGTTACCGTTTAGAAAAAAATAAGGTTTTTTAATTATATCGACAGTGTTGTTTCCAAGGAACAAAACACTGTTGTATGATAATTAAAACATAACCTGTGGATTGTCAGCTTTCTCTTATTATCCTCCTTTCGGGTTACTATGATAACCAGCGTAGGGAGGCTCTAATGTGGCACTGCAGTGCTATTTGGGATTCCGGTCACACTAAATCTTGTCTGAGTAGCATGAAATGCAATAGATCAGCTCAAACCAGAAACAATGTTACTCAATTTCTGCTAAAAGGGCCCATTAGAATGAAGAGTGTAGACTGAGTGTGTTTCTAGACTGAGATCATCTACTTAGACCTGTGTTATACACTGATTTTCTGCTTGATTTATTTCGCTGTTAAACAGAGACACAGAGGGTAAATGCAAAACTGCAAAACTGGAAAAGTCACAAACACAGGAGCTGCCCAGAAACAACTGCTTTAATGGAGCAAAAAATGTATTTTAATGTCATCGCTTCTGGATTTAGCTGACTAGCCTTTATTTGTTCAATTCTAGGCTTTGTATGGTGTTATTAGTAAACATGCTTAGAATTACTTTTAAAATGGGCCAAATCCTTTTTGTAAGGTTCTTAATGCATCAGTTTTCACCTTTGGGTTTCTGGTCTGTATGAGTAACATTCTCACCCCTATAATTAGAATATTATTACAAAGAATATCGAAATAAACTCAGTGATGTATACAGATGAAACAGCAGCTACTTTCCGTCTGTTATTATGTCTTCTATTATAAGTATTATGACTGTCATTAACACCAGGCACCATGTCCACATAACAGCAGAGTAGAGCAAATGCAAATGGGTGAAAAAGGAGACGTCCTCATGAAAGACAGAAATGATAGCTGGCATGAGGGCGGCTGTTTTTGGCCTCTGAAAGTCACAGTAAATGTATTCCTACACGCCAAGAGACACATGAGCAATGAAATACAAATTCAGTTCATTTTTATACCCCAAAAACGTGTAAAGCAGCCTCGGCCAGTGATTTCTGGCACCATACGGTTCAAACATGGACTTTACTATCTATCAGCTGATCACATGGTCGTAGCAAAATGTAAGGTTGTAATGGTGCATATGAGTTTGATATTTTGTCTTAACTTTATCATGTTTAGTTTGTGTTCTTGTGAAAAAATGGAGGTTAAACCAGCATTTTAACATATCTCAGTTTGTAACCTATCAAAACACCACAAAAGTGTGATTAACTAATGCGTAATGGCTGCTTTTTTGAAAGTTCATCTGAAGATCATGGCTTAAGATCCTTCTCACACCATTCCTCTGATATACGGTATTCTTCTCTGAATGTTATGGTTAGAGAAAGAGATGAAGAATAAAGAGTATGAGTGAAAAGAATGGGAATGTAGCTGAGAAAGGATTGCGTGGCCAAATGTGCAGGTCTTTCATCTACATTTCAGCGGTACAGAGTCAAACCAGTGAAATCTGTAATATCAGTAAAACATTTAACCAGTCATTTCTGGATGGTCTTCTTGTGTATATTCATGCTCCATGCCTGTGTGTGTGTGTGTGTTTATGTGCTATAATGTCTCTCTGGCTTCGGTCATCTCAGTGAAGCACCTGAGAATGCACCGCTCAGAGCAAAATGAATAAATGGCATTCTGTTCAGCGTGGGGGTTATTTTTCCTGCCTGCTTGTGCTGCAGAATGGGATCACTCAGCTGTGTGTGTATGTGACTGGCTTGTAGGATGGCTGAACTTTTCCACTCTGTGGGGAAAATGGACGTTTTGATTTGTTTGTCAAGAGGCACATCGGTGTCTGCACTCTGTCTTTCCATCGCTGTCAGAAGCAGGCCTGACGTGAATGAGCCACAGACAGCCTGCTTCTGTCCAAACCAATGAAACGCACACACACACACACACACACACACACACACACACACACACACACACACACACAGGTTGGTTTTCATACAGTGTAAGGACAATTTCATATATCTTCTAGACAAATTTAAAACGCCGACTTTATACCATTTTATATACCAATTTATACTTTACACCAATTCAAATGGTTCAAAATAAAATGGAAATTAATGTATTAAACAGAGCGTATATATATATAGAAATGTAAGAATCTCACTCCTGTAAAAAAAAATGCTAATTTCTTACCGATACAAATTTGTGTTCAGAGAAGAAAAAGTATGTAAGAACTGTGTGGAATTTGAACCACACTAAATCAAAGTCAAATCTCAAGCTCGGCAACCAAAATGCACGTTTAATGTTTGCTTTATTTGTAGAGAAATGTAGAGAATTTGTTTAAATAGTTCCCAAAGAAACGAATGTTAATGCTGCTGCCATTGTAATATTGAAGTCAGGTCATTATAAAGCTTACAATAATAATAATAATTATTATTAAATAAAATAATTCCTGAAGATATAATACAGTCTGTCATTTACGGACAGTACTTGCCTGAAACTGCGCTGTTCTTATGATAAAGGATGCTTTTTGTACATTCAAAGGCAAGACTGGAAATGAAAACTTGTTATTCATACAATAGGAGTTGCTTAGAGCTGTTTTTGCAAAGCTTATCATATGAACATTTGCATTTTTTTTATTCAAGATCTAATGAGTCAGTCTCCATTCCCTGTTAGTAGATCAGGAGTGTGTTGATAAATGTGTTGTCACTGTATATGCCCTTACTCGCGTGAGGGAGCGATCCCAGCCATGAATTCCACACTGACAGCTGAAACAAGATGACTCCCAAAAATAACCCAGCACTCATTTCCAACAGGGCCTGCTTCATAAAGACTCGAACTGCGGATCTACACTGCCCCCTATAGAGTTAGAACATCACAAGGCTGTGACTACAACAGTGAAAAGCTCTAGGAAAGGACTTTGAGCTCTGCTCTAGTTAACTTTACTAGCTTTTATTTTATGTTTTTTGTGTGAGAGGTTTTATTTAGCCATATATACGAGTGCATGTTCAACAACATAAGGCCTCCGAGTATGCATTATTTCATAGCTCATGGACAAGTTCAAGGAAAGCTACCGTTGCATTTTATTAAACCCTTGATCAACACAATTAGCATATAGAAAACATGGAAGTGTGCTTAGGTGCAAATACAGCATTGACATTTATGGCTTCAGTGCTGAGTGGTATCAGAAAATCAACCCTGCTGTATATTGGTTATAATATAAAATATTTTTTCACTGAAGCATTGATTGGTTGATTGGCTGTATACATGGCATTTGCATGGTAGAGTGGAAAGTGGCTTTACATAGCTATGCATGTGACACTCAGGTCTATCTAGCTCTGTCATCAAATGATTTCAGGCTCTTTTTCTTTTGTGTCAGTGGTTTAAACAGTATAGAGCTGGCTGCAACTTCTTTTCAGTAAATAAAGACAAGGTGGAGATTTTTCAGTTTGGAAACAAGGAAGGGAGATGTAGCACCAGTCTGGAGTCTAGAACAGTGGCGTCTTCAACTCATGCTAGAAATCTTGTCGTAATCATTGACGGCGATTTTTCAGTAATCACATCAAAGCTGTAATCTAAATCAGTATTTAGTATATCAGTAAAGTAGATTAGAGTTTTGTTTTCTCAAAGCAAGATTTGAGGAAAATAATTAAAACCTTTTAATCCTGCTTTGGTCTCTCAACAAAATCCATTAGACAACCACAGTTTATTCAAAATGATTTCCAACAAGAACCAAGAAAAGATAGCAAGCACACCGTGCCTGAGTTAAACGTGCCAATAGATGACACTAAACAGGATGACATGACATTTTGCCATTATGCTGCTCACTGCTTAAACCAGCTCACAGTGAACACAGTTTTATGCCTTCATCTAATCCTTTGGCTCTACTTTTATTTTTATGGGTTAAATGTATCTATTCAGCTTACATACCCATTAAACACGCTTCCATTTTGTACTCAAATTGCTAAGTTAAAATAAGGACTATATCCCTCCTGTAATTTTAAACCATACAGAAAATTGCAATTGGTACCCACATACCCCTTGCTGGGGGCCATTTTAAAATCTATAAAAAAATTAGGTCACTACCAAACAGGTGCTGATGATCATCAATGTCACACGGTGGTTGAAACACAGTCATGTTTGGAACAACCTACCAGCCGAGTTCCTTCAAAAACTGTGTGCAAGTGTACCTAGAAGAATTGATGCTGTTTTGAAGGCAAAGGGTGAGTCACAAATATTGATTTGATTTAGATTTCTCTTTTGTTCATTCACTGCATTTTGTTGATTGCTGAAATAAATGATTAACACTTCCATTTGAAAGCATTCTTTGTTTGCAACATTTTCCTACCTGCCTAGGCTTTTTGCACAGTACTGTATCTCTAGGTTTTTTTAAATAAGTGATTTTTAAATTGGAATTTACAAAAAATTAAGATTTCTAAATGCTGCTTTTAAACAGCAATCACGACAATAATAACAATAACTATTTATTAATAATTGTTTTATTATTATTAATGTGTGTGTGTGTGTATTATTATTATTATAACTATTAATTTACTAACAACATCTCCAATCTTCAATTAAACACAGATTTTTGCATTTAAAGATGTATATCTTTATTTAAAATAACAAAATCCTTTAAATTAAGTTGAATATTAATGTATAAGAGATTAACATTTCATTTTATTGTCAATTTTCCTGCTGAAATGAATGTATTTTATTTATTTTACTTGTTATGCTTTTATATTTATAATTTTAATAACTTATAACATGATAATTCTCATTATGAACAGTCCTGTTCTAACTTGATTTTAGTGTTCAGTGTTAACATTCAGATGCTCAGAAACTGAAAATTAGTTGCACATTATTCGTTATTTAGCTGAATGATAGCTTACACCTTGTGTTACTACACGCACACACACACACACACACACAACACACACACACACACACACACACACACACACACACACACACACACACACACACACACACACAAACACATACAAAATACCCCTCATGGAAGTGCAGCTGTCCAGGCTTTATAGCTAGACTGAAATAGAGGTAGCCCCCCAAGACACTTGTCTTGTGGATCAATAAAGTCTGAGATTTTTAGTGAGTAAGCTATCTTTCTGTCCTGTGTCCTGCCTCTGCAGTGGGTTTAGAATGAGTATCAGCTAACACCAGTTGGGCCTGTGAACCTGCTTCTGCTTGGCAGAGATTCCTATGTTTAAAAAAAGAAAGGACTACAGACACCCTGCCCCCCACCACACCCCAAACCCCCTCTGCACACACACATGCCCCCTAGCCTCTCCAACCAAGACTTTCACTTCACTTGCAGTTCACTCGACTGTTGTTGACATTGGCCTCCTGATTGGCCAACCTCTAAAATTATTCTTTTTTTTGCTATGTGTTATTCATTTTAGTTTAGTATTTAATTCTGCTTTAACCATGTTTAAGAGGCATCTAGCCAGAGTGATGCAGGGATGAGGGGTCTGAGAACACCGCACTGAGCGGAAATGGTCATGTCTAATGGCTATCGTACCATTTCGCAGCATCTCAATGACCTGAAAAAGGAAAACTTCAGCCTGAAGCTGCGCATTTACTTCCTGGAGGAGAGGATCCAGCAGAAGTTTGAGGACAGCCCAAGCGAGAATGTCCACAAGAAGGTGAGCTGCTCTGGGGTGAAGGGAGGAGGTGGGTTGATGGTATTGATATTGGCTTTAATTGTTGAAGGAGCTGATGGAATAATAGTGTCCAGCTAGTGTAGAGCGTAAATTAATTCAGTGGAGTTACTTGGCTAGGATAAAAATATTTCAAGCCTTTCATCTTCTGGTCAGTTACATGAATCATACTACATGCTGCAGTATAATGAGCATGTGTGACTAATCCTTTAATGTGCTGGAATTGACTTTTTTCTTCAGTCCTGCTGAGTCCTTATGAGTCTTTTGTGTCCTGGCAGCCTTGCAGAGATGGATTATGGGTAATTGCCTCTTCCATTAAAATGTCACCCTTACATTGCAAAAAAAGATGAGCACAGAAAATGGCCCATAATGAATTAATGGTTAGAAATCTTTTGAATGGGTAGATGGCTAATGTGTATGTGTGTGAAAGTGTGTGTACGTTTGTGTCATGGGGCGGGTACTGTCGCTAAGGATTTTGGTAAATTTGTCAGTGGAGGGTATTCACATTTCACGATATGTATTACATTTCTATTTAAATATCTTCAAATAAAGGTGTTTTTTTTTTTTTTTTTTTACTTACTTACTAATTAAATACTCCCGTTGTTTTGTTCATACAGTTTAAACTGAAAAACTTTAGGCTAAACACAAAAAGGAAATTTTGACATTTTACATTTGGAACACCAAGAAGATTTTAAATTATAAATAATATACAGAAATGCATAGTGTAATCAATAATCTTCTTGTACATTTTTCAGATGCATGACATGGATGTGAACTTGATGTCAGCTTCTTACAGGGGCAAAACAATCAGTTGTTTTTATATTAAATCACATGATTGCAATTCTCAGATTGGAAAGGCCGCATGTATAATTGTGTCCTGTTTGATCCAAAATTGATAGGTACCTATTGGTTAGATATTAATAATACATTATAACATTACAAAGATTGTGAATTCACAGTCTGGCAAGCAACATCAGTAATAACATTAAAACCATTTGCATTTGCACAGAAACAGCTCTGACGCCACAGAGGCATCAACTCCACAAGAGCTGTAAAGCTGTGTTGTGGAATCTGACACCATGAAGCTAGAAGTCCTGTCAGTTGTGAGGTGGTGCCTGTCCTACACATCTACTTTAACAGCTGAAAATGACAAAAAAGAAACATTTTAATGTTAAAAATACAATTTACGAATATTATTCACTTTAGGTATTTTTATGCATTGAATGGCACTTTAAAAATTTTGTGTCTAATATGTAAAGACGCTGACATTTTGCTTGCATTCTCCCTAAACTGTTTTACGATATGTAGATTGATGCTATGTTTGTGCAACTGTGCAAAAATTCTCTAGTCAGTGTGAATATCACATCAGTAATATTGGAATAGACCTACAGCAGAGAACTGTCTGTTGCTGGTTGAATCTTGTAGCTGTGGTGACATAAATATGACTCTGAGCAGCTGCTGTTGATGATTTGTGTGCCAGAGTGTCAGTAGAACATGAGAAACAGGTGAGAAACCAGAAACACATAGCACTAAATAACTAAAAATATACTCAAACTATAAATATAAATAAATAATGAACTTAATTTACATGTATCACAGCTCTCATGCACAGCTAGAGATAATGAAGGGGAACACAATGCCAGTTTTTTACTCTGCAGTTACTGCAAACTGTAATGTCCTGTGATGGACCAGCAACCTGTGATAAAATTAAGAATGGCTACATTAGGCTTATAAAATGTTTTATTTTTAGCTGCAGAAAAACCCTGTGTTGGCATTATGTGGGAAGCCAAGCACCCAAAGAAGGAGTGCCAGGAAAAAGCTATTCCTGTTCGACCTTATCAAACTGACCTGCTCTGATATCAGTACATGAGTCCCACTGACCTACATGTAAGATTTGAGATGGCAGCTTATATTCTGTCTAAATGTCCACCTGTCAGCCTTTGAAAAAGTAGGAAAGATTGAATAGATTGTATATATGTATGTGTGTGTGTGTGTGTGTGTGTGTGTGTGTGTGTGTGTGTGTGTGTGTGAGTGTGTGTGTGTATGTGTGTGTGTGTGTGCATGCGCTCAAATTAATGTGCATTGATCGATCACAGTGAGTTTTGGCCAAGAGTTTATAAACTTTTCTGTTGCTGTAAGCAGAGATCCTGTAATAGAGAGCCTGGGGTAGAGAGTCACTTTTGGAGGGTGAGTGCTGAGAGTGAATGTCTGTGTGGGGAAGGGAGGAGTCACTCTATCTTTCTATTTTGAGCCCAGCTCGTTCCCAGGAGTCAGCAGCCGCACGTGCACAAGATCATCAATGCGTGTTATATTTTTTAAAATCATAAATAACTTTCATAACTGGGGGTGGAGGAGGTGCATTTGCATTTCTGTCAGAAAGTGAATTTGCTTTAAGTATGATATAGTTGGCAAAAGAAATAAACAGTGATTAATGCATGCCATAAAATACAGCCTATTATTGATTATAATTACTACAGAGTTGGGCTTCACGATGTAGCAGTATTGTTGGAGGAATCTTAGAAGGGATGGTCTGTAAACAAACGGAAACTACAGAAATGTTCAGAAGGTTGCATTTGGAAGTTCGGGGCTATGATATAAAAGAAAAGCCAGTAACAATTGAAGAATTTACTATGTGTCCTATGAAGAATTCAGATCAGTCCAAAAGTCTGTGGTTTGAAAACACTCTTTTCCTTTTGCCTAGATCCTTCTCTAGATGACCGTTACATCTGCTTAATAAAAGTCACCGAGCCTTACTTTTAAGTAATAATCTGCTTTGAAATTGATTTTTTCAAAGGTAGCTATTTAGTAAAAGTGACAATTGTACACACCGCATCATCATGAACGCACCACAGCAAAGTGACTATTTGTCATTGTGAAATGCAGCACAGCACTCGGTATACTGCAACCAAATGTAACCTTTGCATTAAATCCATACACAACATGCAGCAGTGGGCAGCCAGATCCAGCACCTGGGGAGCAGTGATGGGGACGGTACTTTGCTCAAGGGTACCTCAGGGCAGCCTACTGGTCCATAAACACTTGCTCACCACTGCACCACAATGAAATACTTTCTCTGCAAATAACACAGTGGAGTCGTGGCTATCTATATGTCCAGCACCCACAATTCTGGGTGCTGGTTTTGAATACATTTGGCCAAAATCTCTTTTTATAAAAGGTGAAGAGCTATGAACAGGACATTGAAGACAGTATGGGTTCTGACTAGATAGCTAATGCTGATGTACACTGCAATCCCACCTACCAGGGTTTGTCTGCACTCTTCTTCATTCCCAGAAGTGTCTTAAATATTTGTAAAATTCAAAGACTGACAAAAAGGGGACCAATAAAATTGGTTGATGAAAAAAAAATGTAATGGAGAACAATGAAGATGCCCAAGTGATTTCCTCTCTCACAAAGAAACACACAAAAGCTGTGTAATACTGCTGAACCCTTTGTGGAGAAAATGGGCTATAATGGAATATACACTACATAATTGTTCTGGAATAACAAAAGCTTTTTATGCTTGTCTGCAGAACATTGAGCTAAAGGTAGAGGTGGAGAGTTTGAAACAGGAACTAAAGGAGAGACAACAGCAGCTCGACAAGGCCCTGTAAGTACTACTGGATTAACAGCCCGCATTTAAAGGCAATGTATAAAAATGTATGCAAAAATATTTTGGTCTTAATACTGTATCAGCTATTTACTATTTGCCCTTTGTCCAAAAGTAAAAAAAAAAAATACAGCTATCTAGGTGCTTATCCATTCATGTCAATACAACACATGCAACCTAATTGCAGTTGGTAATGGTGAACAATAGAGAAACATAGATTTAAACTTGAGAAAGAGGATCAGAGTAAGCCATGAAAACAGCCCGAAAAGACTAAATGTGCATGTGGAAGTGCATCTGCGTGTGGCTAAATTCCCATTTTCTCCAGTCTGGTGAGCAGCACCCTCTCTCTCTCTCTCTCTCTCTCTCTCTCTCTCTCTCGCTCTCTCTTTCTCTCTCTCTCTCTCTCTCGCTCTCTCTCTCTCTCACTCTCTCTCAACATGCATAGTTGCACGTTAGCTGTGTGTCTGCTGACCTAACAGAAAGGGTCAGAGAAACCTTTATCGGGCGCTTGAAATGCTACAGTGAAGTGGAAGGCCTTATAGCATGTGAAAAATGTACACAGTCCAAAAGTAATTTGGCGAACGTTTTTGTCAGAACGTTTGGTTTTATATATTTCATAGACATTGTATATATTATATTGGTCTTGTCAGATCAATATATTACAATAAGCTTATTTTCTTTTTGTGTTAAAAAGGAACATAAAGAAGTCACATTCATACCTGTCAAACCCCCCAACATCTCCATCGTTAAAAGTTGACCTTCTAATTCCTTGAACCATTCCCACAGAGAGGTTACTCACAAGCCATCAAAATCAGAAACCCTACAGTTCTTTTTGGGCCGAGCATTTGGAAATTACTTAAACATGCAAAAATTAGTCTTTTGGACGTAACACGTCTCTACACTCTCATTTAATCCTGGGGTTTCAAAGGTACTTTTAAAGTGTTGCTATGTTGCATCCACCATACTTACCTTGCATGACTGCCAATGTTTCTACTGTCACACCCTTGTCTGAAAATGAGCATTAACAATCAGAATTCCCCCTATGATTTCCCACTTTTAGACCTTAGTGTTAACACTGTGCTCCATTTCTGATCTCATCTTCTTGCCTGTGGTCAGCCTAAATTACACTTCCACAGCCCATGATTACTCATAATGATGTAGTGGCAATTGAGACGATACTTCCAACAGGCATTGGGTCTCTCTGTCCAAATGGATGTTCTGGGGGAAAATCCCAGAGGTGCTGTTCACCTCTTGTGTTCGAAACGCTGACAAAAGGGTCAGGGCTGAAGGAGTTGTTTGGGAGCGGTCAGAAGCAGGCCTGGAGAAGCAGTTAGGCACATCGCCAAAGGGCCCACTTTTCAACCTGAGTGAGGAGTGCTGAGTGAGAAGCAGCCTCACACACTCAAAAATACAGAGAGAGAGAACCATCGATAACCTCCCACAGGAGGCGACGCAAGGCATTCTTCTGTAGCAGTGGTTCAGCCAAAAATCAAATTCACATAAATTTTCCCTTTTCCCTTTCTGAAGTTTCTTGCGTTGGAGCTACAAAGATAGTGTAGTTAATCAGTAATGGCATCATGCTTTGCCTGTTGTGTAGAATGCCATACAGTTTCAGAAACCACATAAGCAAATCACATAGAAATTACAGTACTTTTATAACTTGATTAGAGTCAAATGTTCTTTGCATTTAGTCAGGTAGTTTCCACAATGCTTATTAGTGTCCAAAAACTCTATTACTTGCTAGCTATTTAAACCTGATTGCTTCTAGTTTTTGGATTCCCAGGGTCTTAGGTTCCAGCAACTCTATGTGCTGATATTTTTTGTTCCCAGAGGTTTACAGTTTGTTCTCAACATGACATTGGGGTGGGGGTCTAGTGGTAGAATACTTGTCTAAGAACCAAGAGGTTGCAGGTTCAAATCCCACTTCCAGCACCACCAACACTGGGTTCCTGTGCAAGACCCATAACCCCAAGTTGCTCCAGGACTGTAATTAGTAAATGGAAGTCACTCTGGATAAGAGTGTCTGCTTAATGCCTTAAATCTAAATGACACATCATACATTAATATGATATATTGAGGAAACCTTTGCAAGTATTTGTATGCTTGTGTTATGATCCAGGGGTCAACTTATAATAGAAGGGACAACAAGGAACTCATTTTTTTCAATTGAAATGTACTTGGGCTTGCTAGGGAAACTTTGGAATGCAAGTTAAGTAACAGATAAAATCAGCAGACATGCGTAGCAGATATACACAGTGCAAAAAGAAGTTGTTCAGAGAGCTCTAGTTAGCTTACAGTCTAACTTAGTTTTATTTGTAACTGATAATCAAATTGTTTTATGTAGGTAACTAATGCATTAGGACTTTGTGGAGAATCAAATTGGTCTGCTGATTTAGGGTGCTTACTCATTACTCTGTACCTTTAAGTACTGTTTAATCCAAAGGCAAGAAGGTCATTACTATTATTAAGAGTTACCACTGTAATTTCCACCAAAAGAAGTAGAATATAAAAATGAGAGAATGTAGAGAATAGATCATGCTTATGGGAGGTGCTATTCATCACTGTAAATTTATTAACTACTTTGTTAAGACTTGTTATGCGTCCAATAGAAATGGCAGTGGTAATAGTATGGTTTTGGTCCTTAGCTTGTGGCTTGTGTGGTATAATGGGAAAGACTTCTGCGGGATTTGATTTCCCCACCCTGCTGAGCACATTGTGATTTACCAATAAGTGTCCCTGAGAAAGAGTATTACATTAGCTTACCTCTGTAATATGAAGAGACTAGGAGAAATTCTGTATAAGAGTGTCTGCCAAATGTATAATTGTAAAATAAGTTTTCCCCTTTTAAGAAATTGGTTTTACTGGCAGCGTAGCACTGGATCAAAAGACAAATCTATGTTGTTTAACCCAATTTGTCTCATGAAAGATGATGGCAAAAGTACATGTTGGGAAAATTCAATAATCTTGTTTCCTGTTGCCCTGATATTTTGAGTTCTCTCAGCACTAAGTAATGATTAAACAGTTTCTTTTTTTACATTATGCTCCATAATGATTTCTGGGCAAGTTCTGCTCCTGAAGTCTATATTTATGTTAACTCAAAGCCTCAATGCTCCAAGGAGTGACTTGGATTAATACAGTAATGGAACAGATGGCACCAGGGGAAACGGTGAGGGGAAAATTGATGAGGGCATGCTGAATACAGACTGAAATAGAGGGCAGACATTACCATTGAAGATGTGCTCAGAAATTCCATTATTACCAAGAAAGCAAACTTTGATGTTTTGCTATGCGGTTCAAATCATGAATTAGAACTCCACTGTACTGCGGACGTCTGAACATTAAACATGTTTTTGCTGCTTGGCCACATTCAGAGAAAAAGAAAATCGTGGCAATAACTTTCATACTGAGAATTTCTCTAATTCTGTGCCCTGATAGCACAACAGCAGAGAGCCTGAACAATCAAAATGAAGCAGAGGTGCAGCGTCGTTGTGAGGAAAGGCAGCAAGACATAAGTCACATGCAGGAGATTCTGGAGACCAAGATACAGCTTCTGCAGGAGGTACACTCACACATTTATGTGTAAAATATAGCGTTTTTAAAGTTTCAAAAATCTTTTAGAAGAGAGTTATGTCTGTTGTTTTTCTAAATTACTTATACAAGTACACAGTCAATTACATCTACATTCATTAACATCAATTTGACATCACCCAATGATGATCACATAACAAAATGTAAATGCTGGTTTTTTCTAGCAAACAAGGTCACGAACACAACAGCGTTTTTTTTTTTTTTACATTCAGATCGAAATAAAACATCTATTCTACTTAAATCGTAGGATTTAGGATTCCCTCCACCTTTGTGCTTGTTTCAGTGAGATACAAGTGAGAAAATAACAAAATGATAGTGCAAATTTCTTTTGCTAATGCTCGAAAAAACTACAAACCTTTAATTACTCAATTCTCAATATGCTTTATTAAATTTTTCACGTATAAGAACATCTATAGTTAGTGAACATGCAGAATAAACCTCTTTCTAATCAGGAGCAGCTAAGTCATTGAACTCTGGTAATTACACTTTCCTCTTTAAATCATATTAAACTTATAGAAGTAAATATTTTGACTGGTTATGTCTTTGTGGCCAGGAAGCTAAGCTTGCCCGAAGTGAAGCTGAGACGATGGCCACTTTGGCTGCATCAGAGTCGTTGCGTTGTGAGACTCTGGAGAGGACAATGGAGGTAAAGAATGCTGAGAAGGTTGAAGAGAGCTGCTCTACAGAGGCACATCAGGAAATTCTGTTGGCAAATGAAAGGTAAGGGGAAAGCCACAAGCCACAATTGGCCTGGTGCACATCTGCTCACCAGCCAATTAATTAGAAACATTTATTTTCTATATACACCCTAGCAGAAAACACACTCTGTTGAAAGTCACATTGCATTTGTCACTCTATTCTTTCACTAAAAACCTGATAACAAAACTGGACATTTTTGGATCGTGGACCAATCACAATCTAGCAGTGAAAACCTCAATAACAGCATTGCACCTGAAACACGCATACAATCACCACAGCTGCAGCCGTGTCACTACCGTGTTAGTGTCACTGCTGTGTTGAGACTGACCCACCACCAAAATAATCCTGTGGTCAGCACTATGTGATTGTACCTGTATAGTGGAGCTGGCGTTTCTATTAAAACAGGCACTGAATACATACTTTCATCCTTATTTTTCACAATATGGTGTCCATGTACTGTGTTTACCTCTGTTTATTTGTTGGTTCCCTCACTCTCTCCCTCTGTCTCTCTCTATCGATCTCTCTCTCTCTCTCACTCTCTCTTTCAGGCTAATAGAGGAGTTGAGTGAGGCGTTGTGCAATAAGGAGAATGAAGTGGTGTCTCTAAATGAGGAGAAAAGCTCACTTACTCACAGAGTTACTCAACTGGAGAAACAACTGCAGGTCCTGAACAAAACTCTGCAGCTAAAAGAACGGGATGCAAAGGTATTCGACTTTGCTAGCCATACTTCAGAAATGAGATACATACAAATAAATAAATAAACTACACATTTTTGTGTGACTATTTCAGCTTTTTTGATATACTTTATTGAGGAAGATAAAACTAATGTAACTGTATAAGCCTTTGATTAACTTTTAGGTTATAATCCTAGTAGTCTGATTAACAAGGACACTATTGGTGTAATTTGTGTAGAAGCAAGCAATGAGGGATATAAATTCAGGGGTGAAAATAATATATTTAGAAAACCATTCACATCTCTATAAAAACAGTTGAGATAAAATGGATGGCACTTATTTTGGGAATTGCAAACAATTATTTATATATATATATATATATATATATATATATATATATATATATATATATATATATATTATATATATATATATATATATATAAAATTGTTTGCAATTGCCAAAATGTAATAATAGTATTTAAAAAGAATTGTTTATATATGCTGAAGTGCTCATTCATGCAGTGTGTAGCCTCAGGACCAATGAGCAACAGCACTGGCATAACAGCACTGGCATCTTCTTAAAGATACTCATTCTAAAAATATTCTTCAAAGGAAGATTACTAAAAAAAAATCTATATTATTTTGCAATTGTTTCTTTTTTTTAAAAATATAACACAGCAAAAACACTTTCTATCAAAATAAATCTTTTTAAACAATTTTCTATAATACACAAGCATTTGTGTAGTGTTTTCTGATATTCCTGCGTTCTTTTATAGATCAAGCATTAGGCTGCCAAAAAATATCTAAAAATGGAAAAACGACTACATATCACTACTCAAAACTGTCACTAGTCATGTCAAAACTTTGTAATTCAAATTAAAATATAGCAATAGAATGCATACGTTCTATGTTCTTCTTCTCTTACACGGTAACTATTTGTGAGAGGTGAGATTTTATAACCTCAGTGACATCGTTTACTGTAAATCCAACAGTAAGTTTTATATGAAATGCTAGTAATATATAATATATTTAATAGAATTTAGCAAGAGCCCACATGCTACTGTAGAAATAATATTGTGTGTGCAGTGATAACGGTGTGTGTCAGGTCTTAAAGATGGAGCATCTGATATGCGAGCTGGCATGTGAGACCCAAATGTACTGTAACTAAAGCAGCCGGATGGCAGACATCAAACCGGGTCATTCCAGCTCCTGCCGCAGGGTCTCTATTGAGCTGAATGGCCACAGAGGTTCAGATATCTGGCTGCATTTATAAACAGACACATACTCGTGCCATTATATGTAGGTCAGTGGGCAGCATGGCACATGCAGACCTTCCGCTGAGTTTTTCCACACAAGTTTATATATAGTTTATATAGTCTGTCTGAAAATCATTTTAACAGCGACATCCAGTACCAGATTTATGAGTCCCCCTTGTTTTCTAATTAGAGCTGCAAAGTAAAGCTTCTATAAATATAGTTCTTGAAAACTGCATGTACAATGATATATGACTACGCAGTGCAGGATAGTATACAGTTCACTAGCATGCAGCTTTTAATTGAATTGAAATATGTTTTACGCAAAGACAGAAAGTTCCAGAAAGAAAAAATATTTTTTTCTCCTTCATCATTTCAAATAATAAGCATTCCTCTCCAAACCTTTTTCCAGAAGCTCCAGGAAGAACTGAGTCTTGGGAAAACCCACAAGCAGCTTGAAATGCAGGTAAGATTTACTGGTTTGTCGCACCAAAGAGGTGTTTTTAATGGGTTCGTCTTTCTGCTACGTGTGCCTTTTTTGCAGGTTATGATTTAGACCTGTGGTTTATTCTCTCTAAATTGTATTTTTAAATAATATTGTTAAATTGTATTGTTTATTTATTTGCATTATAACTTTTAATAGATGCAAATTCTCTGTATAATTTGGATATCTTAATCTTATTATTTTTATAATAATTTTGTCCATTTTAGTCCTCTACTTAATGCTTAGTTATTTGATGTTTTGTTATGTAGTAATAAAGGAATTTTGCATTAAGTGTCCTTAAATTTTTAAAAAGTTATAGGACACAAAAGGACACAGCATCTCTGTCCCAAAACACTAATACTAAGGGCTGGCTTACATGAGGGACGATCAGAGGTGGGAGAGAGACATCTAGTGGAGATGTTCTCCTAAAATATGATCAGAGGCCTAAACAAACCTAATTCTAAGAAAGCTGAAAGAGCTCTGGATTTCTTTTATCTTTTTATTCATTCCTGTTTGTTATTTTTATTATTATAGTTTTTATTTGTCATGTTAATTTCCATGACTGGGAATATGCATTTCCTGTACATTTATACCTTTTTTATTTGTATGTGTTATTTCCTATCATCTTTAGTGCACATCTGCTTCTTTATGACATTCTTCGTAAGCTGAGGTCAGACTGACTTTTTTTTCCACCAGCTGCAGAAAATGGAGTTCCTTTCACAGCTAAATCTGTTATCTTTCTGGGAAGCAAGGGTGAAAGAGTTATCTGTATAGTAATTACTTCAAATATTTAGGTTGCCCATAAACGTTACTTTTCTTTCTTTTGGGGAACAATTTTTTATGTGGTTTTCAAACATTCTGCTCGTAGTGGGTAGGCCGTCTCAGCTTGGGCACCACCACTGAAACAGTATTCACTTGAAAGCATTTGTGTTTTGAGGCTGTAAACAGTGACCTCATTCTAGTAAGAGCTACATTTGCCTGATTAGGATAAATAGGTTTTTGATTAGAGGCCATTTATGGCTGAGCTCTGTTATGACGTTCCATCTTTTTTGTCTAATACCCGGAGGCTCTTTGGGTGACAAATTCACGTTAAGACACCAAACAAACCTCCTGGATGTCCAAACATTTCTTGAAAGCAAATGGAAGCTTGCCCTATTTTATCCATGGTCTCCATGATTCATCCAGCCATGTGTGTTTGGTTGGTCAGAAATGGATTTGTATGCCGTTGGCAGCACTGCCAGTGGAACCAACAGTAGTGAAGTCATTTGTGTATCAAATAAAGCATGATTTATATTAATCAGGCCTCTTGTGTGAGCAGATAAAGATGCTTAATCTTTGTTAGGCCATAATGAAGGTCTACCAGGCCTTTTGACTAAGCTCAACTAGAGGGAGAATTTCCTTAAATAAACTGCTCCATTTTTCCCCTTAATTATTATGATTATGTTTGCTGATCCACTTTCTTGCCAAGAAGAAATAAAAATAATAATAATAATAAAAAGAGAAAAACTGTAAAGCCAATTAAATAAATAAGATTTCCATCATCTGTTTTGCCTTTAGCTGGTGGAGTTCTGTGAGGACTTATTAGGAAATAAAGTTTTTTTTTTTAACTAATACAAAACATGACAAACCGCAGTTTCACTTCTCTGTGGAGGGGAAATTCGTGTACACATCCTGATCTGGGGTCAGCGGCCTCTGTGTTTGTGCCTCGTATTCGGTGTGGAAAGTCTGAATCCAGATCAGCGGTTGGGCTCGTGTCGGTCATACCAACGACGCCCCGCAGAGGGGAAATCAAACGAAATACATTTTTATTTTGTTTGGCGTTTTAAATATAAATTAAAGTATAGCAGGTTGCATTGGCTTTAAATTTATTTTTGGACAGAAATGTTAATCACGAAGCCACTTTCAGTAAATAGGTCTTCTAGATTGAACGCTAAAAAAATCTCCCCTTTGTTTCAAATGGTACAGTCCGCTTTTCTGCCACATCGTCGGCCCCGTTATTCTCGCAGGAAGATGTTGGCCAAAAAGCAGAATCGCTGAATCACCGCTGTCAGTTCGTTTAACGGTGTAAAACGAGGCTCGGGAGGCTGCGATCAGCGGCGGTTTTTAAAGATGACATCTCGTGTTTGTCTGGACTGGAAGCGTTGAATTAAGCGTGTGATGTCGGCGCGAGCGCAGTGGTCGTGCGCGTGGATCGAGGAGGGGACCGTCAATATTAATCAGACTTAATGAAGTACATCTGGGATTGAGGTCCCATCAGTGCTGCTGGAGAAAATAAGGATCTGAGTTTTCGCCCACTGATTCAGCCCTGAATGCTCATTCGCAAGAAATTTGAAGGAACATTATTATTCAAGCTTCCTGCCTTCATTTAACAGACACACAATTTTAATCCAGTACAGGAGATCCTCTTCCCTCTCATGGAGACAGTCGATCATCTCTGTTTTCCTCATACTGGCAGGTTTCAGTCTGAGTGGTTTGCATGTGAGAGCCACTGTAGAGGTAACATCTCTTGTTAGAGTAAGTCACTCCTTAGGATCCTGCATCCAACAGCTGCCATAATGCTGGACTCCAAATCTAAAGACCTGTGCCGTATCTGCGCCAGGGAGCTGTGTGGCAACCAGCGGCGATGGATCTTTCACCCAGCAGCCAAGCTGAGCCTGCAGGTTCTGCTGTCACACGCTCTGGGCTGGGAGCTGACCAGGGATGGACGTGGAGAGTTTGCCTGCAGCAAGTGCACCTTCATGTTGGACCGAATGTACCGCTTTGACACTGTGATTGCCCGTGTAGAGGCTCTGTCCATCGAGCGAATGCAGAAGCTCCTGCAGGAGAAGGAGCGGCTTAGGCAGTGTATTGGTGGACTTTACCGTAAGAACAACAGTGAAGAATTTAGGGCCGCAATGTCCAGTGGTACCACAGAGGCCTCCATCATAGATATATCGGGCCTGACCGATTCTAAATACACCTCATTGATAGAAGAGGATCTGGCATACTCTGTGTATGAGTCTTGGGCCGAGAGTGAAGCCATGGATCAACACCAGCATCCTCCTCATCACCAGTGCCAAGCTGGGTCAGAATTTGCCTCAGTGCAGCGCTCCAGAAAGTGCAAGGGATGCGCCGCATTGCGGGTGGCTGACTCTGACTATGAAGCTGTCTGCAAAGTGCCTAGGAAGGTTGGCAGAAGCACTTCCTGTGGACCCTCAACGCGATATTCTGCCAGCATTGTGGACAGCACAGAGGAACCGGGCACTGATCCTGCCCCGGCACCTCCAGAGCCAGAGCCTCAGTCATCAAACCTGACAGAGGTCAGGCAAAGCCCCCAAGCCTATGAGACAGAGCACAGCAGTGTCAGTCCAGCAACATCTGTGGAATCGTTGGACACAGCAGTTGATGTGAGTCAGCCTTCTCCCCTAAACCAGGCTGACCTTGTGCAAGAGGTTGTGGAAGAGGAGAAGGTAACGACCCAAAGAACTCAGAAAGAGCAGAACTTCAGGATTGCCTATGGAGGTGGACTACAGCTGGCTCTCAGCCTAGTCAAGAGTTTCGAGTGCCATCCAGTCCAGGTCCCAAGGGGCAGCCGTTTGCCTGTGCCTGTCAAGCCTGTAGCTCTGCTTCCAGATGGGCCTCTAACTTTGCTTCAGGTTTCTCAAGCAGGGGCAGATTGTACTTTCTCCTCCACTACCAACATGGTCACTCCCTGCGTCCAGCAAGAGCTGCAACTGGAACTGGCTGAGCTGGATGAAATTTGGATGGATGATTATGTGCAGTGTAGGCCTCTAGGCCTTCAGGAGGTAGAGCAGAAGATTTCGAGACTAAAATCAGCATGATAGTCGTGATTATAATTAGACTGTGGTTTAGCAGGAAGCAGAGAAAAAGCATTAAGCATAGGTTTAGTTCTATGATATGTAGTCCTATATGCCTGCAAACATATTCACACAATTACGTGTATGTGAAGGGATCTCATATATTTTAGGTAGTATTCCACATTTGTATTTTAGAAGGTTTATGAGTGTTGTGAGATGACATGCAAGTGGTCAGTTTGAATGAGGAAGATGCAGAGGACCGTAGGAAATTGAAATGAGTGATCCGCTGTGGTGACCCCTAAATGGGAGCAGCCGAAAGAAAACGAAGTTTCCACATTTGTATTTTGGATCTTTGGTTGGCCAACATTCTCCTAGCAACACTCAGAAACATAGCAACTGTTGTTGTTGGTAACAATACATCCTGCTTCAAGGGAATCCTCAAGAGGAACCTTCCCTTGCTGCATCTTAAATAACACATAAAGCAGTGGTTACAGTACAATCCATCTAAAAGTAAAAAAAAAAAAAAAAAATTAATGCTTTAACACCTAATTAGTGTAATACATAGAATTAAACATACCCAGAATTTGGTAGATCCCCAGCATGAAGAGATGAAGCAGGAGGTTGTCATTAGTATATAGTGTAAGTTCTGTAAGCTCCGTCAACTGATTTGTGTTCACTTGGGCTTTTTGACAACAGCATCTCAAGCCAAGTGAAACCCATCAGTCTCACTGCAGGCAGTGCTTGGTAGCCTTAGTTAACTCTATGCTCTGGAAATACAAAGCACACTTGCTGTCATGGGCATTTTTAGATTTGGTTTGAATGGCTAAGCATAGAATAAGTAGCTACAGTGGACAGTAAACAATAAATCAACTGAAAATGACACAAAAAAACAAACAAGAAAATGGAAAGCATATCACCCTGGAAAAAGGACTTCCTGAGGAAGTTGTAGAGTGTGGCCAAAATTCACTGTTAGCCTGTGTGTGTCCCCATGTTTATTATTTCAGCTGTAGGACACTGGAGAATGAGTAGAAGGAACAACAGATCTCTTTTTAAACTACATTTCCAGCAAATAAGAGAAGGTTTCTGTAAAAACTGCAGGTATGAAGGTTTTTTGTTTGTTGACGTACTTTTCAGAAGCTCATCGGGGAGCAGCAGGCTCAGCTGGTGCAGTATGAAAATGCAGCGGGTCAGTGTGTGACTGAACTCCAGAAGGCCCAGCTTCAGGTTCATTCCCTCCAAACCAAGATTAAAGAGAGTGAAGTCAGCAACAAGGTGTTGTAAAAACGCCTTTATCATGCCTTGAAGATCTTATGAAAACAGTTTAATCTTTTATAAATGAAAATGATTTAAAGATATTTCTATCGCTGCCATAAAACTGCAGTGTATTGGTTTTTGCTTTGCTTGTTGCCACGGCATTACAATGTGAATGTCTTTGCAGAAGCTGCAGCAGAAACTTGTGGAGATGGAGTGTGAACTTCGCTCTGCCCAAGAGGCAGCAAAGGGACAGGAGAGAATGATTCAGACTCTGAGTGACTCTCTCAACACCAAGGACATGGAGGTACGTTCAGTCCATCACAAGTATTCTTTATTAATAAGAAAGAAAGAAAGATAGATAGATAGATAGATAGATAGATAGATAGATAGATAGATAGATAGATAGATAGAAAGATAGAAAGATCAATTGATAGTATATTTTTTGTGTATTTAGCAAATCTTTAGTGTATTATTTAAGATATTTTATATTCTTTTACTAGGTGACTGATCTACAGCAGGTCATTGAACAGCAGAAAGAGCATTTATGCTCACTGAAGCAGCTGAACCAGCGACACCAACTGCAGCAGCTTCCGGTGAGAAGCTTCCAATCACTTCCAACATTTTATTATTAAACCATACACCTTGGAAAGTTCTGGAAAAAGGTAACACTCACTGGAATATACATACATGAACTCTATTAACAGCAGTTATTATTTTCTCCATTTGTTTTTTCTGGGTGCAGATATCTGGGGCCAAACCAGGTCGACTGCAAGTTGAGCTACTGGAACTCCAGGCTTCTCTCTTCTCAGCTCAGATGGAGCTGCAGGACCTAAAAAGAAGCCAACACCAGGCTCAGAGGAGAGAGGAGGACCTGACCCGTGCCAATCAGCGCCTCCTCACTGACCTCCAGGGTGTGCTAAACCAGCGCCAAGAGACGGAGAAACACAACCAGGCGGGTGTCGAAAAAATAAAATGTGAAATTTCCTTCAGTTTTTGTGTGTGTAGATACTGAATGATTGTGCTTTTCTGTTTTGTAGGACCTGATTGCCGCTCTTCAGAAAGCACGTTCTGACCTGGAACAGATGGAGGAGAGGTGGAAAGAGGGAGTGAAAGAGAAGGAGAGAGTGGTGGAAGAAAGAGAGAAGAGCATCAGGGAACTGAAGACCTCACTGGAGCACAAACAACATCTGCTACAGGTAAAAAACAAACAAAGCACAAGACTGAATCAAACATGCATTTTTTTATTTGTGTGACATAAGCAGCAAATGTATGAACCCACTACAGGACTACAGCAAGTTGCTGGATGATCAGAAGGATCCAGCAGGAAACGGAGACATGCTCACCCATAAACTCAAACAACGCATTCAGGAAAGAGACAGAGCATTAGAGGTATACACAGTTTAACACAGTATTTATGCATAAACATACAAATGAGCTCAAATGAGGTGCTACAGTGTCCCGTGTGTAGTGTATGAACTGCCACATTCAAAAGTTTGTGCACCCCTGGTCAAAGTTTTGCTTTAAACAGTGGAAGCACTTTATACTAAGTGGGTGAATGAATGGACTGTGTAACAGTTGTTTTCTTTCTTCAAGCATGCTCTGGATGAGAAGTTTGTGTGTGTGGAGCAGAAAGAGGATGAAATACGCAAACTTCAGCTGCTTCTTCGAGAGAAAGAGAGAGACATGGAGAAAATGCGCTGTGTTCTGTTCAATAACGAGGAGACCATTATGGTATTAGATACACACACACACACACTCACACACACACATATTAATGAACAACCCAGCAATGAAGTGTACGTGTTTTTTAACACGATGCCCATGTGTGTCTTAGAGTCTGGAGGCACTGGTACGTGGTAAGACTCTGGAACTGGACCAGGTGAGTGAAGCCTGGAGGGACAGTCAGCGAATTCAGCATGAGAGAGAGGATTCTCACACCTGTTGCTTGAGCGAGAGAGAAATACTGATCAGCCAGCTCCAGACTGCCCTGCACACACAAACCAAGGAGGCTGAGGTGAATAATGACAGACTATATTTCTCTTTAGAAAGGCAGAATCTGCCAGAAGCATTAAAGACACTTGTTTAAGTGAGAATGCTGTTTGAATTACATTAATTAATTTAATTACATTAACAGCCACTTTAACTCTAAAGTCTCTTAAGGGGAGGTGGGATATTCGCCTACAGACCAAGAGGTCACAGGTTCAAATCCCACCACCAGCACGACCACCACTGGGTTCCTGAGCAAGACCCTTAACCCCAAGTTGCTCCAGGGAGACTGTCCCTGTAATTTTGTAATGGAAGTCGCTCTGGATAAGAGCGTCTGCTGAATGCTGTAAATGTAAGTCTGGCTCTTTTAGGGTAGGCTAGCAAATTCTGTCTTCCCCCAAATCACACATCAAGATAATGGCCAGTCCAGGTACCTGCTGTTTTCACCACATGTGAGCCACAAAATATAAGAAATATAAGAAATATTTATTTGTAGTTATGTACTACTTTTTTCTCTTTCTCTCTCTCTCTCTCTGGCTCTCTCTCTCTGGCTCTCAGGAACTGACAATGGCTCTGCTCAGTAAAGCGACTCTGGGCTCCAGTGAGATTGTGGAAGAGCTGAAATGTCGCCTACAGCTGAAAGAGAGGCTGTTCCAGGAGCTGCTGGCAGACCGCGCCCGGCAGGACCAGGAGCACCACGCACACGTTCAGCACCTGCTCAGCACCATCCATAACAGGGATCAATACATCAAGGTAACACAACACCACTGACCTCTGGACACAGCTGTCTAGATTGCTGCTAATACTGTCAATTGCAACATGCAACATAGTTTTGTGTGATATTAGAGCTAATAAGCAAGCTAGCTGTACATTCAGATGATCATTTATCTTCAACTCTGTCTTAGGATTCCGCTGAGCGTATGGGTCAGGTGATGTCTGAGCAGGCCGTCCGGCTGCAGGAGTTGCGCAGACAGGTGCAATCAACAGAAGGTGCCTCACAGGGTAAATCGGACCATTCTTCAGACACTCAGAGCCTTCGTGAAGAACTCCAGCTGGTTCTTGCTAGACAGAAAGAGGCCCAGGATGAATTGTCTACTCTGCACTCCACCTATGCCATCAGCCAGAGCCAACTCCAGGATCAGGCTTCCAAATTGCAGTCTTTGAATCAGATGTTGAGCATCAAAGATGATCTCATCAAGGTGTGTACTGTTTGTATGTTTGTCGTTTTGTGTCGCTGCATTGTTTTATTTGTTTGTTTATCTTTGTGTGTTTTTCAGGATCTACAGAGGCAGTTGGTAGAACCTTCAGGCCTTCCACTGGTGGAGAAAATGACTCAGGAGCTCCAAGAGCTTAGAGAGAAAGAGTTACTTTGGGAACCTTCCTGCCCCAACTGCAAGGTTTGCTTACAGACCTGAATTCATGGTTTTTATCTTTCAGTGTCCAAAAAACATTTTCTAATAGAACAAAGTGATTAAAGCTAAAGATGAGTTAAGTTCGCTAACAAACAATATTGTATACATTCAGTTGTATAACAATAATTTTAACTTTTCAGATTTTTTTTTCTGCAGAACGCTTGTATATTTTAATGTAAATATTTTGTCCTTTTACATCAACAGAGCAGCATGGACCATTTGGCCTCAATGGAGACTGAGCAGGCAGCCACATCTCAGGCTGACACTGGAGGTGGGCATGGAGAAAGCCTCCTGATTGGTCTGTAATTTGGCCTCCTATCCTGCAGGGGGTGATTGTGTGTTATGCTGACCAGCTTGTAGATACAATTAGTCTCATCTGCCAAAACACTAAATGATGCATGTTCCAAGGTCAACAAAATTGCATCTATTTAAATATACAGTTGTTTTTGTACAATTTCATTGTGATATTCAGCAATACTTAGGTCTATAGACCTGCTAAATTTTGTATGTAGATGCTGTGATCTTACCTACATTGGATATTAACTGCCTTTTTACCTTGCCTGCTGTTTTTTTTTTTTTGTTGTTTTTTGTCTTTAATTTAATATGGGTCAGTCGTTAAAAAAAATAATCTGTTACTGCTTCATATTTTGCGTTCAAATGTAAAATGCACTCATTAATTTTGTCTATTTATTGAATACGCTAAAATGTTGTGCTTTTGTAACTTAATCTAAACTGTTCGTTTTTTTTGCACTAATGAAACGAGAAAATGTTCTTTCTTTTTCACTTCTCTCACTGTGTTTGTGACTGTCATACTCGTTGTGCCTGAATGCAGCCACATATGTATTTGCACATCTAATTTCTTGCTGCAGTTAAACTGCCTCATTTAACTTGTTGAACTAATGCTTGTTGTTGTATGCTGAATTGTACATGGGTAAAAGGTGAAAGGCAGTCATCACAGGTGAAAATGCTTATTTCTGTTATGACTGGCTGAACTCTTTGTTCCAACTGCTCAGCCTTTGGGCCAACAACTAATACTTGCTGATGAATTAGCACAACTAATGAACAACTTAGAAGCGAAGCGTGCACATATTTCTTAGTTGAGCTTTAAAATGCTTTTAAAAGTTGTGCAAAAGTCACTTTTGGCCTTAACCTGTTGAATGTTAACTGCATGTGAAATAGCAGGAACTGTTGTTGCAGGCATTTACTGTACTGTAGCTTATTCCTGTCCAATTGACAGAATAGGTTTGCTCATTAAAAAAATCTAGGATTTATGTTAGAAAGCAGTAATGTCTCTGTAATAGATATGACCTTCTTGACATAAATTTGGTGTTTCTAGTTATACATCATACTTTAATAGTGTTTTGTACTAGTTTTGGAAAAACAATGAAAACCGCTCAATGAAAATGCTTTTATGCACTTGGGTGAGTTTTTTCTGCCTCAGCTGACTGATCAAATGTATTCACACAAGCATGCAAATCCAACGCCACAAGACACAGGGTGAGCTTATTTATATAGATTCTGTATTTATTATTATTATATATGTAGATCTAAGGATTCTGGAGAGACATACATTATTATTCTTTTCCTAACAGCAGTTTGAGAAACAATTGACTCATTCTGACATGAAGTCTTTCACTATGACCTCCACCTCTGTTGCCACCACCAACACCCACCAGTCATGAGCACATCTTAATCAACCAAGTACCCAACAAATAATGCTGATTCATTGTCCCATCAGATTCTCTAGTTTTTAAGCTCACAATTCACTTATATTCACACCCATGTCTATAAGAAAAAACTGAATGTTTCAGGCTGACAAAAAGCTGTACTGAATAAGTGATACATTGATCAAGAAAGTCCAAGGCTGCAAATAAACTAAAAAGTTGAGTAGTGTCACTACTGTTCTTCCATCTGTTTTGAGGAACGTTTCAGATACATTTGGTTTATATATATATATATATATACACACACCAGGTCTATTTACAGTGCTGTGCAAAAAATGCTGTAAACAAAGAATGCTTTCAAAAATGGAAGTGTTAATCATTTATTTTCATCAATCAACAAAATGCAGTGAATGAACAAAAGAGAAATCTAAATCAAATCAATATTTGGTGTGACCACCCCTTGCCTTCAAAACAGCATCAGTTCTTCTAGGTACACTTGCACACAGTTTTTGAAGGAACTCGGCTGGTAGGTTGTTCCAAACATCTTGGAGAACGAACCCCAGATCTTCTGTGGATGTAGGCTTCCTCACATCCTTCTGTCTCTTCATGTAATCCAGACACACTGGATGATGTTGAGATCAGGGCTCTGTGGGGGCCAGAAGAACTGATGCTGGTTTGAAGGCAGGTTAAGGTTGTAACACCAAATATTGATCTGATTTAGATTTTTCTTTTGTTCGCTCACTTTGCATTTTGTAAATTGCTAAAAATAAACAATCATTATTTATATTTCTGAAAGCATTCTTTGTTTACAGCATTTTTTTCACACCTGCCTAAAACTTTTGCACAGCACTGTTATGTTTTGAGGAAAGTTTTGTCCTATCGTGTCTAAGAGGTTTTTAAAAAAGCCCTGCTTTGTTTCATTTTACTAAAAAAAACAAATTACAAATAGTTTTAAATATCAGGCCATGTCTGTCATTACCCTGGGTTTGTGTGGCTTGGAATGTGTGTGAAAGGGAGGTTTGCTGAGTGCACTTTGTGTTTCAGCAGAGAAGTAAGAGGAGGAGCACCGCAGGATCATGTTTTTTACAAATGCATCTGTAAGTATGTGTGTGTGTGTGAGTGAGCTAACAGCCCTTTGCTGTCATTACAGCGTGCATTTCAGACGAGGAGGAGGAGGAGGAGGATGGCTGTAATAGTGAGTTTACAGACAGCACTGAGGAAGACGGGAACTGCAAACTGACAGCCCAGTCTCTGGCCAGTATGCAGGTGGGATGTCATACAAACACACACATACACTTTAAAATACAACTCTCAAAAAAGTGCATCATTCTCTGTGAGCAAGTTGGACAAGGCTTAAATTATGGTGGCTGCATTACTGGTTAAAGCATCTCCAAAAGGGCAGGTATTGCAGTGGTTAGTATAAACTAAAGCCATCCACGGATGTTTAACTGGCCACAAGGTGATAGGTGCTCAAGATGAGTGTGGGTAGTGAAGGCCAGCCTGTCTGGTCTGATCTTACAGAGGAGCTTCTGTACTATACTTACTAAATCCATCTCTTCTCTCTTCACTGCTCAGGCCTGTGAACAGCATGAAGGACCTGCAGCAAGGCTCCTTTCCCAGGAAGCTGTTGTAGTGGAGGATCAAGGTCTGGCGGAAGTGAAGCTTTTGGTAGAGCAGAAGAGGGTGGTGGAGTGGGAGCTGTGGGAGCTTAGGGCTCAGCTAGAGAAAGCTGGCTTCTCCTCTTTCTCCCAGATGAGGTAATATCGATAACATTTAAGGAGATGTGTGTTCTATCTTAAAACCTGTAAACAACTTTTCAAAAGCTTCAAATATCCCATTTAACTTTTAAGAAATGAAAGACAGCTGGGAAAAGAAGGTATCACAAAATCCACTCAAAATGTCTCCTTAATTTTAAAACTTTAAACCTAAAAGAAGTCATGTATCAACAGAATGTAGAACTGTTTTGATGTGGAACTGTTAATTTCAGAGAACTGCATAGACTCATTTCTTCCTTTTTAACATAAGTTTAACATTAGTTGAATTGTTAACAATGAAAGGATCTGTAGAACATCTTTTGGGGACCATCAAAATAACATTTAAAGTGTTTAGAATGTTTTCTTTTCCTTAACATATCATGCATCTATCTCCCTTTCAAAAATGGATTTTAAAAATGTGTTTTAGTCCTTTTGTTAAAACAATTGTAAAATATTCTTTGTGGCCTCAAGCTGTGTAATCATTACCATTATATGCAATAATGTTCTGTGAGGATTTTAGATGTGTTAAACCTGGGTGCCTGGTTCTTTTCAATACTGCTGTGAAATGACTTGAAAGCACATATAATTCTGTTTCTAGAAGACATTGATCCTGCAATAAAAATGCCCTTTTTGGACTCTTAGTCTACATTGGCTATTGATAATATCTGATCAAATCTGAGTTGTAGAGCAGTATGTGCTACTAGAGTACGTTATGATTCAAAGTCAAAGTCAAATCTGGAAACTAGTGGCATAAAAAGTATCTGCCTTTCACCAATTTCTTACTTTTCTGAGTAAACTGGTTAAAGCTGCAGTGCAAAACGGACACGGTGCAGGCCAACACTCATGACCGGAAACTGTACAACCTCAGCATAAGGGGCATTGGCTAGTGTGACGAAAGCTGTGTTATACTTGTGAGTTAAAGAGATGAAACTGTGATCTCCTGTTGTAGGAAAGCATTGTTCACCCTTCACACTGAGAATGAGGAGCTCAGAATCTTGCTCAGTGAGAGAAAGTCGGAGAAGGGTGGACACAGTGCCTCAGATGAGGAGGGTGAGAGGAAACATGACAAGAAGTCTGGTGTGGAACCTTGCAAACCAACAGCAAAACACATCATCGCTCATGCTCATCACCAACCCCATAAGAATGAAAAAGGATGCTCTAGGCCACTCTCTTTGGAGCTGCATTCACGACCTTCCCCCTCCTCAAAGGTAACGGTTGCTCACACAAAACTACCTATTTCCTGTGACCACATCAGTAAATACTGTGTTGTTGTGCTAAAAATCTTCAGGCTTGTCCTAGAGCTCACAATTACAGTTTTGTAATTCACATTTATGTGCCTTCTGGTAAGTGTTCAAGTGTGTCCTATTTTTAAAAGGTACAAAGGCACAGAGCTCTGTATCACTCTTAACACACTCTTTAATGGATAATGATTGCTATTGTATTGATTCCAGCTAAGGGTTTTCAATATTATTACATATAAACATACATATAAATTTCATGCTCAATATTCATTTGTGCTAATTTGGAGAGAAAAGTTTTTTTAATAGAATAACTCTGACTTGTAATGCAGAAAAGGCATTTATCGTAATTATATTAATTAAATTATATTCAATTCTATTGTATATTATTATAAAAAAATTATATTAAAGCTCATTCCCAGTAATGCATACCATGGAGAGGGCTCCTTAAAAAAGGAAAAGGCTTTGAGTCATTAAAGAACAAAGCCTCCATATAGAATTACACAAATATGTGCAGTGCCACAACCTGACAAGGAATAAAAACACCCTGTTTATGTATGTGTGGCAGGTTAAAGAGCACTTTAGGGGTGCATCTGGGGAAGTCCTGTTAAGTGAGCTGCAGGAGAGGCTGATGGTATCTGAGGCCACTGTTCAGGCCCAGGCTGAGCAGCTTAAAGATTACAGAGAACTGCTTAGTAAGTGCTTTCATGCTTCCATACTTTCCATAAATGTATGTATATACTAATTAGAAGTAGCATAAGCAATATCTGTTATAATAATATATGTAACATAACAGTAGCATTAATAATAAATGACCATTCCAATTCTTTTGTGTTCAGTCATTGTGTATATTGAGTCATTATGTGTAGCTTATCATTGTGTGAAGTGCATAATAAAGTAAACGCTACTCTCCCTCAGCTGAAACATCGGTGCAGCAGGACAGTAAGCAAATACAAGTGGATTTGCAAGATCTGGGCTATGAGACATGTGGCCGCAGTGAAAATGAGGCAGAAAGAGAGGACACCAGCAGCCCAGGTCTGCTTGAAACTCCATGTGTAACATACATTTGTGATTGCATCAATCAAATGATTTAGCATGATATAACAGATGTTTCACATGGTGAATGTCTTAAGCCGTAGGGAGGTATCAGAGAAAAGCTGTCATAGGTATATGTTGCCACTAGGGGCCAACAAAAACTCAATAATTGTCTTAAAAAATGCTGTTTTCTATTGTTGGTGAATAACATTTTTGGCACCAAGTTCCTCACACTATACTTTTTTTTGCAGAGTTTGATGATCTGGAACTGTGCACCTCGCTTTCCTACCGGGATGGTACCTCCCAGTGGTGGTCAGGTGCAGCTTCTGCAGGCAGAGGAGAAGGTGATGTGGTGTTACTTCAGCAACTGGTGGAGGATCTGCGGGGCCAGCTGTCCCACTCACAAGCACTAGTGCGCAGCCTCCAGGCCCGCGCTCGGGACAACACACCTGCATCTACACCTCGCAAAGTCAACTGGGGTTTAGAAAGTGCAGCAGAAGAGGATGAGGGCTGGCAATCATCAGATGGGTGTGGATCTCTACCTGGCCGGCATCAACCTGACACAGAGCTGCAGGAGCTGGTGGCCCGTGTGTCTTCTCTGGAAGAGCAGCTGAGAAAGGGCAAAGGCCACACCGAGGAAGTCAAAAGCAAAACCTGGCCTGGGTAGGTGGTAGATGTTTAAAGGCTGTAGTCTGCTGGAATAGCTGGGGATTATGTGGGGATTATATTATATCTTTTGACATCCTCAGTTACTGAGCATTGGCCTTGCCTTGATGTTTTTGCAGGGCTTCCTTTGAGCACAGCAGTAGCACCGATATGTGTAGGCTCCTGCTGTGCTGAATACATTTGCACCAGGAATATACACGCTACCGTATCTCTACCATGTCAGTATCACTCCAGAATTAAAAATGGTCCACATTAAAATGTCTATACATTGTGAAGTTCACAAACTTCAGCATCATCAGCATGTATCAAAAACAAGAGTTTGTGAAAATATACTGTAAAATCACTTAATAATGTAATATCTTTCAAACTGATGGATTCATAACTTGATCATTCCATATGATAGTGTGAGTTTACTCCTAAGAGTTGAACTATAAAACATGCAGAACATCCCTTGTATTTGGAAAGTGGTGCTCAAATCACCAGACAATTTAAATAGGAAATGAATATTAATAAAATGTTAGATAGATAGATAGATAGATAGATAGATAGATAGATAGATAGATAGATAGATAGATAGACAGATAGATATTAAAGCATTATATGTTTGTGTTATGTCACTTAGTCAATCTGAATATTGCTTTAATGTGTTTTTTAAACTAATGTTACTGATGTTAATGAAAAGCTCCTTATTGCTGCGCAGACTTAGCTGATTAAGCCCTTTGTTCCCAAAAGCTTTTATTTTTAGCTTTTACTTTTATTTTTTATATTTACACTTTTATATTCAAATAAAAATTTAATGCCTTACAACATGTTTTCTATGAACTATTGTACTAATATTCTAATATGTAATATCTCCCTTCTGTTTTATAGTAAGTTTGACGCACTGATCCAGGCGCAGGCTCGAGAGCTGTCTCACCTGCGTCAGCAGATGCGTGAGGGCCGAGGTGTTTGCCACATTCTGACTCAGCATCTCGGGGACATCACCAAGTCCTTTGAAGAGCTGTTGCGGGACAACGACATCGATTATTACATGGGCCAAAGCTTCAGAGAACAACTCTCCCAGAGTTCCGCACTTGCTCAGAGAGTAGCAGCCAAGATCAGTAGCCGTGAGTCACCTTGGTTATTGCTAATCTAGCAAGATTAGGTTTCATAGGATTTTTTTCAAATCCTATGAAGTTCAAGACAGTTTGTTTAAATTGCTCGTTATGAATTTCTAGTCATATTGTTTTGAGAGTTAACTGTACACACAAATTGTTGAGGAATATGTTGGTTCCCTGACAGTGTTTGAAAATGAGATTTGTGGATGTGAAAGCTTTTTAAAGGTTTAAAGAATATTCATCCAATGTAAAGCAAAGATCTTCCGTTCAAACCTGTTATCCTCTTTCCTGTGTTTTATTGAATTGTTGATGTAACTGATCAGTCACCTATTGACTTACCCCTAGTGATTTCAAAATCCAGGATTGTAAGCTGCATTGAGAATAACAAATTTGGAACTGATGAAAACCTGAATCCAAAACTAAATCCTTTCTTTAATAAGCAAAAAGCCAGACCTAATTCTGTATCTAGTTCTCACCTTAATACTTTTGACTTCCTTTTCAAAGGCATCTGTTAGATATATAAAAAAATCTGGTGGACTAAAGTGTGACCTCATATATGAGCGACTTGTTTTGTATGTATATTTTATAGGTCTTTAAGAATTCAGTTTTTTACACGGTTTAACTAAAATAACTGTCATGGACACACTAGATGAATAGATTCTGTTAAGAGATCTCAATGAAGATTTGTTCTGGATTTTCTAACACAGGAGATCACGCTGAACCCCCAGAAGACAGAACAGGTCATGAATTGCTTGCAATCCGGTGAGTTTTTGAGTAGACAAAACACACACACACGCACACACACACACACACACCATATATATATATAAATTCTTGACTGTCCACAGACATGTAGATTTTGACTTTTTTTTATCTCACGCTCTCTTGTCATAGTGGTGTTTCGGCTTTTTTTGGGTACAGTGCACTGCATGTTCAGCACCGCTTTGCTCATGTTTACGTAATGGCTGGTATTGACACAGCTGACTGTCAGTGGAACCACCAGAGAGCCTTTAAGCCAAACATATCGACTTGCCTTCCATTCCAGCAAAGACAGTTTTTCGATCCATGATTACTGTATAGTCATTCAATAGAAGGGTCTACACATCAGAACAATAGGAGCAATTCACTCTGAGTGAATCACAGTTTTGTCCACTGAAGTTTTGATAGAAATGGACAATATGTTGGGGTGACTTTATTCCTTTTGTAAGAACCCAAATTGAACCTTAATACAATACAATTTAATAGTCAATGATCAATAATTACTCATAAATTACCACTACAATGTTTAGAACTGTTTCCTGGGATACTGAAGGAATATAAATATGTGTTTAGATTTCAACTTTAGGAGCTCCATTTGTAATAAGCTGTGACATATTTTTGGGAATGTCAATCCACACCTCTATGTTCAAAGTGTATTATCGCAAATTCTATAAAAACTAGTTTACATTTGCATTGCTATTCATGCTGTAAAAAACACTTGTTAGAAATATTTACTATTGGACACATGCTACAGATGTGGCAGATAAAATAAAAATTCATAATAATCCTTTAAAATACACTGTATCTGTACTTACCTACATTTTTTCTGTGCATACCTCATATCTATACTCTTTTTGTGGAAGCATATATGTAGGTATTTGCCGTTGCCTGTGGACCTTCATTGAACAATGCTGGCTAATCTAAAATGGGCTTCTCTATAATGTCATCATTGGTTCCAGGGCTCTACTGGAGCCATGTTGTTCAAATAAGCCATTTCATTGGCTAATTCATCCCTCGTGACCCCTTATGTCTTCACTAGCTTCCTTGACAGCCGCCTACAAACCCCTGGGGCAGATGACCCTTATTTTCCCCCATCATGCATCTGTGTGTGGCATAAAGTGAGTGAAAGCAAAGAGGCATGCAGGCAGCGAGCTGTGAATACATGCATTGGTAATATTGTATGTGTGTTCATTCAGAACAAGGCAGCCTGTGTGTTTGAGAGCTTTTTCATGTAAGAGACAGATGTTGAGGAAAGACATTAGTGATATTTCTCACAATTGAACAATTGAATAGCTTTTGAGGCAAAAACACAAACATTTTGGTTTAAATTGATGTTATTGAACTACTTCTGCACTGGTTTCTATGGGGTTGGTCCAGCATGACAGAAGCTTAGCTGAAGATAAAAGTTGTCCCATTATCACTGTTTGATCATGTTATTATCATGTTTATTCTGAGCTAAAGCTTGACCCACACCACATAAAAAGAAATAAATAACATTGTCTGAAAAAATGTAAAAATCAATAAGTAAATATAATAAATGAACAAATTTTGTTAGTTGACTGACAGAATCTTAAAGAATGCTACATCCCAACTCAGCTTTGTCTCTTGTTTGACATCAGTCTTTGAAAGTGATGTTAAAATCATTAAACTCTTCTATGTCTATGCAATAACTGATGCTCATGCTGTAAGCATGCAAACACTGTGTGTGTGTGTGTGTGTGTGTGTGTGTGTGTGTGTGTGTGACAGAGAGAGAGAGAGAGAGAGAGAGAGAGAGAGAGACCTACTGCCTGAGGTGGTCCTACGTCATCATGTGAAGCGGGAATAGTTCTGTACGCTGATCACTGGTAGCCTTAGTGATCTGAGAAGGGAGCTATTTCAACACTGCTCTGCTACACCAACCCAGCTTTATCCTAGCTCCCTTCATTCAGTGGATTCTCAGATGTGGTAACTGATAGAAAAACAAGAATAACTCCTGTGTCTGGTGAGCACATATATAGAAGCTTTTTCTGAGAGTTATCTGAGCTGGAATTTGGGCTTGATTCATGCTGAACAGTGTTGTTTTGGTCTCCAGGGGTGAACACAAACCAATTAGTGGCTGCTTATGCCATAATGGATCTGTGGCCTGAGGAACATCTTTAGTTTTCAGAGCCATTTCCTTTGGACTCATCTTTTAGAGCCTCTGCCACAGAGTTAAGCCAAGGATGAAGATTCGGCTGCTCTAATCTCTTTGAAAACCTCCCCACATTACTACTATAAGATGTTCACTGATGGGGTGAAAATAAGGTCAAGCTTTGCTCTGTGGGTAATTATAAAAACTAAATGAGAGAGGGAAAGAGTGTTAGAGAGCGCGAGATAGAGAAAAAGAGGCTAAAAGAAGAGAAACAGAGACATCGAAAGCTTTATTGCACAGATGGTCAGCCAGATGTGAAGCTGGATTTAACTGTGTTTTGGTGCCAGTATGCTCATTTGCTGTAATTGACTAGAAGTGGGGAGGGGACAGGGATTTGCATAATGTTGACGTCCTTTCAGTCGTGGCTTTTAGTTGGGGTTGTTTTTTTGTGTGTGAGTGTCACCCCTTCATGTGAACATTTGGCCATTCGGAGTGATCACATGGTTGATGCTACTGCAGTCATGCCAGGACTTAGGATGGGGTGTTGACCTAGGCACTAATCAGGTTAGGTTATTAAACCTCGTGAGTGAAATAGGTCAGAGGCAGCTAAAGCCAGAGCGAGAGAGAGGGAGGAGAGAGGGAGAGAGAAGAAAGGAGAAATAACAAGACAAAAAGTGAAGAAGAGAACAACTGGATGGCATTATAAGGACAAACGTGAACAGGATATTAGGATTACTCTGTATCTTTTTTTTTCTTTTTCTATTACTCTTGACAACGAAGCCTGGAAGGCACTACAATCGTAACTTCTACAAGGACCAGCAAGGATGTTACATGCAAAAAAAAAAACAGTTTATGTTCTGCTTTAAATTAATTCTTCTTTAAAAGAGCTTAAGAAAAACTTCTCGAGGCTTGTTTAGGGTGTTCTATCTGTGCTAAAGAATGAACATGCTTTGTATTTGACCATTCAGCCAATCAGACAAGCCGTCTCCCTATCCTTTAACCAAAGCATCCTGTTTCCACGCAGAGAACAAACCCGCCCTAAGGCAAGGACTCAGCCGTTGTACACGAGCCCGCACATGGCAACACGCACACACACACACACTCCGCCACGAGGGGTTTGTTGTTTGTTGTGTTTGGGAGCTGATGGGAAAGGACGCCTTGTTTAGGAAGTGGTCCTTGTTGGCTTTTTCCTCCTCACTGGTGAACGGAAGTTTCTGGAAGCCTAGTGTCTGGTGGGAAGGATAAGGGTTGACTTGTGACATTCATCAGCATTCTTACTCTTCTGTCTATGCTGGAGAGAGTGGAAAGATCAACGTGTCCCTCACTGGAATCCAAAAGAATTGAATGCGAGTGGAGATTTAATCAAGATTTCACTGGACATATTGGACATATAAATATTATCCGAGTTGGGTTTATTTCCATTCTTGTGCATTGGCCAGCCTGAGCTGTTTCACAGCGAGAGTGCCTGACAGATTGCCCTCAATGGGACACCAGCCTGCCTAATCTGGATAGCTGAGCTGCATTCTGTCCTTGTCTTCTGTCCATGTTTTTAAAGCAGTAGTTAAGAGACCGTTAGAATAATCATCTCATGGACAAGAATGGATTTTTAATAAAGACTCTGCGCTGGACTCCGCTAACTGAACAAACTGGTTGGATTTCATTGCTTTCTTGCTTAACTCAAAACAGCGAGAGCGCCGGAACAGATCGGCCTCAACGGGAAGCTGTCCGGCTTAATCTGGGGATTTGAGCTGCTCTTTGTCTAATTGCTAAACGGGGTATCCATACTTGCAGAGCTAAAAACAACACACAGTGTGAAATTGTTTTAACAGATCTGGAAGACAGCACATTTTGTGTTCAAGATTCTCCTGGTGAAGGCTCACATTGGAGAGTTTTTTTCTAAATCATTATAGAAAGGTTTTTAAATTTGACATGGATGAAGTGTCATAAACATTTTACATTTTGTATGATTTCTACAGAACTACAGTGTTTATAAGCTTTATACTGCTCTTCTTTTCTAACTTCTTTGAGTAGTTTTTATTTATTTTTTTGTATCTCATCATCCTTTTAGCTTTCTTCTCTAAACACAAATTTTCCTGAATGCTTTCACTTTAACACATATTTCACACTAAATGTGTTTAACCCAATGATAACACAAAACCTGTGTTGTCAATGCACTCAGTCTTGAGAGTGATGGTCTCAGTTCCACCAGTCGTCAAGTTAATGACAGCAGAAAGCTCCAGCTGACTGGCCAGCAAAACGGAGCCCAGCGCCACAGCCCCGGACCTGCTGCTGTGTGTTTCCCGAGTGGGACAGTTGGGTATTGGCACTGTAGCCCGGATTAGAGGGCATCAAGGCAGGCAGCAGACAGGCCGGGTAGCCATGGCTCCTCTGTGGAGGTGCATGCTGTCTAAAAGCAGCCCGCTGTACCGCGACTCGCTCTTCTCCTTCTCCCTGTGGGAATGGCGGGCACAGGAGAGAGAGCTGACTCTGCTAAGGAAACAGGCGGAGAGAGAGAGGAGGTCACTGCAGCGGCACATAGAGAAGTAAGAGTAAAGGTGGAGAGTGTGTGGAGGCTGAGAAGTATGTGGAGGTGCTTTTGTGTTTTGTAGAGATGGAATCAAATTCAGTTTTCCAAATACAATAATGAAATCTTGAGTGCTGGATAATAGTGATTGAATCTGTGATTGAACTACCAAAATATAAAATAAACTACTTTTAACTGAACTAGTTAAGATGGCCATGCCAAAAGGGAATTGAATAAAACTGAATAAACACTCTAGTAATGTACAAGAAGAAATGCATTAAATGCCATAGAAAATAGTTTTTGTTATTACACTAAAAAATATTTACCGAATTGAATTGTAATTGCACTGTAAAACTAAGCAAGCTACTAGATAAGGCTGCATGTGGCTACAGTTGTTTTCTTAGGTTTACGCTGTTTGTGCTAAAGTACCACCACTCTTTCTGTTATCCAGTCCATTGTTTTTTTTTTATATCTACACTGATTTCAGACTGATTTCATATCTACACTAGACTGTTCTTAGAGCAAGTAATACAGGCCTTTGCAGTCTTAGGGGGTTAACAGAGTGTTAGAGAAGTTATTGTGGGTATATATATATATATATATATATATATATATTTTAGTGCTTGTTAAGACTTTTTGTTGTACAGATAAGCAGTAAATTTATTGAAAACTTCTTTGATGGCTGTTCGTTGCTGAATTACTAAAACATCCATAATAATTAACAAAATTAAAAGTATATGATAGGGTGTAAGCAAAGGTTATGGCTCATGTTGAGCTTCAATATAGTCAGCTAATAAATAGAAATGGTTCTCTTAACTTTGCAGAAAATGCTTCCAACAGATATCTTAGAGTAACAGGATGTGAAAAAGATAAACAGCAAAATACGATACGTCTGAAAGTGTGTTTTGTATATGTGCAAGTGCAAGTTGGGTAGGGACACGGGTTAGCGGTGCACATTTGTGAACATGTTTTGGCGTCAGCTTGTCGTCAACTGCGCCAAGTCCTTTAATCAAAGAACAATCAGTCTGAAATAATCCTCTCCAAGTACAGTCCCAGTCCAAAATTAGCCTGATGTTCTGCACAGGAAAGGCAGGAGAGGTGTTCCAAACATTTTACCCTCCTTATCCCTCTATAAACAGCAACTGTGAAACACTGTCATCTCTTGTTACTTTAGGACCTGGGTTAGATACCATCTTAATGACTTGAAGTTCAACCTGAGTTAATAACTTAGTTCAACCTGCTTTGCTGCTTTATGTATTTACTGTCAAGAGGCTTGCTTTTAGTATTTTTATTTTATTTTTTGGCTCAACCCCACAAACTAGAGATTTCATATCTATATTTTATTCAAAGTAAGAGGTGAAGGTCCAACCGAGATAAGGTACTCAATATCCTGCTTTGAATCTAAGATCTCTGTCTAGACTATGTAGCTTTGAGAGTATTTCTTATTATTATATAGTACTTGAAAGTGACAGAGGTTAAAGCACAGTAGACAATGAACCACAACGAAATTGGACCTCTGCTTTTAAACCATGCACACTCAAACACCGTGCAGCAGGGCAGCTATTGAAAGCGCCCGGGGAGCAGTGACGGGGATGGCACCTTGCTCAAGGGTACCTCAGGGCAACCTATTGGGAAGGGGTTCGAACCCCCGATCCTCTGATCACATGGCTAACCACTAGGCCACCGCTGCCCCACAAAGTAAGAGGTGAAGGTCCCACCGAGATAAGGTACTCAATATCCTGCTATGAATCTAAGATCTCTGTCTAGACTATGTAGCTTTGAGAGTGAAGAACTGAAGTGTGAGTCTACATTGCACGCCCTAACAATTAGAAGGGTTTAATTTTTTTTCACATAGGTGTAAGTGCTTAAAGAGGAAATAATTTAATGCATAATTATTCACAATTATTCAAAATAATTTTTTCGCTACAGTGGTAAAGATAGAAACCATGTTTTGCACTGTCTACAACAGAAATACTTTACTTTGTGGTCAAGCAGTTATTGAGGGTAATGATAATGGTAAAATATGGAGTAAAAACAGACAACAAATATGTCTGCCTGCTGTAATGCCTTGAAGGTACCTAGAAAAAAAAGGGAAGCCCAAAATGCTTCTTAATAATGAGTTTCGGAAACATTGATCAGAGCATGCTGTTAATGCACCCTGGGGTTGCGTCTTTTTAATTTTTGTCACTTTGTGCTCCACAGGTTGAGTAAAGAGCTTCAGCAGAAGGACAAACTTATAGAGTCCCTGCGCGCTAAACTTGAACAACAGCAGCCCCGTCCTGACACACCTGCCAGCAGCCATGCCCTCTCAGAGGCCACCGAACAGTCAGAGCACACATCCTTCATTTCTGATGAACAGGGCTCAACTAATGAGGACCTGGAGTTGTGCTCAGAACTAGATGCCACCAGTGAATTCGGCCAAGTGGAGGCAGCTGAGAGGGGCGTTCCTGGTAGGCCACTCTCAAACACACACACACACACACACACACACACACACACCCACACCATATATATATATAAATTCTTGTTTGTACTTGTGTGAACCTATTGAGAATTTTAAAACCATGATTTCACTCCTGCTTTGAGTTTTTCATATTTTTCTTCATTTTAAACACTTCTCTTGGATTCCACCTTTTCATTTCTTCTCCCTCATACTCTCCTCTCATAGATTCTCACTGTATGAAGAGTCCCGCTCGATCACATTCTACTATCGTGCCCTCTCTCACGGCCTCACATGGCCACCAGTCCTCCAGCAGCTGTCCCAGCATGCACTGCACCCCTCAAAGGCCAATGCAGACAGGTATGACACAAAGAGGACCCCAAACGCTTTTAAAATGATTAAGACTCATCTCTGTGTATGTTTCAGTCTTGAAGACATTATAACAAACTTACTGTGTTTAATTCTAAGAGGTACATTTAATCAAAAATCAGTATTGTATTTATTTATTTCCCCAGGGTAAAATAATATGCAAGAAAAATGCAGAATATAAACCTTATTGTATCAACATTGCTTCTTCTTTTATCAAAAAAAATTTACATGGATGTTGCAGTTCTAAACTTTGAGCAGCCTGCATGTTTCAGTTCTAGGTGCAGCTGTCTTCAGTATACCTATATACACTACGCGACTTTATTAGAACCTATTCGTATTCGTACCTCAAGACAAAACTCCTATAAAAATAATCAATATATGATCCTCTTTAAAGTATAGTTGAGAAAATAGCTGTGATAAATGAGGTTAAAATGTGTGGCTTCTAGCGGTGTTTCTCTACCCTGTCCACTGGAACTAACAAAGATTTTGCTCAGACCTACTGTACTGCAAACTGGGAAAAACTGTCAGGTGTACCCCTTGTATAGTGTGGAAAATACTGACCAGTAGTGTGCAGTTGTACATGTATGTGGTGGTCCTATTCATAAGTATGAGCTCATAAAGCACGAAATAATTGCAAGGCAGGTGTTTCTTCAAATAATTGGATGGTTAAAGAACATTAAACAAGACTCATTTTAATCAGCAACACCTTATTTTGTAAACCCTGACCTCATTCTCTTTCTGCCCTCCCCTCATGCTCAGGATTCTGTGCAGTCAGGGCCAGTCCCGTTTCCTTCCCCCAGACCCCCCAATGCCATCCCAGCTTTTCTGCTCAGACGCCTTTTTCATCATTTGACCCCCAAACCCAACATCTAAGACCCCGTTATCACACTGCTGGGGGCTTCTCCCTGGCTGAGGTGCACCAGGAGCTGCAGATGCTGCAGAAGCAGCTCAGAAACAGTGAGCATGCAATTTTGCTCCTGTGTTTCTGTGTGTTTGTGTGTGTCATACAGACTAAAGCTGTCCTGCCTGCCACTTTTTAAGAGCATTAACTTGGAATGCCACTACAGCTGAACTAAAAAAAAAAACAAAACTGTTCTCATACACTACCAATCAAAGGAATAAAATCTCTTGTCATGTTAATATTTGTTTAATATATAAATAGTGCATACTTTATAGATTCAGGTCAAATGGAGGTGGTCTCGTGGTAGGGTATTTGCCTATAGACCAAGAGGTCGCAGGTTCAAATCCCACCTCTGGCACTACCATCATTGGGTTCCTTAGCAAAACCCTTAACCCTGAGTTGACCCAGGGGGACTGTCCCTGTAATTAGGAACTGGAAGTCACGCTGGATAAGAGCATCTGCTAAATACTGTAAATGATCAAGTTGTGACATTGTAGATTTTTAAATATTTTCAGAATTTTAATTTCAGTGGTATACTGCTCATTAACGACATCCTTAACTATTAATTTAATTTTTACTTTCTAACACTTTCTAACAGTGATGAAAAAAAAACTCTTCACTCCAAGCGTTATGAATAAAGCACAGAGATACAAATCATGGATGACATCACTAATCTGATGCGTAATTTGTGTATTCACATGAGTGAGTTTGTTTCACTAAAAACACATGACACTCCATGATTAATGCACAGTTTACTATAGCAGCCAGCCGGAAGGAGTAAAGCATTGCTCACACATGTGCACAGACAAATACACCCTTTGCCATGTTTAATTGTCTGATCTTCACAAGGCCATTCAGGTCCATTCTAATAGCAATGCTGGAAATATGCAATGTACTTCTTGTCAATTAACCACGTTCTTGCTTTTTAATTTGATTTTGATTGTTCTAAGCAAATCTCCAAGATGCAGCATCTTTGTTTATGCCAGTCTACTAACAAACCTAAATCTCCTAATGCCAGCTAAAAAATGTCTCAGAATTTTGCATCTCTGTCTCTGTACAGGCTACAGTGGTCCTCAAGTCAAGCCCCTGTCAGGTTATCCACTGGGTTCCATCCTCCAGACTGACCCCAACAGTTTCCCATTGCTGTCCCAGCAAGCCTTTCCTCAGTCTCCACTTGTAAGCCTCAGTGCCAGCTCTGCTATGAAATCAGGAGCAGAACAACTGGAAAACAGTGCATTGTGGGATAGGACATATGGGTCTCAGCCAGTGAGGCAAGGCACATATGGTGATGTTTCCTCAGGCTCATCAGGGTATCAGTCTGGTGTCAGGCATGCAGGTACAATAATGTATAATTTTTTAATTCATGTAGACCATGCTAGCTAAATGTATTTAATTAATTATCAAATTCATTATGTTTAGTTTAGTTTATGTTTATGTTTCTTTTTAATTAATTGTATTAATTAAATTAATTATATTAGTTTGATTAAAAAATGCTTTTTTATTTTGTATGATATGGCGAATGTATGTACAGTTAGGTCCATATAAATTTGGACACTGACACAAGTTTTGTTTTTGTGCTGTTTACTGAAACATATAATAGTTATATAATGATATAATAGTTATAATTTAATGGGATGAAGGGTTTAGGAGTTCCAGCTCTTTAACATGTGCCAACCTCTTTATAAAGGGACCAAAAGTAATTGGACAGTTGGCGCAAAGGTTATTTCATGGGCAGGTGTGGGCAATTCCTTCGTTATATCATTATCAATTAAGCAGATCAAAGGCCTGGAGTTGAGAGTTGATTTGAGGTGTGGTGCTTGTATGTGGAAGATTTTGCTGTGAACAGACAACGTGTGGTCAAAGGAGCTCTCCATGCAGGTGAAACAAGCCATCCTTAAGCTGCGAAAACAGAAAAAACCCATCTGAGAAATTGCTTCAATATTAGGAGTGGCAAAATCTACAGTTTAGTACATCCTGAGAAAGAAAAAAAACACGGGTGAACTCAGCAATGCAAAAAGACCTGGACATCCAAGGAAGACAACAGTGGTGGATGATTGTGTAATAATTTCCATGGTGAAAAGAAACCCCTTCACAACACTCTCCAGGAGGCAGGCGTATCGATATCCAAGTCTACCTTTAAGAGAAGACTGCATGAAAGTAAATACAGAGGGTGCACTGCAATGTGCAGCCACGCATAAGCCTCAAGAATAGAAAGGCTAGATTGGACTTTTCTAAAAAAAAAAACACCTAAAAAAGCCAGCACAGTTCTGAAAATCATTCTTTGGACAGATAAAACCAAGATCAACCTTTACCAGAATGATGGCAAGAAAAAAGCATGGAGAAGGCGTGGAACAGTTCATGATCCAAAGCATACCACATCATCTGTAAAACACGGCGGAGGCAGCGCGATGGCTTGGGTGTGCATGGCTGCCAGTGGCACTGGGACTCTAGTGTTTACTGATGATGTGACACAGGACAGAAGCAGCTGAATTAATTCTGAGGAGTTCAAAGACATACTGTCTGCTCATACTACAGCCAGAGCAACCCAGGAGTTTATTAAAGCAAAGAAGTGGAATATTCTTGAATGGCCAAGTCAGTCACCGGATCTGAACCCAGTTGAGCTCCATTTCACTTGTTGAAGACTAAACTTCAGACAGAGAGGCCCACAAACAAACAGCAACTGAAAGCCGCTGCAGTAAAGGCCTGGCAGAGCATTAAAAAAGAGGAAATCCAGCATCTGGGTTTTCAACCAAGTATTTGAAATGAACATTTTATTTTCAGTTATTTAATTTGTCCAATTACTTTTGAGCCCCTGAAATGAAGGGATTGTGTTAAAAAAATGCTTTAGTTCCTCACATTTTTATGCAATCTTTTTGTTTTAAAGCTTAAAGTCTGCACTTCAAATGCATCAGAGTCATTTCATTTAAAATTCATCGTGGTAATGTACAGAACCAAAATTAGAAAAAAGTTGTCTGGGTCCAAATATTTATGGACCTAACTGTATAGGTAAAGCATGTATACATAAATGAAACTAAAAGCTCTTTACTGTTGTATGTGTACTTTAGCACATTCATGTATAATAGTATATAATGCACATTTTACATGCTCTTTCACAGGAACAGACCTGATGGAGGAGCACTTGAGAGAGATTCGCAGTCTCCGACAGCGCCTTGAAGATTCCATCCAGACCAATGATCGTCTGAGACAGCAGCTGGAAGACAGACTGGCTTCCATGCCACGAGACGGAGGTGAGAATTGCAATAACTAATTCTTGCAGACAGGTTAGGAAATACAAGTAGGTTTTTTGATAGCAACTGAATCTAATTCTTAACCAAATCCAAATTATTAGATCTGTAGTGAGCCATTTATAGTCTATTATCAGTGTTAAGTTTAAAATAAGTCCATAATAACTGTGGGCCTTACAATAAAGGAACAATCTGAAGCCGTGTGTAAAAAGTGTATAGTAAAAAAACTGTCTATTATTTGTGTCATTGATTTTTCACAAAGTTTTTCATAGATGTTTTCTACTGTTTTGTTCGTTTTGACTTTGATAGAATGTTGATCGACTATTGTGTTGTTATTCTTGCCATAGAGCCCACATTAATTATTGCTTTACTTTTACCTTTTAGGAGGTGCCCCTACAAATATCTACATCCAGGGACTTGATTCAGTTAGTCAGCTTTCTAATTCGGTTCAGACTCTAAAAGAGGAGAATCATGCTCTCCAGATCCAGCTCCAACAGGCCAGAAAAGGTACAGCTCCCCCTACATGCAGACCTCAAAGCGTTAGAAGTGTAAAAACATATACAGTATCTCACAAAAGTGAGTACACCCCTCACATTTTTGTAAAGATTCTATTATATCTTTTCATGGGACAACACTGAAGATATGACACTTTGATGCAATGTAAAGTCGTCAGTGTACAGCTTGTATAACAGTGTAAATTTGCTGTCTGCTCAAAATAACTCAACACACAGCCATTAATGTCTAAACCACTGGCAACAAAAGTGAGTACACCCCTAAGTGAAAAATGTCCACATTGTGCCCAATTAGACATTTTCCCTCCCCGGTGTAATGAGACTCGTTACAAGGTCTCAGGTGTGAATGGGGAGCAGGTGTGTTAAATTTGGTGTTATCGCTCTCACACTCTCTCATGCTGGTTCAACATGGCACTTCATGGCAAAGAACTCTCTGAGGATCTCAAAAAAGCACTACATGAAGATGGCCTAGGCTGTAAGAAGATTGCCAACACCCTGAAACTGAGCTGCAGCATGGTGGCCAAGACCATACAGCAGTTTAACAGAACAGGTTCCACTCAGAACAGGCCTCACCATGGTCCACCAAAGAAGCTGAGTGCACGTGCTCAGCATCATATGTAGAGGTTGTCTTTTGAAAATAGATGTATGAGTGCTGCCAGCATTACTGCAGAGGTTGAAGGGGTAGGGGGTCAGCCTGTCAGTGCTCAGACCACACACCACACACTGCACTGTGTGTCGTGTTATTTTGAGGAGACAGCAAATTTACACTGTTACACAAAGTGTCATATCTTCAGCGTTGTCCCATGAAAAGATAGAACAAAATATTTACAAAAAAGGGGTGTACTCACTTTTGTGAAATACTGTATCTCTTTGATGCCTGCTCAAGAGAAATCAACCCTACATAACTGCAAGAGAGCATTGCAACTTTTCAATTAAGTCCAAAGGTGGTGGTGGTCTAGTCTAGTACTTGCCTATGGACCAAGAGGTCCCAGGTTCAAATCCCACCTCAAGCACTACCACCATTGGGTCCCTGAGCAAGACCCTGAGTTGCTCCAGGGTTAATGTCCTGTAATCAGGACATGGAAGTCGCTCTGAATTAGAGCGTCTGCTAAATGCTGTAAATGTAAGTCTCTTCATCATGTTCATAACAAATCTGATCAGTAGAGGTTTTACTCTTTGGCAGATGGCACGAAAGAGGTGGAGCAATTGAAGGAAGCAGTGCTGTCAGGCCGTGGCAGGCTGAAGCAGGCGGAGCTGGAGGCAGAGAGGTGGGCAGAGCAGTGCAAGCGATTGCAGGTGCAGGTTCAAGAGCAGATGCAGGCAGTTCTGCAGTTGAAGCAGGACAGACAGAGCAGCCAGGAAAATGCCAACAGGTTCTGCCTTACAGCACTACAGCCACACGCTCATCCCTTCACACTTAGCAGTTGTTTTGTCTGATGAAACATAGGTGCCATTAGATTGAACAGATATTCCGTAGTCCCATGTGATAGAAACTTTGGGTAGAAGAATCAGAAAGGTGGTGAGGTTGTACACAAGTTAGTATATTTAAAAGCTGAAATATTTTATCTGACATTTTTTAGTTTTGCAAAGAAAAATAAACACTTTTAAGCCACCGTGCTAAAAAGTCCTGATATGCCTTATGTATGCAAAATTGGACTGTAGCATGCCTGCTCATTCTCATGTCATATTTCAGATTGGGTAGGCTTCTAATAACCTGTGTTTGGATGTGTAAATTATAAAGCTTTAAGAAGGACATATCTACCAGTCATGTCCTGGTATCCTCTTTATCTTTTCAGTTTCTCTTGCTTTGTCATTTACATGAAGTGTTTTACATCATTTATGACTTCTAATGCATCTCTATGCTTCTGTGTGTCCCAATGTCCCACTAGTTTATGTTGAAATCATCCTTGATAGTTCAAACACAGCAAAAGTAAACTATAACTTATGTTATGCTATGTTCTGTTGTACACAGGCTCCAGCATGAGGTTAACGTTCTCCAGCAGCAACTGAACGAGAGCAGACGACTCATGCACACACTGCAGTGTGAACTACAGGTGTACCAGAGAATATGTGGCACTGCCAGAAGTACGAACACAGGTAAAATATACAAAATCTAGTAGGTAAAAGTTTGTATAAACCTAGGCAAATTCACTGATTGTTACATCTGCTCTGTCTCAACTCTCAGGATCTGGGCAAAGCTTGAACTTTGACCTAAAGGAGCCACAGTCCCACATGCACTTGTTGGAGAAGCAACTACATGAAAGGCTGGAAACTAACATGCCCCACTCCTGCGTTAGGAAGCAACTCTTTCATGGTGAGCAAGTAAACCAGCCTGTCAGCTAATTACAGCTTTAATTGTTTTATGAGGGGTTTATTTTATATATTATGAGGGGTTGCCTGCCTTTTTTCACTGTTATCTCTTTAGCTATGCCAAGAGTAGCTCTCAGCACTCAACTGTTGACAGGTATCTGGTTATTTCACCTTTGGAATAACAGCAGGGCCCATATAAAGCTTCTCTGAGCAGGAGTGTTGACCTAGGTTCAGTTCGTGACAAGTCATCATAAAAAAGAGAGGAATCCCAACCTAGACCAGTACTCCTACTTTGTGAATCCTAGCGATTAATGGGCCCAAATCCCATTAACAGACATGTTTATGGTGTATACTATATCCCCCGTTAGGCCTGGCCTTGCTGTTGTCATTTGCATTTGTGTTCTAGGATTGGTTTTATATCAGAGTATCACTCATGCAATGTAATAGTTTTGACTTTGTTTGTAGATCAGTCTCCTTCCCCTCCTGTTCGAGATACAGGACTCTCCAGTCCGGCTTCACCTGCCTTGGCTGAACCAGAGGGCATTCAGTGTGCTATTGGTGAGGATTCCTCTCTTTGCAGACATTTAAAGTTCTGAACTTGAAGTAAATGAAAAGTCCAAATGTCAAATATGTCCTTATGTGGGTTATAGGATTATTTCCCTAGACATATGTCCCTAATCGGTTTGGCTCCCGCTTCCCACACACACACACACACACACACACACACACACACACACACACACGTATATATATTGAAAGATATGGTGCCTATATTAGTGCCCTGCTTAGCATAATGTGAAAAACAGTGTATTTATTAAGAAATGAAGAAATCCTACTAAGAATTTCAATGATGTATCCTGAACAGATTCACTCAAGCCTTGCACAGGAAGTCAAGGAGAGAGTGAAGCCCAAGATGGCTCCTTTGCCTGCCAAACAGGGTGCCACATTGTGGGTCATGTGGACAACTTCAGTGCTTTGCAGCAGCAGCTTCTGGAGGGCAAGATGCTTATTTGCAAGATGGAAGCTAAACTGCAATCCAGCATAGAGATCAGCCTGCAGGAGGTCAGATCTAGGGCATATATGCAAAATGTTTTTCATTTTTTATTCACATGGTAATCATGCACATAATTGAAGCACATTATCACTTTAGCATTAAAACCACAGAGGACATTAACAACTTTAATTACATTTTTACAGCAGTTCCTTTCAAGTGGTGTGATACAGCGAACAGCATGTGATCAGTCAGTTCTAGAATTTGGTGTATAGGAAGCTGTAAAAATAGTGAAAGAATTTGGGTGACTTTGATGAGAGCCAAATTGTGATGAATCGACCACTGGATCAGTGCATCTCCAAAACAGCAGGTCTTGTGGGGTCTTACCAGTATGTACTGGCTAGAACCAATCAAAAGTTGTCCACCGAAGGACAGCGAGTGAATGAGGCTCATTGGCACCCAAAGCTCATTGATGTGTGAAAGACTAAGAAAGACTAGAAAAGACTAAGCCATCTTGTCCAATCTTATAAAAAAGTTAGATAACACAGGGCTTCTTGTTGTGTTTGGGGCTGTGAAAGCACAGGCTGGTCCAAGTGCTTATACTGGCTCCTGTCCACCAATCAAAGCACCTAGCTCAATGCTATTGTCCATCCTGAGATGGCACTGTGGGAAGAAGATCATCTGGAAGCACTGTGATGCTCTAGGCAATCTTCTTTGGAGAAACCTTAGGTCCTGGTATTCATGTGGATGTTACTTTGACATGTGCTTTCTAGCTGAACATTGTTGCAGACCAGGTACATTCCTTCATAGCAAATGGAAATGGACTCTTTCAGCAGTATAAGGAATGGTTTGATGGACATTACAAAAACAAGTTCAAGATGTTGGCTTGACCTCCAAAGTCCCCAGACATCAACCAAATTGAGTATATTTGGGATGCACTGGATAAAACACCTTGGAGCTAACAGAAGTGAACGAACCTAATGGCTTGGTGTCAGATACCAATTCACAACTTTTGGGGTTGTGTCAGTCAGGTAGTTTTGAAGTTTTGGCTGATCAGTGTTCTTTTTTAGTAGAAATTCTCATGCGTCATGTGGGCATTTAAAATTTTTTAATCTAGCAAGTCTTTCTTTTAATCATTTAAAAGTCCTTTCATTTATAGGGACTTCCATATTCTTTGAAATGAACCAGAAGGCCAGTCTAATTAATCTTTTAATCAGCAACAGTATGTGGATTGAATGATTTCTGCCTTATGCTATGTGCATTACTCTTTGTTTAGTTAAGATCAGAATGATCTCTCCAGGAACCATGTTAAAATATTGCTTCACCCAGACTTTGCAAATATGGTTTTGCACTAGTTTTCTTTCATTTAACATTTTTGGTTTTGGATTTGTGTTCTTTCTCCCTGTTCAGGGATGTGTGAGGAGCTTGCTGACTAACACTAAAACCTTGAGGCAGATTTTAGAACAGACAGCTGCTGTCCTCAAAATGTTCTGGAGGGCAGATCTCCCTAATGCTGAGGCCACCACACAGCAGCTTCAAAAGGTCAGAGCACTGAGGGTACCTGCAAACATGCAAATACATCCGCACATATTTTGCACAAAGCACATTTTGAGGTTTCTCTTCTCATTTTTCCCTCTGTGCTGCAAACTGTACTGACTTTCCCTTTCTGTGTGTGCTTGTATGTGCAGGAGCAATCTCTAAGAAAAGAGGTTGTCTCTCTGAGGCATAAACTGTCTGAACAGGAGCAGGCTCTAAGGGACACCAGGGAGACTCTAAGAAGCTCTAACCATACCAAGGACAGCATGGAGCAATTCATAGTCAACCAATGTGAGTCATGCTACAATACTATCCTATTTTTTTTTCTTCGTTCTATTTTTTCTTCCTTTTTTATTTTGTTCTACATATACATATTCAATGAGGGAGGAAATTTGCCCAAGGGTGACTCACAGAGGGTGAATCACAGAGGGTGACTCTTTGTCTTATGTGTTTGTGTATTTGTTTTCATTCGTCTCAAGGGCAAAAATGTCATGTCTGCATTGTACAATCAGAGAAAAACAAAACTAACCTAGAATGTCAAGATGAAATGCTCCTGTCTTGTTTATTTAAAATATACATGTTAAATTTGCTCAAACTAAGAGTGAAAAAGTATCTTCCTCATTTAAGTTAAGGTTAGGGCTGGTTTTGGTTTAGATTTATAAAGTCTTATTAATGATATAAATTCAAATGTATAACATTTGGGATCTCATATTCTGGCATATACCTCCACATCCCAACATTGCATTTAAAAAGTCTGTGGGTTTAAGTGTGTATTTGTGTGATGCCTCCAGCAGTGGTTTGTGTTAAAGCACTTTTTGTGGTTGGCTGCACATTGAAGTACTTTGCTCTTGTCTATTCACAGTGTCCAGAACAAGAGATGTGCTGAAAAAGGCTCGCACAAACCTAGAGGTGAATCCAGTCTCTCACACTTTCACTGCACCTGCCACTATCAATATCCAATCACAGCTTCTCACCTCACGTTTGCTGAAACAAAAGAACATTGCTCAGAATGTTCTCTGCAGCTTGTACTTTTCTCACTTCTTATTAATGTACCTGATTTTATCGCGTGTCAACATTAATGCCCCACCAATATGAACATCTTGTTTGCCAATACTGATTGTTTTAGGGGCTAAATATTGACCAAATTAGCTTTACTGTGAATTTCAATGTCATGTTTGTATAGTTTAAATCAGTGCTTTGCTGACAGATAGGATAATCATCATTCAACTACTAAAGGTTTGTTTTGGGACTATTTTCTATGTTTTTGTGCAATCCATGAGGCTGTTAGCCTTTATTATTAATGTTGTATAGATAAAGATGGGACCCTTCTTACTGGGATTTGGAATACGCCATTGGCATAATTCTCTGTGGTTTTTCTGTGTCTGTGAAAGATCATGAGGTAGAATCCCAACAATCTGTAACTGAGTCAATGCTACCAATTAAAGTGCAGATTGGAGCGGTGGCCCAGTGTCTAGGGATCAGAAGGTCATGGGTTTGAATCCCAGACCAGTAGGTTCCCCTGAGGTACTCTTGAGCAAGTTACCGTCCCAATCACTGCTCCCCGGAGGCTTAAAATAGCTGCCCCCTGCTGGACATGTGTGTGTATGGGTGAAAAGCAGAGCATTTCATTGCGTTTCACTGTATATTTCACAATGACAAATAGTAACTCTAACTTCACTTTAGATTGCCTGCAGATATTATTGGCAACTTGATATCTAGTTCAGGCCCAAGTCAGCTAGTGCACATTAGGACATAGGAGAAGACATAGGAAAACATTGCCATAATGGTTGTGTGATTTAGTCACCTTCCTCTCTTTCACTGGCTTTTTTCCTCCTCCTCTTCCTGTCTCTTTCTCTGAGATCTTCCAGAAGAATGAGCTCAAGATCTCCTCTTTAAGCTGCTCCTTTTCTCCTTCCTCCCCTCAATCCTTCTCCTCCACTCCTCACTGGGCTGCTAGAGGTACACCCCTGGCCTGCTTTTCCTTGTGGAAGTGTGTGCATGTGTGCCTGTATGTTAGTGAACAGAAGACCATAATCAGTACACCTAACACAAAGACCTAACACATGAGATATGCCTGAAGGCGTGGCTGTTTAGTCTTAGCTCTTTAGTCTTGTTTATTGTTGTGTAATCCAAGCAGAGATAAATGAGGTTCTTTAATTAGTAAAGAATGTCCTGATGATTTACAATTCGTGTCATGGCTTTGAAGAAACATAATTTCCCTTTATTGTAATTTAAGATATTACAGAAAAAGCTTTAATCAGGGAGGTGATAACATTTTTGACGTCATCCCGCTTGTGATATATCTGCACTCTGCAAAGACATCGTCGATATTTTATTTAATAATAAACAAATGCAGGGCAGCGGTGGCCTAGTGGTTAGGGTGTTGGCCGCATGATCGGTGGATCGGGGGTTCGAACCCCTTCCCGATGGGTTACCCTGAGGTACCCTTGAGCAAGGTGCCGTCCCCGTCATGCTCCTCCCTGCGATGGGCTGGCGACCTGTCCAGGGTGCGTCCCCCGTCCTCGCCCTGTGTGCGCTGGCTTGGACACCAGCACTCCCCCGCGACCCCGTTTGGGACAAGCGGCAGATAATGGATGGATAAACAAATGCCAGTTTGGCTCATTAAAGCACAAATAATCTTCCTGTAGTTACTGGATTTTGGTTAATAGAACTATGTCTTCATATAGACCACAATCAAAGCTAATATAAACCAGGAATGTACTGGAGTAAAAAATGTATTGCATAACTAAATAAAACCTTTTATAAGTTGACATTCCTTATGACATTCCTAGTCCTAGGATACTTAGTTAAGCATCAATAGGTTGCGGGTTTGAACCCCACCTCCAGCACTACCACCATGGGGTTCCTGAGCAAAACCCTTAACCCAGAGTTACTCCAGGGGACTGTCACTGTAATCAGAAATTAGAAGTCGCTTTGGATAAGAGTGTCTGCTACATGCAGTAAATGTAAATGTTACTTTCCAGTACAAACAAAAATATTTCTTCAATAACAAATAAGATGAACAATGTTCATTCAAAAGAATGAATGGTGTCTTCTGATAGGTACAGCTGTGCTTAATATTCACTACCCTGCTTCTACTTTTAGGTAGTAATAAATTCAGGCTGTTTCTAACATATCTTTGCCTTCTGTCTATCAGGTGAAGTCCCAAGCATCGTCTGCCATTCCTCTTGTAGTGGAAGTGTTATAACCTCTTCAGCCCAGGACCAAAGCAAAGCTATGTTTGTCCCAAAGCCATCGCAGTGCTTGGTCCCACGGTGCCCTCTAGGTTTGTTTCCTGGTAATGCATACTCAGGATTCAGTGCTGCTGTGTCTCCACTCTGCTGAGAGAACTACTGGTTCCGTTATGAAAAGCCAAAAGCTTTATGAATGTCAGGGCCTGTTCGGCTCAGGTGTCATACATATGTCATGTAGTTCTTGCTGTTCTATTCAATTCAATTGAATTCTCATGTCTGGTGTCTTGGTTGCTCCAGTGGCATGCATTACCGACATGTTGCTGCCCTAAAAAACCTCTTATATCCAAAATAGAGATGAGGAGAAAAGGTTCTTGTGTATAATGTTTGTTAATATATAATAATTTCAGACCATTTCTATTCCGTGTCAAACAGTGTAAAAAAGGAAGTAAACACTGACCATCTGCATTGCCTAAAAAGTGAAAGGCGGCTTTCTTAGGCCCGTCTGAAGATGAATGCAATGGTATGCCAGCTGTATTTGCATACATCTTAGGCGGAAAAGCCATACATAAATTGAGCAAACAGTCCCATTGATCACCTGCACCTGTATATTTTTTCAACTTTATTATATGTTTAGCTGTTTATAAACATACAGTGCCATTGTTTTACATGAATTTAGCCTATGAAATTCATTAATAGTTGTGAGAAATGAGCTAATACATTTTAAAAAGCCTGGCTAACACCTGGTTATACTCGTTTAAGCTTGACTTAGTCAAGGGCTTTGAAGTGCAATAACATAGTTATTGCTGGTTCAAACTTCATTTTGTTTTGAGAAACCAGCAAAAGCAAGTTTGTGCAAAAAGTACTACTGATAATCAGCGAGACCTTTCACACTGTAACTATGATAACGAGCAATTATGCAGCATATATAAAAAAAAAACAAGCAACACATGCTGTTGCTTACTTTTAACACTGTTGCCCAGAAAGGGAAAAAGACAAAAAAGAGGAAATGCTTTACTACCAAAGCTGGACCCCTCCCATGTCTGTTGTGCAGATGAGTTGGAGTGTAGCATGTATTTTATAGTCCTGGCTCTGGAGTTTCCCTCCAATGCATATTTCAGTTTCTTCCCTGATTTACCGCCTCAGAATTAGATCAAATCTGATATGTGAGGGCAGGGTAAACACAAAACTGCACAGGTATTCAAGGACCAGGACTGATTAGCAATGCCATGTGGAGCTGTTCTCTTAATTTCAACCAATCTGTATTTTTACTATTGGAAAATAATAATTTTTTTAATTTTTTTTTTTTAAACATTTGGTCCAAAATTAAGTAGTAATATTTTGTACTACTAGTTGTTGTGTTATTGGTACTTATTTTAAATGGACCAGCTTTTTGTTTCTTTCTTTTCATTTTAAACCCAGCATCTGTATATTCTTTTTTACAGAGAACAAGTGTGTGTAATGACACATATTGAAATACACTGTTAGAGAAGATCAGAAAATGTGTGGAAACTATAGAACGCAGGGGTGTTTAACTCTTCTCACTTGTTCAGTATTTCACATTGCATGCAAAAGACTTCAGCTGTTGCTGTTTTATGTACAAGCCTATCATGTGCCATGTTATTTGGTTAACTTGTTTAACTTGTTGGATGGTTGAATCTGCAATGAATTTTATCTGCATGACCTGCACAGCACACTGCTCAGGCCTCAACTGCAAATTTTTGCATTCTGTGTGGTGTGCTCGACATTTCTACATCTTAGGTTACAATTTTCAGCTCAGGAAAACTGTATTTACTCAAACATGGACCACACTGGAAGCTGAAGCTAGTTCTTTTGATGCCAAACTGGAGCTGAACAAATAGAATCGCCTTTGACAATCAGTTGTTTTTAAAAATGAAAGCCTAAAGCGTGAGACAAATCAAGTGCAGAGCACTTCAGCACCAAATTAAGAGAGTAAGCAAGATCATCGCATGGCCCAAAGAAAAATGACCCTTTTTAATAGAATCCCAGATGATGTCAGTATTAATGTGAAAAAAGGAGGAGGGAGTTTTGTTTGTGTGTGCCGTTACTGTAATTCAGGGTTGTTTGTCTATGCATGTGTGCTTTGAGAAAAGGGATGTGCGTGATGGGGACATTGGGGTTATTTTAATAAAAAAGAGAAGTTCTTGCCTGTAATTGATTTGGACAGTTTTAAAGTTGATTTACACACCAAACGAGCAATACCACATATATAATAAACCTTTTCTAACATTAACATTGGATTGGATGAATATGAAGTTCAGTTCAATAACTAAAGTAAACAAACAACTGAACTTGACACTTTTCCTTGTTAATTTCCCACTGAAGGTTTTACTTTAATTGAAGTGTGCCTTGGGTGACCAAAGTTCTATTTTTTGGGCCAAGAGCCAAAAAGAAAACCAAATAAATAGAAAGGGGTTTTTTAATACATGTTTAAAAAATTTTAAAACATACCAATATATTTTGCTAAAATTAAGATAAATACATTTAAAAATAGTTAAATCTTACATAGTAAAATTAAAAATACTGAAAAATACTGAGTGAGGGGGCGGGGATAGGGTACACTGGACTTCGGACTGCTATCCAGTTTGGGCAGTAATGTCTTAACATTCCTAAAGGAATGCTGACTGGAACTGTAAGGTGTTCTTACACTTCTTTATGGACACCATACATTCCTAATGAATGATAGAGAACAAATACGTTCTTAAAATATTGCCATCCAACAATCCCCAATGGTATCTGTGTTATTTTGAAATTGATTAATCAGGACTGCAAAATTAAGGAACTATCCAACAGAGTTCAGCATCAAATAAGCTTCTCAATAAGCTTACACTCAGTATTAAGCATCTGCATGTGACTATGTATCAAACATGTACACTGTCAGTGCTATGTTTAGGACAAAACATCTAGAAGCCTCTAACTTTGGTTTCTGCAGCCATTTAGAAATAATCAGCATTTAGGGTCAGATAATGAGCAGACATAATTAACTACATTAAACAAGCCAAGCTGAAAAGAATGGGCTTTATTGAAATATTTAAAACATGTTGATGTAAACATAATTATTTCTAACATAATAAAACTTTGGGGGGGGGAAAAGGCAACACAAAGTTAGAACCAATATCAGCCAATACATGTATAAGGCACATTACTCCAGTAGTGTGAAAAATGCTATACAGGACAAAACAGTAAATAAAATGTTTAAATCAAAACTCACTGAAAGTCTACAAGAGGTTTTAGGTTTGTGCGGATCCATGTGTGTTAAGGTTATAAACAGGGAAACCTGAGGAAATCAAAAAAAAAAAAAAAAAAAAAAATGTTCTTTGACTGGTGCGCTTTCCAAAAAGCACCTCAGCCCAAACTTGAACAGAATGAAGCTTTGACCAGTGCAGTGTTGAGGAGAGTAGGGCTGGGCAATGTGGACTAAGAGTAAGGGCTACTGATCTCGGGCAATAATAATAAAAGAAAAAATAATAAAATAAAAGGTTTTTGCTGTGTTTCATTTCCCTGAGGGAAGAATTTGGGGTAATAAACTCAGCTACAGGCATCTTTTCTAGGATTACTCTAGTCCCTGGGATAGTTTTTCGTCTATTTATTCTTGGTCTAACATTTTGCTGGTCAGTCGTCATGTTGTCACAGTCTGTCATGGTTTGGGTTTTGTATGGTCACGGTAGAGGGTGTTCACTGACTGGGCACACCTGAGCTCATGAAGGAACAGGTGTGCTTCATTGGGGCTGAATACTTAAGCCCCAGTGAGTCAGAAGAGAGCGCAGTTCATTCACTAGGCAAAGTCTTCGGTTACGGGTGGTTCTGTTGGTTCTTGTGTCTTGTTTTGTCCACTCTGGTCAATAAAGTTATGTTCTGGATCACTGGCTCTGCGCAGATGTCCTTCCCGCACCCTGCCACCGTTACTCGTCAACCAGTCAAACTAAGTTCCCCTGAAATGTGGGCGTGTAAATGATAAAACAAAACACACATTTTGTGGAAGGGTGAGCTAAAATAGGCGCAAAATCTCTCAAGAGACTAATCTGTACCTGACAGGCCTACTGCTGGTATTAATGTAAAGAAACACACAGCCATGTTTTAGAAAAAGGAAAGAAGTGACTCCTTTTTAATCAGAAAGCTAAGGTCACATATCCAGTAGTGCGGTTATGTGAAGCATTCTGTGTCAGCACACAAAGAGACATGAAATCCTTATGGAAAGCAAATGAAATCGGAAAAGGATCCTAATGCAGTTGAAAAACACTGCAGTATTCCTTTGAAGGAGGAGCATCAGTAAACCATGCTTTACTACACTTTGTTTTTCAATGAAGATATGAAATAATTGCTTTAGACTGTGTATAAATGTAGTAAATAATGGAAAACTGCATACATTTCAAAGGTTTCACAGAATTCAGAAGTAGAAATGTAAACAGTCATTCCAAGTGGTCAGATGAGAAACTTACTGACTTGGATTTATTTACAGTGCTGGTGAAAGACACTAGTTGCAGTTAGCCGCAACATCTAAATAAAGACATTCATTTAATATTCAACACCACCAATGTAGCTACAATTTTTTTTTTTATGCTATGTTAATAACAGGTTAAATGCTTAAAAAATAATGAATGTGCTTTGCCTTTTTACTTTTTAGGCTGAGACATTTAATGTAATAACTTCCTGTGAGCTAACTTTCAGAGACAATAAACACTTTAGATATCTGGTTCTTATCACCACCATTGTAAATGACTGTAAATGACTCTGACTTAACGTAATTTTCTCTACAATGCATTTCACATCAGACTCCTCTGAAAGATTTGTTTACAGGTTGAGCAGGGTTTGGTTACCAGTTGTGGTAAAGCATAGGAATGAAACAAGGGATAGGCATATGGGAAATTAATCTGAAAAATGGACAATGCAAATGAAGTACCACCAACAAATCTTGAACCAGCTTGCCCAGCCCTACTGAACTTAACGCTATGATCCACTGGGACCTCGCACCGTAAGTAATTTCGGTAATGTTTTTGGTTTTCCAGAGCAGTTACAGACAGTATTGGGCGACAAAGAATGTACACCTCCATCCTGTTGGTGATGGTGTCTTAGAAAATATATTTTGGCTCATGCAACTTACCACCGCTACCACCCTAATAACCATACATTTTTAGAATTCACTCTCACACAAACAACCCACACGCACTTAAACACACCTCTTACTTAGAAATGCCCAAACCAGACTTCATGTACTCGTACACCACATAACTGATGCTGACGGCCGGGATGACTTTCATGAAGTTGGGCAAAATGCCACGGTAGAGGCCGAAAAAGCCTTCTTTCTTCAAAATGTTCTTCACCAGCTTTGACATGGACACCTGCTCTGAGCCCTCCACTGAGGCTGGAAAAGAAGAGACAAAAATTACACTACTGCCACAGTTTTCCTCAAAGCTTTAACTGTGCAGGAACAAGCAGGATTTGAACTTGTATGCATATTAAATACACTCTGATGAATTCAAATCATTATAAACTCAGTTGTGATTGTCCATCCCTTATGAGACATTTTCAATGCTGAGTCAATGGTAAACAGCACGCTGTGACATTGACTTCATTATTACTTTTGATTTAGACAATGTTTAGTAAGTTTTAGTAACTTCTTGATAGAATGTTTGGTGATTAAGTCAAAAGATCCATTTTGAAGGTTAAACCTTCACCACACTGAGGCACCTTTTAAACAAATGGTTTCTCATTTGTTCTGGGACCTCCTGCTTGCAGCAAGGATGTGCTGGACTTTTCAGTGTTCCCCTTTTTAAAGCTACACATTTTACACATTTTACTGATACCTAAAATATACCTTACTTGCATATTATGAAATTTATTCAAAAAGAATGGAGAATTTCAGTTGATTCATTTGTAATTAAATAATTATACAATGTAAAGGAAAGGGAGACAGCAATTCTATGCAATTCTCATGAGCTTGGGGGAGTGTTACCTTGGGCCTGCATGCGTGTGCGGATGAGGGCTAGGGGGTAGCTGGCCAACTGACCACACGTGCTAGAAATGGTTCCACAGCCCAGCAGAACCAGCACTCCAGGATTAGCTGTGTCTTTGGCATAGAATGACAACCAGGTGTTCTTCAGAGTCTGTGTGTGTAGACAGAGTGAGAAAGAGAGGACGAGAGAGAGCATGAGAGGCTAAATGGTTCCACTGCTGAAAAAAGCTGCCCCAATCTAGAACAAAACAGAACCTCTCAGATATTAGTTCATACTCTACATCACCATTTGTCGACACAAGTAAAAAAACTAATAGCTTTGCATTAGACAAATGGATTTTTTAGACTATATATTTCAAACAAGTGTTTTTTTCAAATCATATTAACCAAGCTAAAATCTAGAATATAAAATATACTGCAGTAGTATACTAGAGTAATACTACTCCTATATAAGAGTAGTAATAAGTAATTGTCATAGAAAACATTTCTTAAATAGCTACCTCAACATTAACTTAAACACATACGACATTAAACATCTGACAGCCATTAAACTAACAACTAATCAGTTAGATCATGGAGTCGAAGCAAGCAGGAGTTGAAACTCCGCTGTGCTGTGGACTGCCAGAGGTAAAATGACAAAATAGTCATTTATGTCAATTAAGTCAATTATGGAGTTACATTAAATGGGGCAGTGGTGGTCTAGTGGTTAGGGAGTTGCCCCGGATCAGAAGATTGTGGGTTCGATTCACTCTCCAGTAGGTTACCTTGAGGTACCCCTGAGCAAGGTACCACCCCCATCACTGCTCTCCAGGTGCTTTCAATAGCCGCCCCCTGCTGCACGTGTGTATGCGAAACGCAGTTTGAAGTTGAATTTCACTGTATTGTGCTTTGCTGCGTTTCACAATGACAAGGGCAGTCACTTTCACTTTCACAAAGGGAGTAATGGGCTTCTTGATTTGACTGTGCAAGGACTGAATAGCTACATTCAGAAATCTCTATTGGCTCACCTCATAGATAGCCAGGTCGATTCCTGCATATGGAATGATTCCCAGGATGTTGGGAACGTAGCCTTTATAAAAGGCCTTGACTCCTTCTTTCTTCAGAATCTTCTTGGCACAGTCAAACATTCCAGAATACTGGCCAGTCTTTCGCAACGTAAGTCGAGTTTTCATCACCTGCCAGTGACAAAACCAACAAATCAAATAACAACTTTATTTTACATTATTCATTGTTGTAATAACATACTTATACGAGACCATTTTTAAGAATTTTGTATACTCTGCTTTTCTGGGGTGAAGTTAATCTGTAATATGTTGAATTGCCATAAGGGTTTCAGCAGCTTAGTGTCCATAAATGGATGATGCTGATTGAGGAGGTAATGGTATAATTTGAAACTTAAACATTGAATAAACATTGAACTAAAACATTTTTAGATGTAATGACACCCTGTCGGTATGTTGTAAAGTTATTTGATTAATGACAAATTAGAAAACACTGATCACACCAGCCGGTGGATATGTAAGCAAGCAATATTTGTCAGCTGTGTAAGGGAAACACGTAACTTGTTCTAAACAAATGATGGTTTAAAAAGAAGACTACAGTGGATAAGTAAATAATATTTATCCATATATGAAACGATTTTAAACAGACAGAGGATTACCCAGGAAGTAGCGGCGATAAAGAAAATAAAACCTCAGGGCGATTACAACAAAATGTGAAATGGTAAACCTCAAGCCAAAGGAGGTCAGGGTAAGTTTGCTGAATAGAGTGTTCACTTTCCGCTTTTACCTCCATGGGGTAGATGGCAGTCTGAGCTGTGGCTCCGGCCAGGGAGCCGGCCATGAACCTCTCGTGTGTTTGAATCTTCCCTCCTTCTTTGGAGAGCAACTTCTTGTACTGGCAGAGCAATGTAGAGGATAATACATATATTAAGATTACCACAAACTTTATCAAAAAGCTTCAATTGATCACAATTCAGATTTGAAACACATTTAGGTGTTAATACTTTTTTTTTTGTCCTTTTCTGATGTGTGAACAGAAATCGAACTAACCTGCACTAAAAATATATATTAGTTTCATAGCTATATAAACATATTAGTAGAATGTGTTTGAAATACAGAATCTCATTCGTTTAACTTCAATAAAAATGCCTCAAAATTCACAGTGGAGTAAGACAATCACCCAACACTACTGCTTAAGTAATTAAAAAGTTTTTAAATCCAAAATATTGAAATAATTGGCCTAGTCAGTCACTACATTTAAAACCATACGGGACATGGTTTTCATCTGTTGATAAGACGGGCAAATGCACTCAGAACAAGCAAGAAATTCCTGCATCAATAGCCGAGCACCAAAAGGGAAGATGCCCAGTGTCTTGTAACTTTTGTGGATCTTAGAGTTTGAGCTGGCAAAGAATATGCAGCTAAACATGAAACATTTCAGTAAGCTACTGAACATGCATAATTAACCATCATATTGTTACCTTTTCTGAGGCAGTGTCAGTCATTTCTACATGATTCACTCATTCACCCATACAGATATAAATACATTTCAAATTCAATTTGAACTTTTCATTTCAATCACAGTAAATTAAATTTAAATCAAAATATCCAAAATGCTTTTTTTCCCCTCCATTTGATCAATTGTTTTGTTTATCACGTTATCATTATCCATAAGGTTAGGAGAGGGTTGACCAAAACGTTATGGCCATTACGATCATGCTGCTTCACTATCATATCATCTACTCGCCTCACTGTAAGATATCATACTAGTATTCTACTCTACTCTAATTTTTTGATTTTCATGGCCGATTTCTTATATCAGCAAATCAATGAGTCACAAATACTCACTAATATAATATAATGATACTGAAATATATATTGGTATAGAGGTAACAGAATGCCCAATCAATTTTATTTAGAAGAATAATTTATTTAATAAGAATACCATTGCCCATTGAACAGTTTGCTATAAACAACACTTGAAAACTAATAATATAAATCTTATGACAATACAATAGTTCAGTGAACTGTTAAAGCAAAGAACAGCTTATGAATATTACTGGAACTTTAATGATGCTTAAAAAGGCAAATTAATGTGGAACATCTGAATCTCACCTGCTCATAGGCCATGAATTTAATGGCAGTTTCTGGAGCAATTTTCAACACATTGACACCATTTCCTCGCCACAAAGACGTGACACCGCCCTCTTTGATCATCTGCTTGAACCCACCAACCAGGCTGATTTGGTTGGACTTTGATGCGTGAACCTGTAACCCAAAGGTTCAATGGCTACAATGTACATTCCTTCTTAAAAAACACTGCATACTATCCATGTAATCAGTATCACTTTGAATGGGTGTGAAGCTCATAGATGTGCCTCTTTGCAATGAAAGTGGTCATTACAAACAGGATGCTTTCCAGAGAGACATACCTGCATGAAAACTTTCATTCTATCCAGTGGAGCTGTGCCCGTGCGAGAAACCGCCCCTGCCATCGCTCCAGCAGCCAGCTGCTTCCACCAGACACCAGTGGTCTTCTCCTCTTCAGTGAACTCATCTGGGATTGTGAGACTATCTCCTATATCCAACACCTAGCCCCATTACAGGTGATCAGTTAACAGCTGATACACAAGCCAAGAGCGGTTAATCTTCTCAGCTAAATACAATTAAAACAGCATTAATGTTTTCTACTCAGAAACATTTCACAAACCAGCCTTCTAAATTGTAAATTATCAATGTCACTAAGAATCTTTTTCCAAGTATTGCATTCAACATTTTAAAAGACCCAATCAATAGGGTCAAGAAATCCTGCAACCCTAGTTAGGATAAGCAACTAAGATTGTTAATGAATAAATGAATGACAGAATCTTTAGTTCAATTGAAATCTCAGTTGTAAGGGAACAAATGCAGTGATTCTTCAAAGCCTGCATTTCCTATGTAGACACCGTGATATCAGGGCTGTAAAGATCAAATATTTTCATTAAAAGCTCTATCAAATTTCATGAATATCTGAATATCCTTTATAATATTATTTTTTTTTACTGATGGGATAAATAAAAAAACATTTTCACCAGTTTCTTATTATTACTAATTTACAAGTGTGTTTCACTTATAAAAAAATGTTTTCATAGCAAGCACTCCAGAAGAGAGGAAACAATGTCCTTCAGCATGAAATCTTATGTCAGTGAACAAGGAAGTGACCATATTCTAGATCAGTGGTCTTTGTTCAGTTTAGACCACTGATTTCAGAAATACACTGAACTCATTAAACCCCTCAAAATCACTAACATTACTGGACCGGTATGATATGGGACCAGTCCTCCCTGTAAGTCTACAATGAAACCAACCATCTACATCTATGAAAGTGTTAACAAGAACTCACTTGAGGTTATTTGGCAATTGGCTTTGTTAAAAAGGTAGATGTAATAGGCCATCACCCATACCTGTGACCCCTGACCTTACACACACCAGACAGGTCTTAAACCAACCCACAGGCTGACCTTCTCATAGCTCAATATCATACCCTCAACCCTCACAAACTTTCTACCACTCGAGTTCTAGTTTTCCTTACTAATGACCGCAGTACTAGTACCACAATGACTCTTCCCCGGCTCCTTCAACTTTTACTTAATGGCAACCTTGATCCTAATCCCTGTGCTTTTATGTAATCAGTGGTCTTATGTAACGTTGCTAAGCCTAACAGAGAACTTGCAGTGAACACTATTCTCACAATATCCCAAACCAGTGTTCGGTTCCACATCATTCAATGCACATCCTAACGAATCACATGTTTTTGCGGTTGCCTGGATGAGTCAAGGTGTTCATACGACACAATAAACCTAAATAATTTCACCAAAACTGTACAGAACCAAGTCACATCAACAGTTTGTCAATGTTTTCAATATACTGCAAGGCATACTACCATCACAGCAGAGATATAATAGTAATGTGGAATTTTCCCATATTCTGCAGCAGTAATAAAAGCCTAACTTGGCTCAAAGTTAGAATGTGCTCATGCAGCATTTCCTTGAACACTGGTGGTTGTTACCACAGATTAATCAGTTGTGATCACCAGAAGAGATCTGTGCATGTTCTGTGTAAGTAAATGATTGTGGAAAGATATTAATACCATTCTAATGAAACAAAGAAAGCCAAAACTAAGCCAGAATTGTTCACAGTCATTATAATAGGAACCATATATCCGTTTAATGCCTCTAAAAGCTATCATAACATTTATGTTAGTTTTGTGACAATGTTTCATTTTTGTTGCATGCACACTGGGAGCTGTTAGGCCAAATATATTATTTTCATATTTACCAGTATTTTATCATTATCAATATTAAATATAAAACTATTGATATGTAGGTAACTGCTCCATTTTTGGATAGTAAAGAAAATGGATAGTATCCATTTATAGTATAGTAAAGGAGTTCAACTGCTCAGCATTCAGCATCACCAGTATCCGACCAGTCTAGTCATAGCTAATGTGCGAATGATGCGAATGATTGGCTTAACAAACTAAGATCAATCCTCTGACACTGGTCAGGTACAGGGTGTGAACTGAAAAATAGAGCCATTTGAAAGTTTTCAGGATGCCTGTAGAACTATTCCTTAACAATGCATTAAAAGTACAAGAATGTCTGGTTCTCTGGAAACAAAATATGAAGAACTGAGGGCTTGTATAATACATTTGCATATTCCTGCAACTTTTACAGCACTGTCAGGTTGTAATGATCATCATACAGCAATAAATACCAGAAATATACCATAGACATTTAACAATGATAGACCTACCATGTCCACCTCCACCTCATACATCACCCCGTCCTCCTCGAAGTCAATGAGAAACCATTCCCCTTTGGGCAGCTGCTGCTGCAGCAGAGCCATTCTAACCCAGTGCTGCCAGTTCGTGTGGTAATGGTCACATTTGATAGTTGCTGATTGCAACTGCAGCACTCTGTCCCTGTATGATGGAAAAGCCCTACCCTGCCCAATCTTGTTCTTTCTGTCAGCAAACTAATCCCACAACAGGACAGGCTTAAATTAGCTTCCTCCTGCTTAGCCACACAGCTCCTGGTAACCTCACATTGAGCAAGGCTGCAGACGTCAAAAAGTCACCTAATGACTCCTAATGCAGACTGGTATTTGCAGGTAAAGTGAACAACAGAACATTACTGTTATGCTTCGAACTGTGATAAAAGGTGAGAAGGAACTTTAAGAGCCACTACACTGGTAAAACTCGGGCAATCATCCTCTAAACTGTTTCATAAGAAACAGAAACTTCATCTGACAATGTAACTTCAACTAGAAAGACATTTTGTCAACATTTCTAATGTATCAGTCGTGGTGAAATGATCACACACTGCCGGTTAAATGGTTATTTAGAACATTGCAAAAAAATATTATGATAAGATATGGTTTGGTTATGCTAAGGCAAAGAATGGCCTTCTTTTGCCCTTAAGCTTCATCCCTCTTCCTCTTGCACATGTTCTTTCTCTTATTGCATCTCCCAGTATTTTCAAACAGCAAGGGATATTAACAGCAAGACAAGCTCCTTAGCTGGCCACTTGCCTGTGTGACATAAAAAGTGTGTGTGTGTGTGTGTGTGTGTCTGAGAGTGAGAGTGAGAGAAAAGTGTCTCAAAAAGTGTCTATTCTCTCTACTTCATTCATAACTCCTCCTCTCATTAACCACAAACCTGAAAATGGGTCAAATGCTGCCTTTTACAAATAGTGTTTATTTTTTAGGTCTAATGGTCACATGAATATTATTGTCTGTGGGTCATGCTACATGAGTCATATCAACAGGCTTAAATCCATTAAGGTTGTGTGTCATGAAAAGAGTGTGAAGAGCTTACAGTGGAGTGTTTCCAGAAGCGTATGATTTCCTCAAGGTCGGTGGCAGGATTAAAGAGGAAGTGCTCTCTCCATTCATTCCAATCCACCGTCATAGTGCCATCCACATCAATGCTAAACAAGACAAAATCAGAAACAGAAAGGAGCTCAGTGGACCATCCATCACGCAAGATGGCTCATAATTATTTTTTATGTTGAAGGTTAAGGTTATTAATTAAAATGCAGGCAAAATGTCCTAATTATGCTTTCTGATTTAAATCTCTACACAAGCCCCAATCCCAGTTCACATTCTACCTCTACGTCAGCACTTCCGTTCAGGGTAATGAGAGAGGAAGGTTAAATTGGATTACAGACTCAGCTACAAAAGATGCCCTTCACACAGCCATGTCACTCTGTCTCTTTATCTCTTTCTCCTCTCTTTCACTCCTTTTCTTCCCATTTTACAAATTCTCATTTACCATGTGTTAACAATAATGGAGTGATTTGGATTTAGCTCACGCCTTATCAATTGCTTAACGGCTAGCAGTTCGACTGCACTTTATCAGTGCAGAAACAGTCATTGCTTACTACCACATATGAGTCTGCCCCACCCAATAGTGTCTACACTGTCAACACTTGTAAATATTTTCATAATTACTAATTTTCATACTTTGAGTACTTAGCACTGTCAGATGGGATGGTATGAATATTTTTCATGATAATAAAATATGATTCAAGATGAACTTATTGCAGTTACCCAGTGAAATTGTTCATTATGGTTCTGCATGACTACCTTCTGAGAATCTTTTCTGCATTTTCCTTTGAGATCTTCATGCCCAGGTCTTTGAGTGCTTGCTGGATTTCTGTGGAATCAATGCGTCCTGTGGAGGGGTACAGCGGTGAAGTTCACGGTTAAGAAATGCCCCGAGGGCTAGAGCTTTTCAATATTAAATGTACTTCTTATGCTAAAGTATTCATTTCATATATTATTTAATGATATAAGTCAGCTAACCGTCCAACAGATCAGTGTAGCATTGGCCAGAGCTAATTGACAGAAGTGCAGTGCAAGTGCTAGAAATTCATTTGATCTACATCAACAAATCAAATGCATGACATTCAATTGCGCCTTTAAGTGAGACGCAACCTGACATTTTAATTTATGCACAACAGTTCAACCAGACACTGGGCCATGGAGCTAAAAACACAACTCTCAGCCCTAACCTGGACATTGCGCAAACCTAGTAAGACATAGGAAGGTTCCACAGAGGCACAGAAACACATATTAAGCTGATGAAGTTTTTTTTCTGGGTTTAATAAAGTAAAAAAACCTATTAGTGTGTATTAGTGTGTTTAATCCATGGCAGAGCTACCAGCAACACCTTGCATCATCACGACATGAAGTCTACTTAGATTACATTTGGATAAAAAAATAGGAATTTGTTAAGGTCCTGTCTGTTTATGTCAAAACACACACACAAAAATTTAATGTTTAAAAAATACTTTACCAAAAAATAAATAAATAAATAAAATAGATGGGTGTAATTTTATTTGGGAGGGAATGTATTTCGTCCCCTTCCAAACAGATGGAGATATATCACCCTTGTTCCATCCAGTCTATGCCTCTGTTAATACAATCATAAAGAGCCTCCACCATTGCAGTAAGAAAATTCAGATTGCTAGCAGAAGCACTGACTTAGAGGTTACTAAAAACTGACAGTATTTGGTTTTATTGCATAATCAGAAAGAGGGTTTCCTAAGCTTTAAGCAAGCTATAGTAATGTGAAACTGCTGTAGGAGGCTTGTTTGTAACATAATATATTTGATGTTCAGGTTCTAGTTTATAATCTACTGTATAAAGAGCACTTTCAGCTTAAAAAAAACATCTGGCTACTGTGAACAGACTGGAATGAACATAGCAATCAGTAAAACAAAGGTAAAGGTAAGATCTGACTTTGGATCCATCTTTTAATAACTGACAGTGGTTGCATCTTACCATCATTGTTCCTGTCTAGACTCTTGAAGGTCAGGTTGAGCTTTTTCTCATGTTCCTTCAGGTAGTTGCAAAATTCCATGAAGTCCAGCTGCTCATCCTTATCAGAATCCCCAGAGGAAACTATTTTCTGTTGAAAGACAAATAAGAAAACATAGAATGCGTGGTCATTTAATCTCTCAGCTCTCATAATAAACTAAATTCAGATTTCTGATGGGAAAACCGTGCTGCGTAAAATATGCTAATGGCATCCAGACTCCAAATTGTGTTGATTTGCTTTTTAGCTTTTGTTAGACTGCCACCACAGCTGTTCAAAATCACTGCTGTCGGAGCGAAACCTTATGCAAGGTTATCCAAAATAACAACTTTTCAGGAAAGTCTATGGGTGGTTTGTAAAAATATGTCATTCTAAACAATTTTATACCATTTCAGCTGAAATATTGACAGGGCGTGAACAACAACTACCTCCAGTTAATGACAGATGATAAAAGTTACAACAGTGATGATAAGACAGAAATGCACCCACTGCGTTAATAAATTAAGTGAGTCAAGAGCAGGGGCCACCAACCTTTTTGAAACTGAGAGCTACTTCACAGGTACTGAGCTATACGAAGGGTATAGCTTATCTAACCTCCATGTACAATAAACATGCTTTAAATGCGTTTTTTTTTTTTTTTTTAAAGATGGTCATTTTCAAATCTATACAAATGCAAATGTGATTAAAGAAGAGAAGCAGCAGGATCAAATGAAATTTTAGACGCTGCTCACTGGTGAGTTGTGCTTTTTTTAGAACAGGTCTCATGTGGTCCTTGGGGGCATCATGTTGGTGACCCCTGGTCTAGAGCATCAAATAATAGGGATCATTGTTTTTTCAGCCAGATTTGTGTTATCAACTTCGAATTCTGTCTCCTGTAAATAAAAAAAAACGTCACAGTCTGAGCTGAACTGCATTTCTTAACAGACTCATCCTGAGCGGCCTTGTCGCTCTTGTCACTCTTGAGGATATTGCAGGGTAGGAAGGGGAGTGTCTCTGGGTCAGAGACCAGCCTGGGTGTGTCTAGGAGGAAGGGATCTGTCTCAATACCTTCAGTGGCTTTCATTCCTGACACCAAAGCCTGAGTTTAAAACTCACCTTTGAGAATTCAGTGAACATGGAAGATGTCTGACAGCTCAATGTAGGCCATATTTCACAGCATCAAAGCTGTTTCACACTGCAGTCCCTCATTCTTGACACACTACATTACAAGCACAAGGCAACTGACTTCCTATCAGAGTGTAATAGAAGGGCCTGCTGACTTCAACAATGCCAGGGGTTTTACTGAGCAGCTTAAGCTTTTAAAAGCTTCATGAAACCAAAGAGGGGGTGTCCCAGCAGCAGAAAGGAAGGTCTGAATGCTGAAGGGTGTGGACAGGCCTGAGTCATGGTGGATACTGTGAGGAAACAGCATGAAAAGGTGATACAAGCAGTGAGGAAAGTGTACATGAGCTGAAAGACGAGAAGGAGAGAGAGTGTGAGGTTAGAAAGTGGCGATTTTACCTGCACAGCATCTTCGCCCACACTGAAGCCCAAGGAGGCCAAACCCGCGCGCAGCTCCGCCACATCCACCTTCCCGTCCCGGTTCTCGTCCAACTTCTCAAACAGCTCCTCGAAGCGCTTCGTACCCTCCTCGCTCAGACACTGGGCCTCGGGGAAGAGCCATCTCCTCAGGGTCTGATACATGACTCTCCCGGAGTTCGCGCTGGCCGATGAGAGCAGAAAGCGAAGGAGTGAAACTGAGGAGGAGAAAAAAACAACAACAGAGTGAGGCTGCCGCGGTCAGAAACGCCGTGAAAAACCCAGGAACCACAGCATTCCCGTCCCCTCACCGAACTACGGTTTATCGAGCCGTTCCGCCGATTTAATCAGCCGCACACTGCAGTATAGTAAGAGGAGGGACTACGCGAACTGGGTTTTCCTGAAGTACCTCCTCATTTCACAGGACACACCCGAGCGGAGCAAGAAACCCTCGACGGTCCTGTTCGCTCAGCCAGTCAGCAAGACACACCGCTCCAGTACCCCCAGATCAACAGTCAGCAGGACACACCGCTCCAGTACCCCCAGATCAGCAGTCAGCAGGACACACCCCTCCAGTACACCCAGATCAGCAGGACACACCGCTCCAGTACCCCCAGTTCAACAGTTAGCAGGACACACCGCTCCAGTACCCCCAGTTCAACAGTCAGCAGGACACTGGACATGTTAACAGACATCAGGACACTGGATGACAGCAGGGTTCTGGACATATCAACAAACATCAAGACACTGGACATCTAAAAACACACAGCAGGACACTGGACATCTAAAAACACACAGCAGGACACTGGACATGTGTTGATTCGATCAGCAGGACACACGCTCCAGTACCCCCAGATCAGCAGGACACACCGCTCCAGTACCCCCAGATCAACAGGACACACTGCTCCAGTACCCCCAGATCAGCAGGACACACCGCTCCAGTACCCCCAGATCAGCAGGACACACCGCTCCAGTACCCCCAGATCAACGGTCTTGGGACACGCCAGCTCCAGTACGCAGTTCAACGATCAACAGGACTTTACGCTCGAAGTACCCAGATCAGCAGGACGCTCATTTAGTTCAACGGTGTAGGACGTACACTGCTCAGTACCCCAGATCAGCAGGACACCTGTCCGTACCTACAGATCAGCGGACACACCGCTCCAGTACCCCAGATCAGCTTGAACCACACGCCAGTACCCCAGATCAACCAGGACACTGCAGCTCCAGTACCCCCAGATCAACAGGACACTGCTCCAGTACCCCAGATCAGCAGGACACACTGTCCGAGTACTTTAGATCCAACGGGACACGCTCAGTACCCCAGATCAACCAGGATTTTACCGTTCCAGTACCCCAGATCAACCAGGACACACGCTCCGGTACCCCCAGATCAACGGTCAGCAGGACACCACCATCCCGAAGAACGCCAGATCCAGCAGGACACACCGGCAAAGTACCCCCAGTTCAACAGTTGGCAGGACACACGCTCCAGTTTTTACCAGTTTAACCAGTCAACGGACACACGCTCCAGTACCCAGTTTCAGCAGTCAACTGGGATTACTGGACATGTTGAAAACGAACGTCAGGACATGGATGACAGCAGGGTTCTGGACATATCAACAAACATCAAGACACTGGACATCTAAAAACACACAGCAGGACACTGGACATCTAAAAACACACCACAACCCAGGACGCACAGACATCTAAAAACACAGCAGGACACTGGACATCTAAAAACACACAGCAGGACACTGGACATGTGTTGATTCAGACAAACTCTGTTTTTTTTGCCTGTTGATGGGACAGGTAGCAACAAAGTACAAAAACCTTAACTGCCTAAATTTAAACACAAAAATCTAAATTTCTCCTCCAAACATTTTTAAAACCAAAGAAAGTTGAACACCTTTAAAAAGGGACTCTGTCTCCCCGACATAAAGACACAGAAAGAGGGTCCCTGCTGTCTCTCATACAACAGAGAAAATGAAGGGCAGACTCCAGGGCAGTGGAAAGGTGTGCACTGGATGTGATGTCCATGGTGGATGTGATGTCCATGCTGAATGTCATGTCCATGGTGGATGTGATGTCCATGCTGAATGTCATGTCCATGCTGAATGTCATGTCCATGGTGGATGTGATGTCCATGCTGGATGTGATGTCCATGCTGAATGTGATGTCCATGCTGAATGTGATGTCCATGCTGAATGTCATGTCCATGCTGGATGTGATGTCCATGGTGGATGTGATGTCCATGCTGGATGTGATGTGCATGGTGAGAGTGAAGCAGTGAAGTTCATGTTCACAATATTGTTTTGATGTTTGAAGTTGGAGGGGTCTGATATGGGAACAAAACCTTCAAAGAGCTACTTTTAACTTTCACTCTGAGTGTTTTCAGCTGTTTGTACCTTTTCTTCTATTAAAGAAGTAATGAAAGCAGAATCAGAACTTCTACCAGAGCCGTTTGGACACGAGACTTTACACTTCTGCTTCTGTAGTGAACGTGTGTGTTTGCCCCTCTGTGTGGAGCTGTATGGAGACATGGGTTTTTTTCCATTGCTCAAATATTTCAGCTGTGAGTCACAGCACACACGCTCACCCTGCAGCCCTGAACGCTATATGGCAGTAAAATAAACCCTCACCAGGGTCTACAGCAGCTGCAGAGAGAGAGAGAGAGAGAGAGTCTTTATCCTCACTAAAAAACTAGAAAAATAAACAGATTAAAGGTTATTTCTTATTCTTTAAAAAAAAAACAGTAAATGTTGGTGAAGTGTGTGTGTGTTGTTGTTGTTGTTGTTGTTGTGTGTGTGTGTGTGTGTGTGTGTGTGTGTGTGTGTGTGTTTGTTTGTTCGTTCGTTTGTTCACTGTCGTAACACTGGCTTCTTTGCGACAGTACTCGTCGCCTGGCGGTAAGAAGCGTGTTGACGGCGGTGTGCTGAGAGGAGCCGAGCAGTCTCCACTCGCTAAAAACAAATACAGCTTTAAATTCGTGTAAGGCGCCGTCAAGATGGGAAAACCGAAAAAGAAGAGTAAGTGTCCCCTTACATCGATAGCCGCTCTGACGCTCAGTGATGTTTATTACATACACACTGCGGTTTCTTCCAAACCAGCTTTTTAAACACAGTTACTAAAGTGACAAGATCTGGTTTTAACTCGGTCTGGTATCCCAGACCAGCACTATCAGTATTAAAGTGCACAGATATTCTGAACACATTCAGCCATAGAGGTGAAGTGAAGAGGTTTGAGCTCGGGTCTAGTAAGGTTAGGGTAAGTAATGTGGACTGTCAGGTAGAGAGCTGGAAAAACGTCAGTGATTTTTTTTTTTTTTCCAAATTTTTTAATTTTTGGGTTTAGCAGCAACAACTTGGGTTTGGGTTGGTAGTGCCTGAACTAGTCCTTGTTTTTATTGAAGTTAACTGATGTTACTTTTCTTCAGGTGAGCTCAGCAGGGCTGAACTGATGATGATGACCATTGCAGATGTGATCAGACAGCTGGTTGAGGCTCATGAGCAAGGAAAAGATATTAACCTTAATAAGTAAGCAACATTTTCTCTTCTTTCTTTATTCTCTCCTTTATCTGGGGCAGTTGTGGTCTAGTGGTTAGTGACTAAAGCCCCAAGATTGAAAGATTGAGGGTTTTATTAGGTTGCCTTGAGGTGCCATTGAGCAATGTACCTTCCCCAGTCCTGCTTCTCAGATGCCAGCATTGCAGCCCATTGCTCCTTGCCCACAGCTGACAACAATCTCTTAGAGTAGCTCTTTACTAGGTTGGCACAGGTCTCCTGAGGGATTTTGGCCCATTCTTCCATTGCAAATTGTTCTAGCTGGTCCAAATTGCATGGTTTCCAAGCATGGACATTCACTTTGAGCACCTGCCACAGATTCTCAATAGGATTGAGGTCTGGGCTCTGTGCAGGCCAATTGACTGCACAGGTGTGGTTTCAAAGCTGATTGGTTAATCACTGTAGGTGTGTTTTGAAAGCAAACATTCACATGGGGCTAATATTTTTGACCACCCCATTTTTTTTTACTATATTTGATATAAAGCAAGCCTAATGTATTTTATATTACACAATGTACTAAAAGCTACTAAATAGCACTGGTGAATGTTTGCTTATATCAGGTTTCATCAATGCTGTAAACATTGGGAAGAAGTTTAGAAAAATGTTCCATAATTCCTGGGGGGGCAAATAATTTTAGCCTCAACTGTAAGACAACATCTAACATCACACAGAACACAATACAAGTGCAGACAGGACTAACGAGTGCAGACGGACAACAAATATTACAAAAACAATTACAAAGACAGAGGACATTAATCCAAATAAAACAGGCAGTATGTGGATGGAACAGAGCAGCAGTGTTGCATCTAGTCTATACGGAGCAGCAGCCTAATGAGCAGCATTGTTATTGCGAAAGAGTGCAAATTAAATAATAATAAAGTGACCATGTGCATAACCAGTAGAGGTAGATAGAAATGTAAACAGAGTAAGAGTCCTCTGTACATTATGTCCCTAGACAAATCTTTGCCCACCTCTTCTGATTTTGGCTATGTCACCATGTAAATAAACCTTGACCAAACACTTTTTTTTCTGTTTAGATTAAAGACACAGACATCGGCGAAATATGGCCTTTCAGCACAGCCTCGTCTGGTGGACATCATTGCTGCTGTGCCTCCGCACTACAGACGGGCTCTTGTTCCAAAACTAAAAGCTAAACCCATTCGCACTGCCAGTGGAGTACGTCTGCTGAGTAGAAAGCTTGGTTTGGCTGTGTCTTATGTTGTTGCCACAAATTTCTCTGCTTTGCTGTCTCACTATAAATAGCCTTTTTTGAAAACATTGTTGCATTTTTCAGTTTTTTGCATATTTATTTTCCCTTTTTTCCCTTCTTTGTGTAGATTGCTGTTGTTGCTGTGATGTGCAAGCCTCATCGCTGTCCACACATCAGTTTCACAGGCAACATTTGTGTGTGAGTAGCACATTATTAATCAATGCAATTCTATTCTACGTTTTTGTTCATCCTCCTGGGTGAAGGTTAAACTGAGACCTATGAATGGATGGCTTTACACTTCCGCACTGTTATTATTTTTTGTCTTGATTGGTTCATCCAGATACTGTCCAGGTGGTCCCGACTCTGATTTTGAATACTCCACACAGTCTTACACAGGATATGAGGTAATAATCCAATCACACACTTTTCATGTGTAGTAATTAGCAATATGCTGTCAATTCTGTTTAATGAAATGTGTTTCCCACCTGCATGATCACTTCCACCTAGCCTACATCCATGAGGGCTATCCGGGCCCGTTATGATCCTTATCTTCAGACCAGACACAGAGTGGAACAGGTATGAGGATCGTTCTTGTTTTTTTTTTCTGCAAAATATCTGCTCTTTTTAGCCAAAATATCTGCTCTTTGAGGCAGTAACCGTTACATAACTTTGTGTTAATGTATTTGTGCAGCTAATGCAGCTGGGCCACAGTGTGGATAAGGTGGAGTTCATTGTTATGGGAGGCACGTTCATGGCTCTGCCTGAGGACTACAGAGACTATTTTATCCGCAATCTTCATGATGCTCTGTCAGGACACACTTCCAACAGTGTGGCCGAGGCTGTCAGGTAAAGTGCAACAGCTGCATGAGGTGAGCGTCTGAATGATAGAATCAGGCCATTCTCATCAACTTTGAATTAGACAGAAGTGCTTCTGCTGCCACAAGAGGGAGCTGTAAGCTGAGCAGTAGATAAGATAATGCTCCAGTAATGGATTTGAGACCTTAAAATAATAATAGCTTTTAATAACATATTAAAAGGGCTATCATCTGTCACAAAAATCCTTTGCATCGTTATTGCTTCCCTGTGATTCAGTTTCAGTATGATTGAGAATTATACATAGCACACAAATGTGAAAGGAGATGCCTACTCAGGAAAAGATTAAGTATAAGCAATAAAACTATACAATAGACAAAGCTTTTTTAAAAATGTTTTTTGAATTTGTAAATAGTATAAAAAGCTATTTAAAGATTATTATTTGACTCATTAACCCTTTATCACTTCTTTCAGTAATGTGACCCTTTCAGGGTGTGCTACACTTAACACCAATGGTGTCTAAGTTAGCAACTAATGGGGTCTGAAAGGTAACAAGAAAGAACATGAAACAAAGCTTAAATTTTCCCACTTGTAATTTCCCCCCCCTGTGGAATATAATAAATTAATAATTATAACTAATAAATAAAGTATCAGGCAAGTCAGTGAAACAAAGGAGAAGCATGTCAGTAAAAAAAAATCTGCCATGCTAGTAAACCTGCTATGCCTTTGGGTTGTGTGGCACAAGAAATGTAATTAAACATGCTGTGCATGGAAGACAGCATAAGGATCCTTCTGAACAAGAACAGTTCTGCACAGCAAAAAGCTTAAACTGAAAAGCTGTCATTTGGCCAAAAGAAACATTTAAGAGTTCAAAACTCAAAGTGGAGTTTACTGTATTGACATGAAAAAGCTGCAGAGACTTATGCCACATGTCCTCCAAAATGTTACAATCCACAGATGCATAGGAATTGTAGAAATAAGTCATAGTTCAGTTTGTTCCATGCAGTAGAGGTGTTAACTTCTTTTACACATTTAACATCATCAACGTTTCACATACAATTGTACAGCATCTATTGCATCTATCTGAATTAAAGATTGAAAACTAGAGCTCCTTTGTGCTCTAGTTTTAACTACAGCAGATGTGCTGGCTCATAATGCATGTAGGGGAAAAAATCATTGGTTACGTTCTTTTCTTAAGAATTGTATCAGCTTGTGCAGTGCTGACTCTTTTGTCTAATACAGCCGGCAGGAACAGTGCTGGGGCCAGTCTTGCCCTTCAGACAGGACTCATTTAGATGCGGGGCTGGCATTTGTGATTATTAGAGGTTTCTTGTGCCAGTCTTTAAATATAAGAACAGCTGCAGTGGCTTTGCCACTAGATCATTTTGGAGTACAGTTTTGCATTCAGAGTGGTAAATGAGTAACATTAACTTGGTAAGTATAAGTATAATTAAGAAAGGCTTAGATTTCAGACCTGGAATTGGCCAGTGACAGGCCAGTGGATTGGGAAAGGGAATATGTCAGCCTGATATTTGACTTTTGAAACCGTATTATCTGCTGTTATGGATAAACCAATAACAATTTAGTGGGTCCTCCTGGTAGATGACAAATTACATGTAGGGCAGCTCATCAGGTCAGTGTCTGCTGTGGAAGCCTCAATCTCCAGAAAGCTATACTCTCTATCAGACAGCGCAATGGAATTTTGTGATGGAGAACCAAGTTAGAAATAAATGTCAGTTGGTCTCCTCTAGCAAATTGAAAACCACAGAGATGTGATAAGATGGGATTTGCTGCCTTTTGCCAAGCTGTATGTCTTCTGCACAACCAGTATGTTTTAGTTTACTCGGTGCCACTGTGTCATTTCCCTGAATCCAGTAATCATTAAAGGACACAGAGACTCACGGTTGCTTGGTTGCTCATAGCTTCATCCCATTAGTTTTATAGCTACTCTATGATAATGTTTTCCAAATTAGGCCAAAGCATACATCAACACTGCTTCCGGTGAGCTTTATTAGCCATTATATGAAGGCCAGTTTTAGGAAAAAGCAGTGAATTTCAGCCACACTAATCCCAACAGATGTGTGTATATAATTAGGCACCTAGACATGTCCTGTCCAAGGAAACTAAAGATCTGCCGTTGCATTTGCTATTGTCTGTGACACAGTAGTTCAGCTTAGGTAGTCGACCTGGCTGTTTTTTAGGGTTTAAGCCAAGGCACATGGTAATGTTAATGCTACAAAATACAAAGTCTGTTAAATATATGCCTCTAACTTTGTGGCCCTTTTCTGTTTCAGCGAGTCCCTATGTTCAAAAAGACATAATTTGATGAGTTGGTTGAGTTGGTACTCCATGGCTTTGAATAGAGCCCAGACCCCTACATGTATGAATACCTTTGGGATGAATTGGCATTCACAGCCTGTCTGAAACAATTGTTTTTTGTTTTTTTTTACTTAATGGGAACAAATTACAGACATGCTCCAAAATGTTCTGTGGAAGGTTCACGGTCAAGTGTCCAAGTAATTTTGACCTTGTTAAATTTTTGTACATCTTTTTCACTGGTCCCCATCATGACTTTTGTTGCAGCTGATACATTGTCATATAAATATGAACTATTTACAAAGTTAGGCACATTTCCTGTAAGTACACTGCTGTGTGTTTGTGCACATATTCACACAATAATTTAAGAAACCATTGAATCCAGGAAGGTATGCACAATCAGAATTGGTCAGGATTGGCGATTTAATTTTTAGATTTTGGTATATGTGTTGGGGCAGCGGTGGCCTAGTGGTTAGGGCGTTGGCCCTATGATCGGAGGATCGGGGGTTCAAACCCCTTCCCAGTGGGTTGCCCTGAGGTACCCTTGAGCAAGGTGCCGTCCCTGTCCCGCTCCTCCCTGCGATGGGCTGGCGACCTGTCCAGGGTGCGTCCCCCGTCCTCGCCCTGTGTGCGCTGGGTTGGACACCAGCACTCCCCCGCGACCCCGTTTGGGACAAGCGGCAGATAATGGATGGTATATGTGTTTTAATTTGTTGAGGTTTTTGGAATGAGGATGACTCACTAAGCTGTTCACCTCTGTTCTTTAGGGTGGCACTATATTTGATTCATGATTCAAGCTTTAAGGCCATCAAAGAGCTATAAACACTGTTCATTTTGTTATTTTGTCTAATAGAAAGTACTGGAAGTTGTATGTTCATTAAAAATGGGCTTAAAAAATCAGCATCAGTAACACCTTCATTACCTCGGCTCAGAAAAACAAATGTGAACAAATGTACTGTTATTAGTCTGCACTAAAATACCCCACTATAAATAGCCTCTGCTCAACGAGGTTTGACAGTACTTGGATTGTCTTTGTGCATTTTATTTGTTATGGTGTGTAACATTGTTTATCTCTGCACTATTTCTGGCTTTTCGAGTAGACGTCGTGACTCAAGGCAGCTAAACCAGCCCATGGCGTCAGCTTTGTGGAGAGGACAAAAGTTTAGCAGCAGGGGCCGGAGTCGCAAGCACAAGAGTTGATTGCTAAGATGTAACATGTCACAGCACAACAAATCACTGATGAGCCCAGTCAGTTTATTACTGTGTGATTATTTATTCCCTGCAGATAAGAGCGCATGTTTTTATTTATTTATTTATTTTCTGTTTTTGTGTGTGCGTGTGCAACACACCGCAGAGGGTCTTCAGGATTTACTGGGCCTCCACGTCTTATCAATGTTTTGTTAAGATGACATGATTGCGGTAATTGTTCTGGCTGCTAATCAGGCAAAGACGAGGGAGGCGACAGTTCGATTTCAGGCGCATCCCTTATCTCTGCTTGGCATAGTGTGCGTGTGCGAGAAGGAATGTGAGAGAGAGATAGAAATTCTCTTTGAGGGGAACAAATGTGATGGGATCAGCAAATAACTTTTGCCTTGGCTTAAGATCTTAACATGAACTATTAGCACAGGAGATCATGAAGTTATAAATAAATGTTCAAAAAGAGGCTGAAAACCTAAGGCATCATAGAGAAACCTCACTGGTCGGGGTAAGACATCTAGAATGGCAGTTAGCCATGTCCTTAACACTAAGCTAGGTTATTATTACGCTAGAGTTATAATTGTTTATAATAATGAAATGAAACCATAAATACTAGTACAGTTGTTTCATGAACTAGGAATAGCCAGAAATAGCTTATCTGAACACCATCTGACAAAGTAAGAGGCAGATTTCAGCTTTTATCGCGCTTAGACCGTGTAAAGCTGTTTTGGCTATAAAGGCTTAATGAAAATGTGGTAGAAAGTTTACAAATGGGCTTTCACCATTTGCAGTTGCTTTTATTATGGTCCATTTTTGACCTGAAGTATAAACGGTGGAATATCGGGGCAGTGGTGGTCAAGTGGTTAGGGAGTTGGCCCCTGGATCGGAAGGTTGTGGATTGGAATCTCAGATCAGTAGGTTGCCCTGAGGTACCCTTGGACAAGGTACCGTCGCCATCACTGCTCCCCGAGTGTATGGGGAAATGCAGTGGTTGAATTTCGTTTTGTCTCACTGCTTGCTGCGCTGTTTCACAACGAAAAGAATAGTTACTTTCACTTCCATATTTCTGCATGGATGTCAAATGGCATGTGCAGTGAAGTTGTAGAATGTGATGCCAAATAATTCAACATCCAAGTTACTCAAATCATCAGTAAGTAACATACAGTGGCTTCAGACAGTATTCAGACCGTTTACACCTTTTTCACTTTTATGTTGCAGCATGATTTGAATTCCTTTTTTTCCAATTAATCTGTACTCACCAACCCATAACACGAGTGTGAATGTTGAATTTAACACATTGTTGCAAATACATTAAAAAGAAAAAACTGAAATATAGTATTTACATAAGTAACCAGGCCTTTTGCAACAGCACTTGAAATGTAGCTCAGCTTTTCTGCAGCCTTACAGCACTCCTGTCTCTGAGCTCTGCAGGCAGTTCCTTTGACCTCATGGCTTGGTTTTTGCTCCGATATGCACTGTTATGAGGCCTTTTATAGAGAGGTGTGTGCCTTTCCAAACCATGTCCAATCAATTTAATCAACCACAGGGGGACTCCAATCCAGGTGTAGCAACACCTCAGTAGTGATCAAGATAAATGGAAGCCACCGGAACTAGAATTGTTGAAAGGTTCTGAATACTTTGTCACTTGAAAAAAGAGAAGATGTTTTGAATACTATCTGAAGCTACTGTATATAAGCATAGTAATCTCATAGAGGCCAATAAAGGGAATGACCGTTTTGCATTTTCTGGCTTTTTCTTAATTAAAGTGAACACCAGAAAGCAGCAGAAAATACAAAATCTTACTGTTTTGAGTGCATAATAAATATATATTGAAAATATATATTGAAATATATTGAAACGCTCCTAGTTTATGGTTAATCTGCAAGCATATTTGTGGTATATTGTGAGGCAATCAAAAAGGAATATATTTTTCCTTTTTATGCCAAAACAAAAAAAAAGTTATAAAAATGTTTGCGTAAAAGTCATCTTGTTATGCTGTGTTGTGTTCACTGTGAGCTGCTGTGCAGCTGCTGGATGCATTTTACACATTCAAAATTGGAAACCACCATCTGAGTATTTCTGTATGCTAAATAGTTAAGGGTAGTGTAATTGTTTAGCTGTGGATAGTATATGGTATTACTTTGGTGGACAGTGTAGTGGATAAGAAGCTTGCCCTGTTCATGAGAGATAAATCTTTAATAATCTTTATTTTGTTATTGCATTCAGAATGTCAGAACTCAATCAACACTCAGATTGAAGTTGTGTTTAATAACCTCACAAGATCACTCAGTACCTTCTAGCAGCCTTTAGAAATTAGGACTATTTAGGACTTTTTTGTTTGTTTGTTTTTCCCATTGTTTTATCATGAAGTGCTCCCACAGATTTCATCAGTTTTGTTATTGCAACTTTTCGTAATGTATTTATTGTCAGCTTCAAGTCACAAGGGTGCTATAAATGATTAAACCTTACTGTAGAACAGAATACTGTAGAATAAAACTTTCCTTAAGTTCAGTTTGATGCTATATCACATGGATAAACTATAAAATCTATAACACTTTTTCTTAATCCTTTTTTTGAGCATGCACATGTAGCAAGAAGCTGTTGCTGAATGTAATGTAACATCTTTGTTCAGGTATTCAGAGCGCAGTAACACCAAGTGTGTGGGGATCACCATTGAGACGCGGCCGGACTACTGCCTGAAGAGGCACCTCAGTGACATGCTGGTATACGGCTGCACCAGATTAGAGATTGGTGTGCAGAGTGTCTACGAAGATGTTGCTCGTGACACCAACCGGTGAGGAGCCCGAGGTGGCAAAAACCACACACATTCTTTACTTACATACAGATACTTGTTCAAAACATGACTCTGAAGTAGGAAAGACTGGTTCAACTTCCTAAGTGAAAAGTTTTCTTTGAAAAATTCTACAGATTTCTACCGACTGTTTGCAAAGCTAACTGAACCTCACAGTGTTAATGTAAGCCTATTAAACAATTCAAAATTCAGATTAAATAAATATGCATTACAAAAAAATGAACATTAATTTCACTGCTTAAACCATGTATCAACTAGTTCTCCCGTCACCACAATCAACAGACAACTTTTCACTTCCATTGAGTCTCCCTTGTTTTTTTTTTGTTTTTTTTAAATATAATATAGTAACAATATAGTAATATAATATAAAATATATATAAAATATAGTAACAGTTCTCCCCAAAAGAACTGGAAGAGTAAGCCCAATTTGTTTGTTTATTGTGCTGTGTTTTACAATGACATTAATAGTCACTTTCACTTTCACTCTTATCCGTTTAAGACCTTGTTGGACATCAATAGATGAATATGAGAGAGAAGATTTTCTAATTCAAAAAGTAAAGTATAGGTACTCGTAAAATCTTCCAGTATCTGTTAGCAACAAAGTATTTGGACTTGTTACTTCCTACCTCTGACGGGCTTTTCCTGAATATCCATTGCAGTGGTTGGAGATTTAAATCTGAGCCTTCTAAAGTCTTTTGCTGTTCATGTCATTTATTTCTGTTTGTATTCTTTACCAGAGGGCACACGGTCCGAGCTGTGTGCGAGTCTTTTCATTTGGCTAAAGATGCGGGCTTCAAAGTCGTGGCCCACATGATGCCTGACCTACCAAATGTGGGCATTGAGAGGGACATCGAGCAATTCATTGTGAGTATTTCTCTGCTGACCCCTCGCTTTTCCCTTTTACGGAATTATTTAGAGAAACAGATGGTCTACCATATGTGCTTGTGTATGCATGCATGTGTGCGTGTTTGTGTTAAGGTTGGTGTGTGTGTGTGTGTTTGCGTAGAACAATATGTTGCAGTTAAACTTTAATTTACCAAACAAATAACTTTACAAGAAAAGATTAAAACTCTCTTAACTTTAATATTGGAATGTGGATTGCACATCATTGAACTGTTTCTCTTGGTCATTTTGAAATCCTGAATATTTAAAAAATGGATATACAAGTTTCTTTCTGCCTTGATAAGATATATAAATATCTTAAATAGGCTATTTTATTCTTAATTGTTTTTGTCAAATGGTAACTTTATTAGGGCCTTAATGAGAAGGCCTAATGTAATCACACATAGAGCTGCCACTTCACAACAACTTTTTATTTTGTCGTGAACCGGAAGTGTTGCTCAGCACATCATTTCCCTCATTTATTTCCTGGCATACTTTTGACTCATCTTGTACAATCACAGTAGTTGCTGAGCAACAAGACAGCAAGCCTACGTATGCAGCAACATACAGTCATGTGAAAACATTAGGACACCTTATGAAATGTGTGTTTTTGTAACATTCCTTCACATATGGATATTTAATCTCAACTTTATTCATAATACTGGGAGAATCAAGTAATATAACTAAGAAATTAAAACTGAAGAAAAGACTTCATCTTCTTTAAAATGTAATTCTACAAAAATGCGATTTCCAGTGAGGAATAAATTAGGACACCCCAAATAAAAAGGCTCAAATCAGGTGTAGCACATCAGGTGCACATGATTAGAACATCATTACTCAGCATTTTGAAGGAGGTTTGCCCGATTTAAACCTCAGACATTTAGTTTGGTGCTCCTGACTGTTGAGATGAGAATGAACATCATGGTGAGAAGAGTTGTCTGAGGCCTTCAGAATTGTGGCAGTTTATAAGTCGGGTAAGGGATTTAAAAAGATCTCAATCAGCCATTCCACTGTATGGAAAATAGTCTACAAGTGGAGGACTTCCAAAACAACTGCCAACATGCCCAGGTATGGCTGTCCAAGCAAGTTCACCTGAAGAGCAGACCGCAAAATGCTAAAAAGTCTCCAAAAACCCTAACGTCATCACGGGACCTACAGCAGGCTATTGCTACTGTTGATGTGAAAGTGCCTCTACAATCAGAGAGAGACTGCACAACTTCAATTGGCAAGGGAAGTGTAAAATGTATGACTAAAATTCAATATTTTGCCCTCTTGACTTACTGTAAAACATACATTTATAAAGAAAATTTACAGTCACAGCTCATTTATCACTTATTTTCACAATTTTTTGGCAAGAAAAAGCAGACATACTTAATTTTGTTTCTTTTGAAGCATCTTTATTGACCTCCCAGTTGTTTCATGTTCGTACATTACATTTACATTTGCGGCATTTAGCGAATGCTCTTCATGTCCTAATTACAGGGACAGTCCCCCTGGAGCAAGTCAGGGTTAAGGGTCTTGCTCAGGGACCTTTTGAACCATCGGTCTATAGGCAAGTACCACCACCAGCCCATGGTTCTTGCTCACTGATAGATATGATAAAGCATTGGTCACATCTACCTCAAGCAGCTGCCTAGTAAGTTGTAATGTGCTGAGATTCTTTGAATTGATTGTCTGGAAATGGCCACTACCTAAAATGACATACCAGGCAAAAAGTACTATTTACAGTAAAATGTATGGAAAAGCAAGGGTAGTGTGGGTAACATGGATTTCTGCTTTAGAACTTGGGTAGGTTACCTTGTTTGCTGAAGCACTACTAAGTCTATAGATGGTCTTGTACTCCAGATGACCTTGTCTGTGTCTGGAATTTGCCTGGTGGGGCCCACAAAGGTATAGAAGGGGACGAGACAGGGTAATTAGCTGTCCAGCTTGGGCTAGACAGTGTAATGGGACATTTACAATGATTGACAAGTAACACAATACACATCCTTAAAAGGTATAATTGCTTCCCTGCTAGAAAAGACAGTTGATGGGGAAAACTAGTTAATTTTGCTCTCAACAGCTTGCCGACATTGCAGATAAATATCATTTAATGTTAATGTTTTGTTGTATTGTTGTTATTAACTGAGAACAACAATGGCATAGTAGGCACTGCAGTAGAGCTCATTTCACTTTGTTCTATGAGGCTGTTTATAATGGGGGCATTGTAACAGATAATTATTAGAAGTAAAAATGTGTTATTTTCATCCTTATATTAAGCATATTCAAAAGAATACACCACAGCTCATGCCCATTAGAGCTGCAGAGGAATCTTTTAATTCAGCTGTTTTTAATTGTTGTTCTTTCCTGTTAACCATGCTCAGCACCTTTTGTTAAAGCAAGTAATCTTCTTCAGTGCCTCTACATTAAAAGAAAATGTTTAAAAACATGACAAAAATATGATCAAATTAACTGTAAAGGTCATCAAAGCTCTGTTTGAGAGATACTGAGATTGCGCCTCCTACTAAAGTGAGAAAATATTAGAAAGCTTTCACGTTTATTTATTTGCTTGTTTACTTACATATTTATTTTAGGTTCATGCTCACATTCACTTCCAGAGGATTATGTAAAATTGTGTCTATTTTTTCCCCACGATTATTCCATAAGGTTGTCAAATGAAAATGGGCTAAAACCTCTGAAGAAAGAGGATCAGCCCCAGTGTAGTCCTGTGTCATGTCAGAAGCTTATCTTGAAGGGCACTAAGAACAGGAAAACAACAGCAACAGTAGCCAAGCTTCATGTGTGTCTTGTGTTTTCTTTGTTCTTTTAGGGGTTTTTTTTAATGCTGATCATTAGGGAGATGAAAATCTGAATGGGAACATATAAATTCCGTCTGGTTCAAGGACACAGTTATAAAAAAAACCCCAAAAAACAGCTTTTTGATGTCATGTATTTCAACTGTTAAGTGTTTTAATATTGTTTTTTTTTTCCAGAAAGCAGTTTGGTCTGTGGATCGACCTAGTGATTGCTCTTGCTGATGAATAGAAAACTATTCAGAGACTTTTAATTTAAATGTAGTACAGTCTGTAGTACATTTTAAATGTAGTCTCTACAGCTCTTGTCAGTAAGACTGGGTGGTATGTAGAAATACAAACTGTATGCTCACACACACCAGAAAAAATCACTTTTCCATTGGCAAACGAAAAATAAGCACAAGCACCCCCTTTCTTCAAAAAGAAAAAAATACAAACATAGAGGGCCAGATATTGTATGTTGCCTGTGAAATGTCAGGATATTATGAAAAAACAGATGCAGCTCAAGCCTACTTCACTTCCACCTTCTTGTTGCACAGTGGCTAATTGGCAAGCAGCAGGCATGACAATGGAATGTAAATGAAGCAGAGGGGTGGTGGAGGGACTGTTTTATGGCTCTTGTCAGTGTCCAGCTGTGACCCATTGCTTCGCATTATCAGGGGGTCCATTATAGGGAATGATTAGAGCACTTTTTATTGGGGGCTTCATTATCAAAGCAAGTAGATTCCAACCCTTAACTCCATTGTGTAGCCTTTTGGTGGCTTCTACTGAAAGCTTGTATGTTGAACACCAGCTGAGAGAGCTTAAGGTACCAACAGGTTTTCTGCTGTGTTAAGAGCGTACAGCTATGTCAACACAATTGTATTAATTTCAAAGCAAGGAGTTAAAGCCATTTTATTGGTCATTAAGGGCGAGATAAATTTTGAATCTTTTTAAAAGGAACATCAGTGTTTCATTACCTCAGGGTTGGTGATTTGATTTGTTTTTGACTCCTGCTGTAAGGAAAGGATCAGATGAGTTCTGTGAAAACACTCTTCTGTATATTACCACACAACTGTTTGAGAAATTGTTCAGAATCTCAAATGTTTCATTCGTTTTCTAAATGTGACATACACTTGTGTTTAATTACATTTTAGAATGAATTAGCTCCTCAAATATCAGGTCTTAATAAAACATTTCACATGTGCAGTCATTCTAGGTGTGTAGTATTAAGACTAGATTAGGTCTGAAAAGAATAGTAAGACTGCAGATGAACAAATAATCAACTAAAATTAACCTGTTAAATTTGTTGTGAGAGCAAAGAGTTTTCTCATTGAGGATGGGTCCAGTATACATTGTGTGAACTGGAGGTATTATATGATAACATCAGGGTGACACTTGGTGCATCTTGTGCCCTCTAAAGGTATACGAGTTTAGATGTGATGGAATTGGTCTGACAGACCACATTGCACAATTCCAAAGTGTTACTTAACACAATATTGCACTGTCATTTTATCCAGTGCTGGACCACATCTGGCTTCACACCTGCCTTCTGTCTGCATTTTTATACTTTTATCGCCTGCAGTGCCACTCTTACCTACATCTGAGGTTTTCTGACTTGCTTGTGTACTAAACAATTAGCAGTTAAGGGTAAGAGTGCTTCTTTAGCAGACAAAGCCAAGGATTGTCTTTTTTTTTTTTTCTTTCTTTTCTTTTAGCTGCTCCTTCTAGTGATCGCATCAATGAGTCATCCATTTCAGACCGACCGCATACATGTCCTCTCTTAACACATCTTTTTTTGATTTTCTTCTTCTTCCCTCTTGCCTGGTAGCTCCATCCTCAACATTCATCTTCCAATATAATCATCATCTGTCCACTGCACATGGCTGAATCAATGTAATCTTGGTTCTCTAACTTTGTCTCCAAATTATCCAATCTAAGCTGTCCCTCATATAGGATTCCTAATCCTGCTCATCTCTGTGACTCCCAATACACATCTCGGCTCCGTCACCTGTCTATTTGTGAGCACCACCATCTCCAACCAACCACTGGTTACCATAGCTGGTCACTTTACCATCTTGGAAACATTCTCTTTTACTCTTGCTGTCTACATCCTATACATTCTACTATCCTCCGTTTCATTCACAATCATGTGTTTTTGTTTTTTTTCTGACTTTCATTCCTCTCCCCTAGATTGTATTGTATTACTCTCCAGAGTCTCCTCAAACTATTCCCTACTGTTGCCTCAGATCTGCAAACTTCATAGTTCTTGTCCACCTCTGTCCACCCTTCCATCATCATTGTAAACATGCTCTGCACTGATCCTTGATTATAATCCCACTTATATCTTACATGCATCTATGACTCCTACTCCAGACCTCACCGCTGTCAAACTGTTTTCATACATATCGTGCCCCACTCTGACATACGTTTCTGCTGCTCCTAACTTCCTCATACAAAACTACAGCTCCTCTCTAGGTACTCCGTTGTATGTCAAGTATCATGTACTGCCCCTAATAAAAGTGTATATAGACTGGTAAAATAAAAAAGAAATAAAAAACATAAATCTGTAAGATGATATTGTGCAAAATAGTTTAGTATTCTCTTTATTGACAGAAACATAGCAATGTTTGTTTGAGGAGACTCTGGAGAGGTGGAGATAAACCTATGGTGCATACAAATAATTATGCACCAGCTTCTCTGGTCTTCTTCTAACATCTATGACAGTAAGGCATAAGAGACATAATGGCATTTGCTTCATATATATTCGTCTCTGTTGCTGTTTGCTTCTTCAAAAACAAATCACATTAGGTTAGACCACAATTGACTACAGAGCACTAGGTAATTGACGGACCGGTTTATCTTCACTGCCCTGAATGTGACAGGCTCAGCTTTTCAGCTAAACTGCTAACTTTTAATATCTTTGGCATTGTTTGTATGCCATATTGCCTGTGCTTATTTAAAGTAAACCAGTTTAAAAGTCATGACAGAACAAATACTTTCTTCATTATAGAAGTTAAAAATCATCCCAAAGTAGTATATCGTCTACTATTTCACAGCACCCTGCAATTTTTATTTATTTATTTTTTACCTCTATCCGCCTGTTTGAAAAGTGGGTCTTGCGTAAGCACCCTTAACGGGCACCTATTTGGTATCACCTCTTTGACTTAATCATTTTTCAAGCAGATATTCTGATATGCCTACTTATCTGCCTGCCATCTTCATGGCCTCCCATTTTCTTAGTGTGGTGGAGAACCAGGCCCAGTGCTAGCTCCTCTGCATTGAGTATCTGGGAATATCTGTGTGATAGTGGCCCATTAGGAGGCGGTGTGTCAGAAGTAGGAGAGAGAGAGATTAATGGCTGTGTGCAATGGTCTCTAACCCTGCTGCTTATGCCTGCTACTATCAGGCTGGTGACCGCCCGCGCAGCCTCGCCTGCGTCACCCACCAATGCTTTCCCGTCTGTTTATCTCTCTCCTTTAACCCCCCCCTCGCTTGCGCTCTCTCACCTGAGGAGAGGGGAACCTGTCGGTGCTATCTACAGGACGAGTGCGGTGGCGAAGGATGCAGCATAGCTAGGTGATAATGGAATCCCATTAGACTCAAGCAGCACTCGCTTCACACTTATCTGACTCAGTGCAGGCTCCCCCACCCATTCCAAAAAACTCACTCCCCCAAAAACACACACACTAACACAAAGACTCGTCTAATTTGATTCTGAAAGAGGACCCTATATTTTTGCACACCAGAGCTTGGAGTGACTCAAATAATCCTCTGTTGTACTTTCAAAGAAAGTTGGGAGTTATGCAGGGGGGTGGGCTTATTAAAGCTTTTTCAAGTCTAATGGTGCCTGATTGAATGGTCTCTGCAATAATTGTCTTTCATTTGGGCAATGTTGATGAAAATGGTTAAATGCAAGTCGACGTTGTCTTCTTGATTGCCATGGTTCAATCACCATTATCGTGATATGACTTTTAAAGCTGCTTAATTGACAAGAGGATAACGAATTCTTACAGTGACGGGCAGGCTTCTGTCATACCGACACACATGCAGTGTCATCTGTAATCTCACTTAAATGACTCGTGACCCAGTCATCCAAATATTCTTTCTGTTCACATTCTCCATTCAGGCACCAAATGAAAGTGCTATTACTCACTGCATAAGCAGCATCTGGACCTTTCTTTATTGCTGCTTTCCCAGTAACCAAGAAATGGACCGCATTAAAATAATCATAAAGAATTTCTTCTTGAGCCATTCAAACTAATGGTCAGTGTCTTAAGTGAAGATCATAACTACAGCGCTTCCGCAATTGAACTTTTGATACTCATGCTAATTCAAATGAAAGATAGCTCATGTTTTATGCCCAGACAGTCTTCAAGATATGGACACGGAGCATTTCCTAGATTGATCGGTTCAACGCTTGCTAATGGCTTGTTTAGATAACATTAAGTACCTGTACTGCAAAGTAAAGTCTACTGAATATTTATCCATGCTACCAGTTGGGTTCAGGTTGTCTTGACCTCATTTTCTTATTAATCCCTCTCTTTTTACTCAGGAGTTTTTTGAGAACCCAGCGTTTCGGCCAGATGGACTGAAGCTCTACCCTACTCTGGTGATCCGGGGAACTGGCCTGTATGAGCTGTGGAAGACGGGACGTTACAAGAGCTATTCACCCAGTACTCTGGTCGACCTGGTGGCTCGAATACTAGCTCTGGTTCCACCTTGGACCAGAGTGTACCGTGTGCAGAGGTATGACTGCAGCATACTGTGTTCATCAGTGATGGCTTTTATTGTGAAATCAATTTTTCAATTAGAAACTTTTAATATGGCTCCTAAAAACAAAATCTACTAAGTAGTGGATCACCCAAAATCATTGGAGTCACCCAATAAAAAAAAAACTCCTTTGTGAATACATGAAAAAAATGTTACTTTTTGAGGGATTATTGAGACTACACCTAAGGATCCGTGGAAACATAAGCTGAGGAGGCCCGCAGTGACCTAGTGGTTAGGGAGTTGCCCTGGATCGGAAGATTGTGGGTTCGATTCCCTCACCAGTAGGTTGCCCTGAGGTACTCTTGAGCAAGGTACCATCCCAATCACTGCTCCCCAGGCACTGTCAATAGCTGCCCCCTGCTGCACGTGTGTGTATGGGTGAAACGCAGAGGTTTAATTTCGTTGTTTTGTGCTACATTTCACAATGACAAGGGTTGTGACTTTCAACAAGGCAAAGATTATTTACCCAATGTGTGTTGCTTTTTACATGGATTTAGATGAACAAGTCTGGGTATGTTATTAGCAAAAACCTGTTCAGAGCAATGATGTTTGGTTTGATTTTAGAGATATCCCCATGCCACTGGTGAGCTCTGGTGTAGAACATGGAAACCTGAGAGAGCTGGCACTGGCGCGAATGAAGGACATGGGGACTGAGGTAACTGTTTTAGCTTCTGTATAATGCTGATGTTAGAGAAATAACTAGTTAACATTTTAGGTTTGATTATTGATCTCTGTGTCAGTAAACTGCTTTTCACTCACTCCTGCAGTGCAGAGATGTAAGAACCAGAGAGGTTGGCATCCAGGAAATCCATCATAAAGTGCGGCCGTACCAGGTAACCGTGTTTTACTGTCAAGAACGGTGTTGAAATTTCAATTTCAGCAGCTTTTACTAATTGATACGTTTCTCAGAATACCTCTGAAAGCAAATTGCTCTTGCCCATTCTGCGTGTAGGTGGAGCTGATCCGGAGAGACTACGTGGCTAACGGTGGCTGGGAGACCTTTCTGTCATATGAGGACCCTGAGCAGGACATTCTGATCGGCCTGCTGAGGCTTCGCCGCTGCTCTCCACAGTCTTTCCGGCCTGAGTTGAAGGCTGGTGTGTCAATTGTGCGTGAGCTGCACGTCTATGGCAGCGTGGTGCCTGTCAGCAGTCGAGACCCTAGCAAGTTCCAGCACCAGGTATATACTGAGTGGGCCTTAATCAATAAATGGCGTTATTGGATTATGCACCGCATACCGGGTTACTCTTGAGCTTTTGTACTCATGTTTAATACTTTGCTTTTGGTCCCTGAAATTTGTGTGGAAAGGCTAAGAAAGTTGGCTGTTTTGCTCATAGCTTGCTTATTAAATATGACAAACCTGTGAACCTATTGAACAATACTGAATGAATCTTCCTCATTTACTGTTAAAAAGGGTTTAATATAGCTGGCAGCTAAACACAATGCAAGAAGTTATTTATTGTGGCTCCATTTTATTTTTTAGAAACCAATGCCTTGACATGCCATTTTTCATTACAGGATAGTCTCCTTACTCAGTCCTCCCTTGTTTGTTTGTGTGCAGGGATTCGGGATGATGTTGATGGAGGAGGCTGAGAGGATAGCCAGAGATGAACATGGCTCAGGCAAACTGGCTGTTATCTCAGGTATCAAGAGTGTATTTTCAGCGTTTCTAATAGAACCTCCCATTGTGGGGTGCTCTTGAATCACCTTGTTCTCCCAGTGAATAAAACCCTGCTCCTTCATTCAATCAAATCAGCTGCATGGTCGAAATAACAGCGCAGGGTAAAGAAATGGAATATCTCCATTAATGTTATGCAGCCCCTGACACATGCTAAACCCCAGGGGTGCTGCCTTTGTCCCTCTTCTTTTGAAACGTCTCCCAACCGCATCGACCTGAATTAAATGATGCTGCGATATTTCTGTTAGCTCAGACGTGCCTGTTGATTGACTGTGAATTCTCATTGCAGGTGTAGGAACCAGGAATTACTATAGGAAGATAGGATACGAGCTGGAGGGACCATACATGGTCAAACGCTTGGACTGAAAGCTTCACACAGGAAGAACAAGACGGTGTTGACTTCATGAAGAATTTATTTTCTTTACAGAAAGACTCTGATAATTAGATTTCTTCTGGGAAAGCCTGGGAATAAAGAATGTGTTTTACAGCTCAGAGAAAGGACAACGCACTTGGTTTATGCTTAAAGAGATACTCAACTCTGCTCCATGTGTACTGCAAAATTTTTCCAGATGCAGTTTGATCCCTAGGATGCAGCTGAAATACATTTTTTCAACCACAACACTGAAAAGGATGGGGGAATCTGGTGTGTTCTAACAGTTTTATATTTATATTTATAGTGGGGGAAGAGCATCATTTTAAGGGGTGGTTCAGAATTCCCATGTATCCTTTTTGTCTAAATTCTGAAAATTAATTGCATTGTTCTGAGAGTAGAGCTCTTCTGGTCATTCGTTCCGTTTTATTGCCAGAAATAAAGAGTATTATTTTTTTTCTGACTTTAGCAACTGTTGTAATTACACATTGGTATAAATGGCAGACGGCCTGAAAAGGAAATCTGATTCAGTGCAATGGAACATTTGACTTCATATAATGTATCCATCGCTGAAACGTCAGAAGAACTGAAAGAACCAAAAAGAAAAAACAATAACCATCAGCAGTGGCCGACTGGCTAGACTGAAAAAGCTTTTAAAACCTGACACTGAAGTGATCTGGAATTGTATTGCTTTCATTCTTGTCAGCAGTGAAAGTTAGAGGTAGCTTTTATTTTTCACTAAAACTGCGCTCTTAGTCTGTCATCATGCTGCCGATTTCCATCCCAAGCCTCCTGGGGTGATGAAGGCTCTCTTCTTGGCGGGAAACCTCATGATATCTCTGCTGATGGGTTTTTGCTGCTTCATTTAACACTGCAATTCCCAATTATGTCTCTGTCTCAGGCGCCGTGAGTCAAGGTGTCACTCGAATGATGGCTGACCGGCCTTTAAAGCCAGGCTTCCATGAACTCAGTCACACGGCTCCTGTTAGAGGTTTGGCATGTGATAAATGATTTCCAATAAACTGGAAAATGTTATCCTGCATCAGGCCGATGTTTTTATTTTTTTCCTGTTCAGTGACCCTCCTCTTACGCTGTGATTAAACGTGGGTTGAGCTCGCAATTTCCCGGCAGAGACCTGTTGTTGGGACTTTATTGGGTGCCATCACTGCCAACTGGAACAATGATGATATGAAGAATGGCCTATTGTCACGTGCCCTATCTATCTAATTTGGACGTCTAAATCTCCATGGTCCCTTCGGTTCCCAAGCGGAAGCATGATGGGTTTTGGGCTAACTGCATTAGAATGGTTACTGTTTCAATTCATTCAGTCAAGACGGATGCTCCAGAGAAGATGAGCACAGAGAAATGTGTGGCTGACCAGTGCAGAGGTCGAGGAAAACCGACCCAAGCTTTGATCTGTGAGTGGCTGAGAGCACGGGGGAAAGGGCAGAGTGCCTGGAGCGGGAAATGTCACAGATTTAGATCCGTTTAAGAGAGATGCGGATGAATCACATCATCTGTAAGCAGAGAGAACAAGGTCAAACCTTTGCAGCACTTTTATTTGTGCCTTCCCGAGATCAGTGGGCTTCATTAGCTGTGTACTGTGGTCTGTTGCAACTAATCTTGTCTGAGGTTCTAGTTCTTCACTCGTACTGTCCATGAAAAAGTATCCTTCCTGAAGGAGGAAGATGCAGAGGACAGGAAGAAATGGAAACGGATGATCCACTGTGGCGACCCCTAAACAGGAGCAACCAAAAGAAATGATGCGAAAATGGTAATTTGTCATTGTGAACGCACAGCACACGGTGAACCACAATGAAATTATTTCAGCACCTGGGGAGCAGTGTTGGGGAAGTACCTTGCTCAAGAGTAACTCAGGGCAACCTACTAGTCTAGGATTCAAGTCCCTGGTTCCTAACCAAAAGGCAGCCACTGGCCCTATGCAGCAAGACAAAGCTTTACTGTCAGAGTGAATTGTTTCAAATCCTTACAATATAAGAAACAAAACATTTTGGCAGCAACTATGTCACCGATGGCTCCCCTTTAACACTAACCACCTATCGTAGCAACAACTGCAACCAAAGCTTTTAATACATGGAGCTTAATCTTGACTGTGGCTGAAAGATCTTTGTCTTAGCAGAATGGCTTAAATGAAACCGCACTGAAAAACCTTTGACTATAAACTGGCTATTTGTGTTTCTCCAGCATCTTAATGTTCAAGGTTTTTTCAAGGAATTTGAATACATCACCCTAAAATTATAGCTGAAGCCATTCAGAGGTGAACAGCAGGATTTTCTGACAGGGAACAAATTTATTTTTTTAAAGAACTGATGATTATTGCAAGCTCTCCAGCCTCTGAAGCACCGTTACAACTGTCTGTTCATCTAATTTTCTGATTGTGGAATGTTGTAAATTTAAGATGTAACAGGAATTCAGTCTTTTATTCAGCAGGTCAGGAACTTCCAGGAAGATTCAACCCTATTCCAAGTTTTCAAATGGCTCTCGTTAGTTCCCCAAGAGTCTGATAGCCTTAAAAATATCTTTTCATCTTTACAGAGTGATGCATTTCAGTAACTTTCAAAGCTCAGTGCATCAGCTTGTTGAGACCTTTTTGCATCAACACATTGCTTTAAACATTTGAACAGGTCTGGCCATAACTATATCTGGGCGTGTTTAGTTTAATTCTCTATTTAATGATCTATTTTTCAGCCACAATTGGTGATTACTTATCAATTCTTACTGGTCTAGTCATCCCAGATTATCGTTTCATCTTTTATATCATTCCAAACATGAAGATTGAGACAATCATGCATTTTTTCAAGGGTTTGACATCTTTTCCTGGACTTCCAGAGGAACAGAGAGATTCCCAGGCCTCTATAAAGAATTCTGTGATCACTATGGGTTCCAGGGAATGCTTTTGGCACCTAGTCCTATCCCAGATTTTTTTTTGTTTTCACCCAATAATTTGTTCTCATTTCATTACACATGTTGAGAGCACTTCTATTTACTTAAAGTTAAATTTTGCATTGCTTGGATAATATTTTTCAGTGTGACCGACCCACAGACTCAAACAACGGTTCCATGTCTCTTCTTTGTGCTGATAAATTGCAGTTTAACCAAAAAAAAAAAAAAAAAAGTAGTGTTTTTGGAGCCAGGCAGGTATACTCAAAAGCAATCCAACTGGTTTAATTTCCGGTGGAGTGCAGTCTTCAAACAGAAAAGCCATTTGACGGTCCACACTGGTCAAGCACACTAACGGAAAAAGAAAGCAGCCAATAACTTCGCGCGAACAGCTTCGCCAGCCATTTCAATCTACAAAACGGACACGGGCGATCGCAACGAGCGATACCTAGGCAGCTGCATTTTTCACAGCCTTCAGGAGAAACCCCAGCTTCCCTCCTCAGTCTTGATGTTGGACATGCTCCATCAGCCAAGCGACTTCAAAGACTGCAGTCACATTGACGGGCTAAAATTAAACCACTGCCTCAGAAGTGCAGATTTTGGGTGCGACCATGCCCAATTCTCCATTCACTGCATCACAATCTCTGAGAAGACACAAACATCAGGAACAGCAGCAAGAAAAAGTAACCCTGCTGTATGCCTTGCAAAAGGTGAAGAACAAGTATCAAAATACTTATTTCAAAAATAAAGCATAAAAAAAAACACCACATTTCTACATAGCTTTAATAAATACGTGTTTACATAAACATTTAATGTTGCAAGTCATCCAGTACTTGCATAAATTTATTGTATTTCAATGTTTTCATTAAACCTTTTTTTTTTTAATTATTGGTCTCCTACAATCAGCATTCAAAAAATGCCTCTAGCATTGCTCATCCAAAGAGACCCAAGAAAAAAAAATCCTGGAAAGTTCCCTGTATACGCAGTCCTGAAACACTCGATAGGCTGCCCACAACAAGAGGCGAAGGCTGCAAGATTCTCTCATCTTACATTAAGCTTTGAAATCAGTGGGGATTTATGGCCTGGCAAACCCTTTCCTCCAGCTGTAGTGCAGTGGGTCGGGCATCCGGGTCATAGGCCAGCATGTCCAGCAGCAGCGTGCAGAGGGCTGGGCTGGGAGGAAACGGCAGTGGTGGAGCACGACGAGCTCTCATGGGAATGACCAACTGCAGAGCTGGGTTCTGACATAGAGCCTCTCCGAGCGGTGTGATCCATCGGCCTCTCTCCACATACGCTCCTGCAGGACATGCCAGAGAAGTGTTCAATTATAAAACGGACAAGAGCTTTCACATTTGCTTAATTCTAAGAGATAACTTGATTAAACAACTTGAATAATGTTGTTTCAATAAAACAGACTTGAATGAACTGCAGTTCAAATCATAGACAAGCAATCCACAGGTGATAATGAATTCTGATCCCTCTCTGTACCAGGAAACTACTAAAGTACTTCTTATTCATTCGTAGCACAAAAAACCCTCAGTAATATCTCTCAAGCGATATCAAGAGCTCAGCATTTCCATAAGTATTCAACCATCAAATACCAAACAACAGAACAGAGAAAAAGCAAGTGAGGCAACAAAAGTCTGTTTGAGGTATTATTTTTATTACATTTTTATTATAAATCCCTTCATAGACTTAATGTTCATCATATAAATGTTTTTAACAGTGGTTCCATTAAACATCCAATGTTTGATTGAAAAAAGGTCTTTATAAAGCATATATCTAAGAACCCTCTGGACATGGTCCCGATTATCTTAAGCATTCAGGATAAATAACCAACACCAGCTAAGAATCACCTTTTAAAAAACTGAACATGTTTGCATTCTGGTGCACCAAACTTGAAATAATTTTCTAATATACAAACAGCATATTAATAATCCTAGTTTAAAATAGAAGTGTAAAAAACCCAGCCACTAGGGATGCACAAGCCAGTGTATTTCTTCATGTGGGTCCCAAGCCCAGATAAATGGAGAGGGTTACGTCAGGAAGGGCATCCGGTTTTAATCTTTTGCCAAACCAATATGCGGACAACGAAACAAGAAAAAAACAGAAGTGAAACCGTAGAAGATCCATGCAAACTGGTACTGGCAACAACTTTGTATAAGCTTTCAATATTTACTGTCTCTAATTCATGATGCTCCCAGCTGTAGCAGAAAGTACATTATTATACCCAACTTTCTTCAGTCATTTACTGCCAGCTCTCGAGATACAGCACTGTGTATGTAAAATTTAGAAAGAGAACAAGAGATTGCAGGTTCAAATCCCACCTCCAGGACTACCACCATTGGGTTCCTGAGCAAAACCCTTAAACCTGAGTTGCTCCAGGGGAGCTGTCCCTGTAGTTAATAAACTTTACTCTTAGTACTGTCCCTGTAGTTAAGAAATGCAAGTCGCTCTAGATAAAGAGAGTTGCATCAATTTTGTGTTTTTTTTTACATTTTTTTATTCAACCAAAATTTGTGTTTAACTTTGGAGGTTAGTTTAGGGTGCTGGGTTCATGAATGATGTTAATTTTGTTGGTTAACTGTATGACAACAAATAGGTAAAAATGTAGCTTAACCATTTTGCCAAACTTCAGCAGTATACCATGAACCCATAACCAAATTATTTATAATTAAAAAAAAAACCACACACTTAACTGGTAACCGTACTGCTTTGCAACAGTTAACAGGTACTGAAAAAATACTGAATAAAATACTGAACGTTTTTTCTGAATATTACTGATCATTATTAAGATCAGAGCCTGCTTCTAACCTGCCAAACCAACAACAGCAGAGCTAAATACAACTACGTGAACAAATCAGGGGAGCAAAAAGTGAAATGCAGGCAACAAGGGGTATTGCAGTCTATATTGTGTTTGAATGCAGATAATGTTCAAAGAAAATCTACCTCCTACTGGATATGCAAAACCAGTCCAACAGGAACGGTTAAGCCGATTTTATGCTTGCTAGGTTAGTCGTTGCTTGGTATTACCTAATACCAACCACCTATTACCTAGTCGGTGTCTTGGTAAGGTTTTTGACAGAAACAGAAAGCAGGAGCATGACTGTGTTATAGCTGTTTGGGCAGGTACAGCCACATTAGCCTTGTAAATGGTGAGGTGTAAGCTTGCAAAAATGCATTTCCAAAGTTAAGAATTTTGTCTCAACACATCAGCCATCTGGTTAGTGCTGCAGTTATTTACAAAGCATACTTCGTAAAGAACAATATTAATCTACTCAAACAGAAAACACAGATTTAGGCTTCGTGGGGCTTTAAATGGCCAGAGGTCCTCACTCACCTACATGCACATTAGATTCATTATAGTTACCAAATAATAAGTGCAGGGTTCAACAGGTTAAATGAGTGGTATTTCACTGATTAACTATTGAGGCAGATTTCATTGGCATTCAGTACAGGAAGAAAAATTCACCCAGTGAGGTTGATGGATAGAAGAAGATAAAACAACATGGAAAGCTCTTAATTGCCTCTAATAAATAGGCTGAGACATTTGACCTTTTGGTCAATAGCTTTGAGCAGTAGGGAGCAGAAGCAGAGTAATTACATTGTTGCCCGAATTGCATGGGCACTTTATCCAAAGGGTCTTTGCTCAGACTTCAGTCCATCACTGATAATTTACCATGTCAATGGGACCGCAACAAACCCCCAGTGTTCACCATTTTGTGGTTCTAACACAGTAGTCAACATTAAAAAGGGTCAATTTGGGATCAAGCATAACTTGAGAAAAGAAGAAGGGGGAAGAAAAAAAAAAAAAACCAAAACAAGATTTCTGTAATATGTTTCAGAGCTTCAAGTTACTTAATATACTGAATTTGTTAAATATCTGTCTATTTTTCATTGTCCTTCTCAGTGCAAAGATTTCAAACTACAAAGGCCACACTGAAGTAACATTTCTTTTTTTTTTTTTATTATTTTTTTAAATTTCAACCTGCTAGATGAGTGGCACATGGCAGAACGGTTAATGCTGGCACTTCACAGCAAGAAGCTTCTGGGTCCAACCTGGTCCTTTCTGCTTGCATATTCTCTCAGGGTTTCCAAAGGCATGCATGTCAGGTGAACCTCAGATTAAAAATTTCTGTGTGATGTGAATATGCTTGTGTGTCTTCCCTGTGATGGACATGTTAAGACTGTTGCTCTGCCTTTAACTCTGTGAGCGCTGGGCTAGGCTCCAGCATCCTGGTTAGGATAAGCTGCTCAGATAATGGATGAATTTTAAATCCAGCTGGATGTTTGAAATGCAAATTCATGCGGCTTTCCTTACTCACTAATACATGACCTGCCACTGCCCACTGATAAACGACTCCCAATTTACCATTTCAATGGAAAGAGGAAAGAGAATCAACAGACTTTGGATATTGAGTTTAAGCCATTGATCAGCAGTGCTCCATTACGTACCTAGTTGTTCCTGGTTTGAACCATCCTCAAAAAAGGTAAGCCTTTCCAGCACAGCCCAGAAAAGCACACCCAATGAGAAGATGTCTGCTTGGGCTGTGTAGCTAAAGCCAGCCCACACCTCTGGGGCCATGTAGAAGTCAGAGCCACAAGTAGAGGAGAGGGCCAGTCTGCTCTGGTCTCCATCCATTGAGCCTTCCAACATCTTGCTGAGGCCAAAGTCTGCCACCTGGAACACGTTGGGATAAGCATGAGCACACTACCTTTAATGCAGAAATCTTAAATCCTTGCACTATTCAAATAAAGTATAAAAATGTACACAGGGCTGCAACAATAACCGATTCATTGCCATACTGCAGTGTTGAGCTATCAAAAGTTTTTTCCCCTTGTCTGAAATTGCAGTCATCCTCATGTAGCTTTCGCTTGGTCTATGGCTTTGACTACACACATCAAATTGATCAAGAAAACTGACATTGAGAAGTGGTTTGAGACTAGAGTCCAACTGTCAATAAATGTGTTATGATGAATTCCATCCCAAAAACACAATATTAAAGGAATCAGTCAAAACTGAGCTCAAGAATGTTGACTATAGATTCTCTTTTATACTTGACAACCTGAGTTGTAGCAGAGAATTAAATTAGTTTAAGCATGCATTTTCTGATAGCAAATTGTCACAGTCACTTTATTGTTATTACCATTTAATTTGCACTCTTTCGCAATAACAATGCTGCTCATTAGGCTGCTGCTCTGTATAGACTAGATGCAACACTGCTGCTCTGTTCCATCCACATTCATGCACATACTGCCTGTTTCTTATCGGATGAATGTCCTCTGTCTTTGCAGTTGTTTTTGTAATATTTGTTGTCTGTCTGCACTCGTTAGTCCTATCTGCACTTGTCTTGTGTTCTTTGCGATGTTAGATGTTGTCTCATGTGTAGCACCAGGGTCCTGGAGGAACGTTGTTTTGTTTCACCATGTACTGTGCATATGGTTAGAATGACAATAAAACCTACTTGACTTGAAATTGGAATGATTTAAATATATTTGTATTTAATAAAAACATACTGTAACTAATCTGTAATAATGTAACTTCTGCTATTTTGTTCTTTAGGCCTGCTAAACAGATAAAGTTTCAATTACAGTGTTCCAATTTAACTGCCAATGCTCTTGGCAAGACTGTAGCAGATAGTGGATCTTGGAGCAAATTCTGCAAATGAAGAGTTTTGGTTGACTGGCAACGTCAGCATCGAATTCCAACATAAATTTACAGTCAAACTATTTAGTCTAAACCATGTGCTAAACCATGAATCAGTAGAATTCCTCACATAACAGTTCTTGCTTAAATAAAGTAAATTTGATTATACTAATGTACAATTCTAAAAAAACAATTCTGAAAAAACAGTTATGTTGAACTAAATAAAATACGGTTCACCCACAATCCTTGAATATGCTGGTGCCACTTTTAACTGTATATTTCAGCCAATACGTTCATCATTTTACTACATTACTAAATCTTAATTTCTGCTCTTCCTGAGTGAAGCGCATTAGTAAATATCAGTTTGAAATCTGTCAGATCTAAACATCTGTCTGATGAAATGTTTTTTTTCTAGCCAATATATTACAACATATATATGATATATGATCCTGATGTCATCTTACATGTCTACACTTTCTTCATGTGAAATGTTGAAACATACGCTCCGTAAAAATTCCAGCAAAATTAATGAAACAAACATGATTCATAATTCATCTTTCAAAAAGGGCACCGGTGACCTAGTGGTTAGGGAGTTGCCCTGGAAAATTGTGGGTTCAATTCCCTCACCAGTAGGTTGCCCTGAGGTACCCTTGAGCAAGGTACCATCCCCGTCACTGCTCCCTGGGCGCCTTCACAGCTGCCCCCTGTTGCACGGTGTGTATTTATGCATGGGTTAAATGCAGAGGTCCAATTTCGTTGTGGTTCACTGTGTGCTGTGTGTACTCAATGACGATAATAGTCACTTTCACTAAAAAATAATGGAAAAATGCACAAATAATCTGAATGTTTTGTGCATTGGTCATTATACAGACACCACAGTAGCAAAGACAAAATGAACCAAGAAGGCACTGTAAGACATTAAGGCATACCTTGACCACAGGCCCAGTTTTTGTGAGACAAACAAGAACATTGTCTGGTTTCAGGTCTCTGTGGACTATCCCGAGTCCATGAAGGAAAGCCATAGCACTACTGAGCTGCAGTATAACCTGGTGGTTGCGTTCAGCATCCGGATCCCTGGACAGCATATACTGGTTTAAATCTCCTCCCTCACAATACTCCATCACTAGCCACAGTGCAAAGCATCGCTTAGACACCTCTTCTGGGGATGTTAGCCTTCGCCTTGACCTGGATATGTTTCTCCTTTGACTTTTTGAGTCTGTGTCCACCACTCTCCCTTTAAGAGCACTTTCTACAAGGTCCAGTGGCAGCCTGCCTGATTTCAGAGGCTGTAGTGTTTTTGGTCCAGTCTGCATAAAGCAGTTGTACAAGGCAATGACATTAGGATGGTTCCTGGCGGTAGCTCTCATGGCCCACAATTCTTGCAGATAGAGTTCAATGCTTTCAGGGCTACAGCAGGGGAGACGTTTAATAGCCACTGTGTCCCCCCGTCGACCCCACCAGCCAGTCTCTGTTACACGGCCCTCAAAAACTACTCCATAACTGCCTCGACCTACTTCTCTCTGCAAGGTGTACACTTTGTCCATCTTCGCAACTGTGCTCCTTTTTAAACACAATTCATTGGCGGCCAATGAAACTTGATCCACCTGCAATTGGAGCACAACAGTTGATGTTTATATTGTATTATATTATAATATACACACATGTGCATATGCATAATATATAACATTTATTTATTATATATTTATACACACACACAATATACAAAACACATACATGTACAGAACACCAGAAACAGCCATAACCTACTGGAAGTGCTTCACAACGAAGTCTGAGGAAACTAGCATTCTTCATTTATCTCTCCTGAATATTTGATCAGTAGAAATACAGGGCTCAGTTTTATTATGCCAACACGAACATTTCTCAGTGTAAGCACTTAGTATAGTTTCCACCTTTAATTTGCACGATGTGTTCTAGCTTCTCACAGTTAATTTAACTTCTCTTTTTTTCAATCAGTAAACCTACTAGACTACTGGTACTAAACAAAATGTCAGTCTCAATACCAGATTTTACAGAATTATTCAAACACTCCTCACAAAAACAAAAACACTGCAAACATCACAGTCAATTAAAGTGCAAGTGATAAATGTGATAAATGGTCATAAATAAATTCTGGAGAGACGAGTTTAATGCTCTCGTATGTAGCGTCGACAGCCTGAATGCCTTACAGGGTTTTATTCAACTTTAACTTGAACATGGAGATAAGATACTAAACGCTAACCAATCAAATGTCCAACTCAAAGAAATATCATTGATGAAGTGTTGGTATAAAAAACAAAAAAACGTGTTAATGTTAGTCAACTCCCAACACTACAGGCCTCTTCAGCAGAGACTAACGGCCATATTACAAAGGACCAGCTTAAACTTTGCTATTCGTCGTATAAAACATATAAAAAAACGTATGAAACTTTACTCACCCATTAGAAAGCTTTAATTGAGTGTTGCCAATTCGCTCACTGTAAATAAAGATAAAAATGAGAAACGCTCACCAATAACAAACATGGACGCTTAACAAAAATCAAATCCAAACAACAGACTTGCGGAACTTCCGGGCTTTTCAGACTTTCCCGCGTTAGGCATAACGGCGTCATTCTATTGGACAAAATTAGCTTCCGACGTAAAAGCACATCCAATCAGTAAAGAGATCGTCATTACTGATTCAAATTCAACCAATGAAATTAGTTCACGAGCCAGCATTCTTTTTTAAGGGCTTTCCGGATCTTTTCAGTGAGTCCGATCCAACAAGAGTCGGCTCTCGGCTAACATAATTTTTCTTTATTTATTTTTCATCAGCATCTTTGCAGTATTAAACAATTAAAATTACATCATGCTTCTTATAAAAGTAAAAAAATTCAAAACTCTCAATACACTGTATTGAGAATAGCACAAAATGTATATTGTTTTAAGAGCTATTTATTAAGCTATTTGAATCCCTAGGAAAATCATTGTGTCCCTTTCCTTGCTCAATGTAATAAAATAGGAATATAATACATTTTTAAAAGTTAAAAAACAGTTTAAATCAACTGCTCAAAATAAATTAGAAGTGCATCTCTTGCAAAACAAAATACACAAATAAGAAAAAAGTATTGGAAGGCTTGTATTTATGTCTGACTCCTGTGCAAATGCGGCCAAAATAATATCTGGGTACATGTCCTTCTATCCCACACTTAATTAGCAGTGAAATTATAAAAATAAAAATGGCCTCTGACGCTAATCCGCTCTCAATCGTTCACCTTAAAGAGTCGGTTCAAAGAGCCGACTCCTCCGTGATCAAAACATGGAGATATAAAAGTGACAACCCTTGTCATTGCGAGGTCATGGCACACATGAACCACAACGAAATTGGACCGCTGCATTAAACCCATGCACACTCAAACCCATGCAGCAGTGGGCAGCTGGGGAGCAGTCTCTGAAAGCGCCTGGGGAGCAGTGATGGGGACGGTACCTTGCTCAAGGGTACCTCAGGGCAACCTATTGGGAAGGGGTTTGAACCCCCAATCCTCCGATCATGAACATATTTAGAACGTATTTAGAGCTGACTGCAAGTCAGCTGAAGTTAGCAAGTGAGAGTTGGTGAAAATAGTAGAATGTGTTTTACACTGTAGACCAAAAGTACTTTAGACGTATAAAAATCATAAAGTAAACATGTTTAGTTAAAAGCATTAGTAAAACTGTTTGGCCAGTGTTCTTAGTAATGGTCCTGGAGTACTGTTGCTCTGTAAGACTGAACACATACACTCAGAAAGGGCTTTTAAACAGTGCATTATTTTCATCAGGTATGAAGGGAGCAGGGAAAGCTCTAAAATGTTTAGAGTGGTAGTAGCCCAGGATCAGGACTGAAAATCACTTTAAGGTGCATCTGTTTCTTCTTTCACATCATCCTGTAACTCCAGCCCACTGGATCACAAGCATATTACAGTCTGTATTCTATGATGTTATATGTATGTTACAAATCACCATTGAAATATATACCATATAACATTGAGGACTTTAAAATCTTTACATTCTGATCCACCTGAGGCCATTAGACTGAAAGGTGAACCTGTTCAGAACCAGCGGTAACAACAGGGTGTCTGCTGTAGCACAGCTGTAGTTATAACTTTTACAAAATCTATTGACTTCGTATCTCTTCTGGTGGCAACTGTCTGGCTAAAGCTTCATGTTTGGAGTCTGACCCTTCATTCAAGGGAACTTAATCTGTCTTTCAACTTGGTTTACCTGGTCTAATTATTGGCTAATCGTTTAAAAAAAATAGTTGTTTAGACCCAGATCCTCCCAGATTTAATTGACAGACTTCACTTGGTCCCACTTTTGCTAAACAGAAAAGCTTAGAAAACACAATTAAAGCTGACTAATCGTGGTGGATATGTTTGGATAGAATCCCGACATTCATGGAACCTATTCCAGAGTAACAGAAGATAAGAGCAGCAATTTCATTTGTTTATTTTTTTTGCACAGGTTTATGGCACTTATTACATAATCCCCAGTTTTATTTTTACAATTTACAAACTGAATGTAATGAAGTGTGTTTTTGAGTTGGGATAAGACTTGTATGTAAACAAGAAAGAGCAAAGAACAACAACAAATTTAATTTGTATAGTGGCTATGTTGACTTACTAAATCAAAAAAAAGTCTATTTATTGTATACAAGTCTCAGAATTCATTTATTGTAGAATAAATCTCAGAATTTATTATTGTATCAGAATCAGCGTTTTAATACTAATTGTGGCTGTAATGTAGAATTAGCTCATCTAAAGTACAGGTTAAAACACAATGAAAACTAAGCCAGTGCGATTAAATGTAACTACACCAGATTGTTTATTTAGGCCCAGGTTAACAAAGCCAACCAGCACTTTTACCCAACCGGGTACTGGTGAACACCGGGCTGCTATTGGCTGAAGGAGACGGCAAGGCATGTCTGGAGGCAGGAGGAAAGAAGGAAGGGACTTTGAATGTTGGTGGTATGACTGAAAAAGGGAGAAAGCTAGCTGATATGATGGAGAGAAGAATGGTTGATGTTTTGTGTGCAAGAGACTAGATGGAAGGTTAGGAAGGCCAGCTGTATTGGAGGAGGGTTTAAATAGTTTTAGCATGGTGTGGATAGAAAAAAAAGAATGGGGTAGTTATTATTCTGAAAGAACAGCATGTCAAAAATGTTTTGGAGGTCAGACAGAATGATGAGTATAAAACTGGTAATCGAAAGTCTGATAATGAATGTTGTTAGTGCATATACCTCACAAGTTGGGTGTGAAATGGAAGAGAAATAATTCTGGAGTGAGTTTGATTAAGTGACGGAGAGTGTACCCTGGAGAGAGAAGGTGGTGATTGGTGCTGACTTTAAAGGTTATGTTTGTGAGGTGACGGTAATAGGTAGATGTGATGTTAAGGAGAGGAATGCAGAAGGTCAGATGGTAGTGGATTTTTCTGGTACATATTTTTAAAGATAATACGGACCACAGGGTGACATTTAAGAGTGGAGAAAGATGCACACAGGCAGGTTGTATCCTTTGAAGGAGATTGGAGACTGCAAAGTAGTGAAAGGGGAGAGCATAGCTAAGCAGCATAGAATGGTAGTCAGTAGTATGACTTTTGAGATCAAGAAGAGGAAAGTAAGGGCAGAGTAAGGATCAAGTTAAGACAGACACTAGGGGTAGTTCACAATTACCAGATTGCTGGGAAACAATGGGTGAAAAGCAAAGTGGTGAAAGCTAGAAAAGTGATTGGTATGAAATCTGGACTGAGGATAAAGGATAACTAAAGAAATACACTTGCAAGTGAACAGAGCATGTTGGTCAGATGAGGGAATTTTTTGTGGAACTGATGAAAAAAAGTGAATGAGAGAGAGAATGTTGGATGTCCTGAGGACAGTGAGCCAGGAAGTGCAGTGAATTAGTAAGACTGAAGTATGAGTAGCTATGAAGAAATGACATACCAGATAACATGTCTGTGAATGCATGGTAGTGTGTGGTTTCTAGCCAGATTGTGTTAAGCAGTCTTGGAAAGTACAGGATGCTTGAGGAGTGGAGAAGAAATGAACTGGTTATTGTTTTTTTCAAGAATAAGGTTGATGTGTAGAGCTGTTGCACCTAAGGGATACATTTGACCAGACACAGCATGAAGTTATGGGAAATAGTAATGGAAGCTTGGTTAAGAAGACAGTTGATGGTTAGTCAGCAGCAGTATGGTTTCATGCTGAGATAGAACTCTACAGATACAATGTTTGCTCTGGGGGTGTTATTGGAGAAGTACAGAGAAGGTCAAAAAGAGCTGTTTTGTTGAGGTGCATAGAATAGAGTTGGCAAAGTTGGAAGAGTTTAAACAGCTGGGGTCAATGGTTTGGGCAGGGCTGAAGAAAAATTAAGAAGAGAGTGCAGGCATATTATAATGACTGGAGAAGAGTGGTAGCGCCTGTGACATGTACCAGCAAGAATGAAATGAAAAGGTTTACAGCATGCCACTGAGACCAGCTAGGTAATGTGGGATGGAAACATTGGCACTAACGAAAAGAAGGGGAACTGGAAGTGGCAGAGTTAAAGATACTAAGATTTGTATTATATTGGCAGCGACAATGACAGACAGGATTAGGAGTGATTAAATTAGAGACAAAGTTAGAGTAGGAAGATTAAGTTGGTTTGGGCATGTGCAGAAGAAAGAAGGGAAGTATACTGGGAAAATGATGTTGAGGATGGAAAGAGAAGAAGAATGCCAAAAGGAGGTATATCAATGAAATCATAGAGGACAATGCAAACAAATGATTTACTGTGGTGATCACTGACAGAGGCAGAAGGAAATGGTATTTTCATATCATATGAGCTTTAAGAATGCTTGTTCCAGATTTTGGCCAAGCAGAAGTTGAAGTGGGATAGATTATAATGTAATATTCAAGGAGTTACGACAGATAGGCCACAGATACCACAACTATTGTGGAAGTAGTGAAAGCCAGAAAAGTGGTTGGTGAGATGAAGGAGGAGAAGGAAATTTTTTTCTTGTGGTTAAAACTTTTTTGTAAAATAGTGTTTTAGTAGTCAAGTAGGTTTTTATTGTCATTTCAACCATATACAGTACTGTGCAAAAGTTTTAGGCAGGTGTGGAAAAATGCTGTAAACAAAGAATGCTTTCAAAAGTGGAAGTGTTAATCATTTATTTTCATCAATCAAACAAAATGCAGTGAATGACCAAAGAGAAATCTAAATCAAATAAATTTTTGGTGTGACCACCCTTTGCCTTCAAAACAGCATCAGTTCTTCTAGGTACACTTGCACAAAGTTTTTGAAGGAACTCTGCCGGTAGGTTGTTCCAAACATCTTGGAGAACTAACCACAGATCTTCTGTGGATGTCGGCTTCCTCACATCCTTCTGTCTCTTCATGTAATCCCAGACACACTGGATAATGTTGAGATCAGGGCTCTGTGGGGGCCAGAAGAATTGATGCTGGTTTGAAGGCAAAAGGTAGTAACACCAAATATTGATTTGATTTAGATTTTTCTTTTGTTCGCCTACTTTGCATTTTGTAAATCGATAAAAATAAACAATCATTATTTATATTTCTAAAAGCATTCTTTGTTTACTGCATTTTTTCCACACCTGCCTAAACGTTTGCACAGTACTGTATACAGTACATAGTGAAACGAAATAACGTTCCTCCAGGACCCTGGTGCTACACATAAGGCGACATCAGACACGACATAAAACACAAGACAAGGCAAGTACAGACAAGAACTAGGAGTGCAGACAACACCAGACAGTACAACAGAAAGGACATTCATCTGTGAGCTGCAGTATTATGAAACAAAGCAGCAGAAATTATTGGAGAATGTAACAGAGCAGGAGTGTTGTAACTAGTGCAAGAATAAATAAATAAGTAAATAAGTGGTGTGGTGAGTGGTAAGGTGGCTCATGTGCATGAATGAATGGTCATTAGTGCATAACAGGAAAAATTCCAGAAGTAGCAGGTTATTGTGAAGACATTAACAGTTCAAAAGTCTGATGGCCAGGGGGAAGAAACTGTTTCCCAACCTGGTAATGGAGGCCTCTATGCTACAGAACCTCTTCCCAGATGGCAGGAGGGAGAAGAAAGTGTGGGATGGGTGTGAGGGATCATCCACAATGCTGGTTGCTTTGTGGATGCAGCGAGTGGTGAAAATATCCTGAACAGAAGGCAGAGAGACATTGATGATCTTCTCAGCTATTCTCACTATTCGTTGTAGGGACTTGTGGTCAGAGACATTGCAGTTCCCATATCAGGCAGTGATGCAGCTGCTCAGGATGCTCTCGATGGTTCCTCTGTAGAAGATGGTGAGGATGGTTGGTGGGAAATGGGCTCTCTTCAGTCTGTGTAGGAAGTAGAGACACTAGTGGGCTTTCTTTGTGATGGAGTTGTTGTTGAAGGTCCACGTGAGGTTGTTGAATATGTGAACACCAAGACATTTGGTGCTCTGGAACATTTCCACTGGGGAGCTATTGATATTCAGTGAAAAGCGGTCCCGACGTGGTCTCCTGAAGTCTAAAATCGTCTCTTTAGTCTTGTCGACATTCAAATACTGCACCGGTCTGTCAACTACTATATCTCCTCTCTGTGCGCCACCTCGTCACCACCGCTGATCAGACCCACCACGGTTGTATCATCAGCAAATTTGATGATGTGGTTCGAGCTGTACTGTGGCTGCACAGTCATGGGCCATCAGTGTGGACAGCAGTGAACTGAGCACACATCCCTGAGGGGCCCTGTGCTCAGCGTGATGGAGTTCGAAGTGCTGCTACTGACCCTGTCTGCCTGGGGTCTCCCAGTCAGGAAGTCCAGGATCCAGTTACAGAGGGAGGTGTTCAGGCTCAGCAGCCTCAGCTTACACTCAGATGCTGAGGGATGATTGTGTGCATAACTGTCCTTTCTGTCCAGATGAGAAAGGGCCAGATGGAGGGTGGTGGAGATTGCATCATTTGTTGAGCGGTTGGGACGATATCCAAACTACAGGGGGTCCAGTGAGGAAGGGAGCTGAGACTTGATGTGCCTCATGACATGCCTCTCGAAGCACTTCATGATGATAGGTGTGAGTGCAGCAGGACGATAGTCATTTAGGCATGAGACAGATGATTTCTTTGGCACTGGGATGATGCTGGTGGTCTTTAAGCACCTAGGAAAACAGTGGTGCTCAGAGAGACGTTGAAGATGTCGGTGAGAACATCTGCCAGCTGTTCTGCGCATCCTCTGTACACACAACCTTGTATGTTGTCTGGACCAGCAGCTTTCCATGGGTTGACTCTCAGTAGAGATCTTCTTACCTCTGCACTGTTCAGAAAGAGAACCTGGTATTCCTCATCGTCATGTTGTTCGCCACATCAAACCGTGCATAGAAGCGTTTCAGCACATCTGGGAGGGATTTCTCACCGTCACAGGCAGGTGGAGATGTCCTGTAGTTGGTGAAAACCTTAATGCCATGCCACATGCGCCGCACGTCACCGGTGTTCTTGAAGTGGCCATGAATACTCTGTGCGTGAGCTCGCTTGGCAGCTCTGATGGCCCTAGACAGGTTTGCCCTCGCTGTTCTTAGAGCAGCCTCGTCCCCCGAATTGAAGGCCTTGTCCCGGGTCCTCAGGAGTGTGCGCACTTCCGCAGTCATCAATGGCTTATGGTTGGGTCGTGTGATGATGAGACAGTAACATCCTCAATGCATTTGCTGATGTAGCCAGTCACCAATGCTGAGTAGTCCTCCAGGTTGATGGAGTCAACGTAGATTGCAGCCTCCCTAAACATGTCCCAGTCGGTGTGTTCAAAGCAGTCCTGAAGAGCAGAGATGGCTCCTGTGGGCCAGGTCTTCACCTGCTTCAGGGTGGGCTTGACATGCATGATGATGGTTCTGTACGCTGGGATCAGCAGAAAAGAGATGTGGTCTGAGTGTCCGATGTGGGGGCGGGGCTCCGCTCTGTACGTGCCGGCCATGTTTGTGTAAACACAGTCCAGCATGCTTCTCCCCATCGTTGCAAAATCCACATATTGATGGAATTTTGGGAGAACTGACTTGAGATTTGCATGATTGAAATCTCTGGCGATGATGAACAGTCCATCCGGTTGGGAGTTTTGGAGCTCGCTGATAGCTCCATAGGGTTCAGCCAGTGCGCTGTAAGCATTAGCACTGGGTCAAATGTAGACCGCCGTCATAAAGCCTGCAGAGATCTCCCTGGGCAGATTTTCCCTAAACTGACAATAAATTATATGTGCTAGTGTATATTTTCATTTGCAGCAGAGATATGTAGATTGCTTAAAGAGAAATTTTAACCTTGCCCATTTCTGATTCTAATTTATTTAGTAAAACAACATGGCCTTGGTTGGGAGGTGTCAGTCAAGAAATAAAAGTGTGCTCCATTATTGCTTCCTTAAAATTTGGAATGTAGGTGAATTAGAAAGTGACTTACTTAGTATGTAACTGGCATATACATTATAGAATTTACTTTGAATGTTGTATTTATTGTAATTGTAGTCAGAGAATGATTATATTGATGAACAGGTTTTAACTGAAAGCAGGAAACTGCTTCTGATTTCCCATAAAAAAAGGACCTTTATTTCCCACAGTGGGGAGAGAGGCTGCTCCCTGTAAAAATGTGCTGTAAAAAAAACAGAAAGAATGCCTTGGGGAAATCCCAAAGGCACACGTGCACACATGCACGCATACATTCATTTCATTTCATTGTGCGTGTTGCACAACTGATGAAAAGCCTGTCACACTTCTGTTTCTCATGAAATTGGTATTGCCTGATACTGTCCTTTCTATGGCCTTATCACATCTGTTGATCACAATGCACATTCTCAAAGTTAATATTGTGGTTAAATAGCTTGGAGGAGTGGGGATGGTAACACAAGTTGGACATCAGCTAATAGTGTGAATTTCTCAGATGCAGAGCAGCACAATCAAATTAAAAAGCTTCCATCCATCCATCCATTTTCTTCCGCTTATCCGAGGTCGGGTCGCGGGGGCAGCAGCCCTCTCTCCGGCCACTTCTTCCAGCTCCTCCGGGCGGATCCCAAGGCGTTCCCAGGCCAGCCGAGAGACATAGTCTCTCCAGCGTGTCCTGGGTCTTCCCCGGGGTCTCTTTCCGGTGGGACGTGCCCGGAACACCTCACCAGGGAGGCGTCCAGGGGGCATCCTAATCAGATGCCCGAGCCACCTCATCTGACTCCTCTCGATGCGGAGGAGCAGTGGCTCTACTTTGAGCCCCTCCCGGATGGCTGAGCTTCTCACCCTATCTCTAAGGGAGAGCCCAGACACCCTGCGGAGGAAACTCATTTCGGCCGCTTGTATTCGCGATCTCATTCTTTCGGTCACTACCCACAGCTCGTGACCATAGGTGAGGGTGGGAACGTAGATCGACTGGTAAATTGAGAGCTTTGCCTTCTGGCTCAGCTCCTTCTTCACCATGACGGGCCGATGCAGAGCCCGCATCACTGCAGAAGCTGCCCCGATCCGCCTGTCGATCTCCCGCTCCATCTTACCCTCACTCGTGAACAAGATCCCAAGATACTTAAACTCCTCCACTTGGGGCAGGGTCTCACTCCCAATCCTGAGAGGGCATTCCACCCTTTTCCGACTGAGGACCATGGCCTCAGATTTAGAGGTGCTGATTCTCATCCCAGCCGCTTCACATTCGGCTGCGAACCGATCCAGGGAGTGCTGAAGGTCACGGCATGATGAGGCCAACAGGACAACATCATCTGCAAAAAGCAGAGACCCAATCCTGAGCCCACCAAACCGGACCCCCTCAACGCCCTGGCTGCGCCTAGAAATCCTGTCCATAAAAGTTATGAACATGATCGGTGACAAAGGGCAGCCCTGGCGGAGTCCAACCCTCACCGGGAACAGGTCCGACTTACTGCCGGCAATGCGGACCAAGCTCTGACACCGGTTGTACAGGGACCGGACAGCCCTTAACAGGGAATCCGATACCCCATACTCCCGGAGTACCCCCCACAGGAGCCCCCAAGGGACACGGTCGAATGCCTTCTCCAAGTCCACAAAGCACATGTAAACTGGTTGGGCAAACTCCCATGCACCCTCCAGGACCCTGCTAAGGGTGTAGAGCTGGTCCACTGTTCCGCGACCTGGACAGCTCCGCCCCTCTCTTTACCCGAGTGTCCAAGACATGGGGCCGCAAGTCCAATGACACGACCACAAAGTCGATCATTGAACTGCGGCCTAGGGTGTCCTGGTGCCAGGTGCACATGTGGACATCCTTATGCCTGAACATGGTGTTCGTTATGGACAATCCGTGACGAGCACAAAAGTCCAATAACAAAACACCACTCTGGTTCAGATCGGGGGGGCCATTCCTCCCAATTACGCCCTTCCAGGTGTCACTGTCATTACCCACGTGAGCATTGAAGTCCCCCAGCAGAACGATGGAGTCACCAGGAGGGACGCTCTCTAGCGCCCCCTCCAGAGACCCCAGAAAGGGTGGGTAGTCCAGAATGCTGTTTGGCGCATAAGCGCAGACAACACTAAGGACCCGTCCCCCGACCCGAAGGCGGAGGGCCGCCACCCTCTCATCTACCGGGGTAAACCCCAATGTACTGGCGCCAAGCCGTGGGGCAATAAGTATGCCCACACCTGCTCGGCGCCTCTCACCGGTGGCAACTCCAGAGTGGAAAAGAGTCCAGCCCCTCTCAAGGAGACTGGTTCCAGAGTCCAAGCTGTGCGTCGAGGTGAGTCCAACTATATCTAGCTGGAACTGCTCAACCTCGCGCACTAGCTCAGGCTCCTTCCCCACCAGAGAGGTGACGTTCCACGTCCCTAGAGCCAGCTTCTGCAGCCGAGGATCGGACCGCCAAGGCCCCCGTTTTCGGCCACCGCACAGCTCACAACGCACCCGACCTCTTTGGCCCCTCCCACAGGTGGTGAGGCCATGGGAAGGGGGACCCACGTTGCCTTTTTGAATTTTGTGATTTGCCTGTTCATCATCGCCGGAGATTTCAACCATGCAAATCTCAAGTCAGTTCTCCCTAAATTTCACCAACATGTGGATTTTGCAACAAGGGGGGGAAACATGCTGGACTGTGTTTACACAAACATGGCTGACGCGTACAGAGCGGAGCGGAGCCCCCACATCGGACACTCAGACCACATCTCTGTTCTGCTGATCCCAGCATACAGAATCATCATCATGCATGTCAAGCCCACCCTGAAGCAGGTGAAGACCTGGCCCACAGGAGCCATCTCTGCTCTTCAGGACTGCTTTTAATGCACCGATTGGGACATGTTTAGGGAGGCTGCAACCTACGGAGACCCCATCAACCTGGAGGAGTTCACAGCTTCAGTGACTGGCTACATCAGCAAATGCATTGAGGATGTTACTGTCTCCAAGTCCATCATCACACAGCCAAACCAAAAGCCATGGATGACTGCAGAAGTGCGCACACTCCTGTGGACCCGGGACAAGGCCTTCAAGTCAGGGGACGAATCTGTCTCGGGCCATCAGAGCAGCCAAGTGAGCTCACGACCTGTCTCTGATCAACAACCTGTCTCTGAATGTCGACAAGACTAAAGAGATGGTTGTTGACTTCAGGAGACCACTCTCCACTGAATATCAACACCTCACCTGTGGAGATGGTCCAGAGCACCAGGTTTCTTGGTGTTCACTTAACAGACAACCTCACGTGGACCCTCAAAAACCAACTCCATCACGAAGAAAGCTCAGCAGCGCCTCTACTTCCTACGAAGACTGAGGAAAGCCAATATTCCATCACCCATCCTCACTATCTTCTACAGGGGAACCATCAAGAGCATCCTGAGCAGCTGCATTACTGCCTGGTACGGGAACTGCAACATCGGGTACAACGGGTAGTGGGAACAGCTGAGAAGATCATCTGTGACTCTCTGCCTCCTGTTCAGGACATTTTAACAAACCGCTGCATCCGCAAAGCAACCAGCACTGTGGATGATCCCTCTCACCCGTCCCACACTCTCTTCTCCCTCCTGCCATCCGGGAAATTTCCGAAGCATACGGGCCTCCACTACTAGGATGAAAAACAGTTTCGTCCCCCTGGCCATCAGACTTTTGAACTGATAACATCTTCACTTATTGCTAATCTACATATCTACTAACTATTTGTTTTAATTGCACATCCGCACTTTACTCAAAACGCTGCTCTGTTACACTTTGTTACTCTGCTACACTGTCACACTGCCCAACAACCTCGGCTGCTTTGTTCCACAACACTGCAGCCCCCTGACGATGAAGGTACTGTTTGTGATGAATGTACTGTTTGTGATGTATGTACCGTCTGTTGTCTGCACTTGTTGCCTAGTCTTGTCTTATGTTGTGTCTTGTGTCTTATGTTGTCTTATGTCTTATGTCCTATGTTGTGTATGATGTCCTATGTGTAGCACTAGGGTCCTGGCGGAATGTTATTTCGTTTCACTATGTACTGTGTATATGACTGAAATGACAATAAAATCCTACTTGACTTGACTTGAATTGAAGGTCAAATGCATACTCTAGTCATCTAGTCATCAAATATGTTGCTCAATTTACAATTTATGAAGTGTGGATGCTAAAAATAGGGGAGAGGAAATTAATTTCTATGATAGGTAAAAGTCAGTTTTATATAATTGCTAATTATCTGTAATTAACTATAGTTAATTGCTAGCATCTGCTTCAGGCAGCCTCAGTTACTCTGGAATTTGTTATCCTTTTGTTATATTAATCATAAAATAACTCAGTCACTAGGAATGCACAAGCCAGTGTATTTATTTGTACTGCTCCCAAGCCTGGAAAAATGGGGAGGGTTACCTGAGGAAGGGTACTCAGTGTAGTTTAATATGAAGCTGGTTTAATATGAATGTGATAATGCAGAAGGTCTGATAATGACTGTTGTTAGTACTTATGCACTGCAAGTAGGTTCTGAGATGGAGGAGAAATAGGCATTCGGGAGTGAGTTAGATGAATTGATAGAGTGTATCCAGAGGAGAGAGAGTGTGGTGATTGGTGTGGACTTTAGGGCATATTGGTAAAGGTGATGTAGAGGTAATGCAGAAGGTTAGATGGTAGTAAATTTTGCTAAAAGGATGGACATTACTGTAGCGAATACATTTTGAGGGCATGGTGGTACATTGGAGTGGAGGAAGATGCACTAATGTGGATTGTATACTTTGCAGGGGGGGTCAGTCTGAAGTGAGCTAAAATAGTGAGCTAAACCGCATATGATGTTGGTCTGTAGGATGAGAGGCTCTGAAGGCAAGTATCAAATGGTGGAAGACTTTAAGGTTAAATTTTGGTAGTTTAGACAGGCACTGGGAGGTAGTAAAGAGTTACCAGACTGCTGAGCAACTACTGCAGAAGTGAAAAGGGAGACAGCTATGAAGGTTCTTGGCATCACTTCTATGCATAAGAAAGAGCATAAGGAGACCTGGTGGGGAAATGAGGAAGTTCAGCAATGTAGAGGCTGGTGAAGAAGAAGTTGGACAGTCATAAAAACAGGAGTACAAAGGGATGAAGCACAGGGCTGAAAAAGAGGTGGTGAAGGCTAAATATAAGGCTTATGAATTGTATTAGAGGTTGTACACTACAGAGGGAGAAAAGGACCTTTACTGATTGCCTAGACAAAGGGACAGAGCTGGGAAAGATGCGTAGCAGGTTAGGGCGATAAAGGACTAAAATGGGATCACACTCTTAATCAAGCAGAGCATGTTGAGCAGATCAGAGGAATACTTTGAGGGGCAGATGAATGAAGAGAATGACAGAGAAAAGGTGGGATGATGTGAAGACAGTCAGTCATTGTCTGCCGCTTGGCCCAAACGGGGTCGCGGGGGAGTGCTGGAGTCCAACCCAGCGCACACAGGGCAAATGACGGGGGTGACACACCCTGGACAGGTCGCCAGCCCATCGCAGGGAGGAGCGAGACAGGGACGGCAGCTTGCTCAAGGGTACCTCAGGGTAACCTATTGGGAAGGGGTTCGAACCCCCAATCCTCCGGCCAACTCCCTAACCACTAGGCCACCGCTGCCCACTGATGTGAAGACAGTGAGCCAGTAAATACATCGTATTAGCAAGGTCTAAGTAATGGCAGTTATAAAGAGGATGAAGAATGAAAAGACTGTTGATGACATACCTGTGAAGGCATGGAAATGTTTAGGAGAGATAGCAGTGGAGTTCCGAACCAGAACCAATTATTGAGCAGGAGTATGGTTTCATGCCATGAAAGAGCACTACAATGTTTGCTCTGTAAGTGTTGATGGAGAAGTATAGAGAAGGTCAGAAGGAGTTGCATTGTGCCTTTGCACACTTAGAGAAAGCATGTGACAGGGTGTCCTTAGAGGAGTTGGATTTTTTTTATGAGGAAGTCAATATTCACAGAGTGTTACAGGATATGCATGAGGGCAGTGTGACAGTGGTGAGGTCTGCAGTAGGACTGACAGATGCACTGAGCCCATTCTTGATTGCACTGGTAATGGATAGGTTGACAATCGAGATTAGACAAGATTCTCTGTGGACTATAATGTTTGCTGATGGCATTGTGATCTGTAACTAAGTCAGGAACAGCTTGAGGAGACCTTGGAGAGGTAGAGATATGCTCAAGAGATGAGAGGAATGAATGCCAGCAGGACAAATACAGAATACATAAGTGTGAATGGAAGAGAGGACAATGGGAAAGTTATGATGAAGGGAGTCAAGGTGGAGAAGTCTGAATACTTGGGATTGACTTGGCGCTGACAAAAAGACAGGTGGGGGAGCTGGAGGTGGCACCTGGAGTTAAAGCTGCTGAGAGTTGTGTTTGGAAGTGACCTGGATGTGCAGAATTAGAAACATTTGAACATTTATTAAAAATACAGCTGAGGTTGGATAGTTTGGTGACACAGTCAAAGAAGCAAGATTGCATTGGTTTGGACTTGTACAGAGGGGAGATGAGGAGTAAAAGAGAAGGATACAGAAGAATGATGCAGACCTGAAAAAATGGAAATGGATTATACCCTCAATGGAAGCAGCCAAAAGAACAATAAGAAGAACTGCATAATATCTATGGCATTATAATTGAAAATAGTAGTGCAAAGTGCAAATTATTCAGTGACATTCATGGAAAGCCTTTTTCCCTAGTGTGCTTGTACAGGGATGTTTACTGCTTAACCTTCAGAAACATGCTTTAGTAAACTGCAGTTGGGGATTCTGTAGATTTTCTTAGTGTGTTAATTTATTCTATAGAGCAGTTAACACAGTTCCAATTACAACAACAAAACTTGCTTGCTAGCTTGCTAATTAATTTGATCATGTCTCGATATGCTTTATCTCAGAATTAACTAACATAGAGCAAGGGACTTTGAGCTGGTATCTACAGAATAAAAATGGTACAGCCCACTATGAGGCTGCTCATAATAACAAGTGTCTTTCTTACATGGCTGGAGAAGAATAACTTATTGTTTACTAAAGCTATTTAAAATGGGGGGAGCATTGTCTAGCCATTTATATTTTTGATGTAACTTTTCATAATGTTTTAATTAGAAGGATGACAGAGAATCTAGCATGTTAACTCCACCAATCCATAGAACCTAAATAACAGGCCATATAAAATCCATTTTTTCTGTGATGTTTCAAAGGCAAATTCTTTTATATTAAATGGCCCACCCCCATTCATGTTGAGGTTATAAAGAATATATCAGTCTGGGCTGCTTTTTGAACTCATTTATATACATACATTTTAAAGGCAAATTATAATATGAAAAAGCATGTTTATACTAAGGGATAGCAGGACACAGGGAAATTGACATGTTAAAAATTTTTTACAAATTTTAAAAAGATATGGGCCCTTTAGGTGATCTAAAAGCTTAATCTATCCACATGATCTATGCTCATGTGCTCCTCAGTCCCATTTCCTGAATTTTGAAGTTCTTCTGACTTGGTGTGTTTATGTGCTTTTAAGTAGGAATGTGAAGACAACAATATAGGTGCACTGTATTTTATCACATAGACCTTTTAAACAAGACATTTACAATGAAAAGCAAAGGAAACATATCAACTGAACCATGACATACTGATAATTATAAGAATGTGCAAGATAATAAGAAAACCTGTATTTGCTTAAAAGATTTGTGATGTGCACTTATGGACGTGCAGCTTAAAAGTTACAATATACCAATTTGCACCTTTAATAAAGAGTAATTACCATTAAACTTTGATTTGTTTTCATCTGCCATGGTTCCACTTGTATGCTACAAGCAACCCAAGAAGTGTACCAGAATTGTGGCTGACATGCTGACTTGCATTAGCTTTCACATGAATTTTCCCAGTACTGAATTCATTTGTCTGATTAAAAAAAAAAAGATTATTTTATGGCATTGACCTTGTTGTTCATTATTCATTTATCATTAATTATCCATTTGGTCTCTGTACTGCAAATAAATAAACAAATACAATGTTTTTGAGATAAGGAGATATATAAACAAGTAGGCAGAACATTACTGACATTAGATGGCAATGTTTGAGGTGGAAACATCTTATTTTGCTTCATAAGCATAGTATTTATCAAATTTCCACTAGAATGCTGCTGATTTCTGTTGGCAGTTGCATATGGACACTTTAAGCTTGTTGTTCCTTGCACCAGATATCTAGAATAAATTCTGATCCAAAATAATGATAATATGATAAATATTACTGATGTGATAAATAATTGTAAAATGAAATGTATTATATTTAGGCCAGTCTTTGTTGATGAAACTGGTAAAATAGCTGATGTAAATGATTTGCTTTTATTTCTGTTATTGTTATTAGTGCATAAAAATGGGGCAGTACAGTCGCCTATTGCCCTGGTAAGGACGAGATAGGCTCCTGCATCACCTGCGACCCAACTCAGGACAAGTAGCTAAGAAAATGAGTGAGAGAGTGAGTGAGTGAGTCCATGCAATTCATCCATCAAGCACAAATAGAACACTTTCACATTTTTGATATTTATTAAGTTGCTTGACTGTACCATCATGCTTTCAAGTGAAAGGCTTCTTAGATTATTTATTAATATTTGTTTGTATTGTAAACAATCGAGTAGGGATTTTTGATTGATTGCATGAGACAGGCAGAGGGTTGAGAATCCATGTGGTAAAACATACTAGTCTAATCCAAAAGGTCTAAACCTAAATGTTGATGTCCTTTCAGCTGGGATACAAAAAAGATCATTTCTATTTCAAATATGACATTGATCTTAGCCTGACTGTTGCTTTGTTCCTTTAAATTGAAAACCAACAATCTTCCCCTTTTGACTATTTCATTTGTTTCTAGTTCAAAGCACAGCACGTATGATTGCTTGGGGCATAAGTGTTTTTTAGTTCAGTTAATTGAAAGAGTAAGGTACAGTAGAGTCAGTGCATGGAAAGATTCTGGCAGAAGCTACCAGTGGGTTTTTTTTTGCCAACTCTAGCATTAGATTAAAATTATTTATTACCCCTGTATTTGACAAGAATGAAGGAAATCTTCCCCTCACTGGTGCAGTAGAAACTGTGAAGCTTCACACTTAATTATGTTTCTCTTTAAGAAGCAAATGGCATTTTTGAACCATGAGTCATTTTTTGTCTCTCAGTCATTAGTTCAAAGGCTACATTTTCATAGCACATTGAAAGGGTTCAATTGAATTAACAATATATAACCAGTCTAACTTACACTTTCCAACAAATATTTCAATTTGAATTTGCTTCCATAGAAATTCCTTCAAATTTTGGGCCTCAAACAACCTTATATAAAGCATGTCTATTTGATCAATGTCAGTAAACACTTTTTACTGTCATACTCCTTTTTTCTTTTAGATCGGTGAAATCAATTAAAGCTCCAGTATTATTAACCATCAGCCAAGTCTTGGCAGCTGATTGCCTCAAGCTGCCCCCCGTAAACCAAGGCCATGTCTTCCCCAATGACTTGGGCACGCATCAGTGCTTTTCATCGCTTCATAAGACAATAAAACTTTGTGCTGGGAATGATGAAGGGGTAGCGAAATGGCTTTGAGCAGAGCCTGCTGTGCACAATGCGTCACACAGGTGAATATGCCTGCTCACCTAATTGCATATTTTGTGGGGAATTGACTTTTCAATTTCACTTTGGGTGGTGGAGGGGTGGCGATATGGATGGAGGGGTTTAGTTTTATTCCATCATGTGTTTGGGACACGACGCTATGGCTAGATTTCGGAGGCACCTCTAATATGATGTGGCAAGCAGTCTGATGAATTCCTTCTGTAGCAGACTGGAAGATTTCTATTTGGGCATTCATTGTGTCCAGGACCAAATATAAGCTAGCCAATATGCAAATAGAGGCAGAATCAGCCAGAGTGATAAGCCATTCCCGTTCATTTCAAGGGCTGCTGGTTTACGATAAAGTTAATCAAAGATCAAGTCCATCTCATGAGCATATGATATTTTGTCCTTTTGCACAAGAACGTAAACATTTGTTGCATGGCATGCATTTAACATGAAACTGTCTATTGAGTGGTTAATTACAAATGAGGATTTATGCTTATTTTTGCTTCTAATCCTTTTAATAAGAGAAAGCTTATGAATATCAAAGGATGTTGCTGGCATATTCAACACTGGCTTACCCAGACTCACACCAGCTACCACAGCGAATCTGAAAAAAATGTCTGATCAAATTTTGGTTTCATTCCTTTTTTTCCATTTTTTACACAGACCACCTAGTGCGCTTTCATTTATTCTAGCATTTAGCATGTAATTAAGACTATTTTATTTACATTTTATGGATATTTCTGTCTGTTTGTCTCATCCATGTTATGTAAACTACTTCAATGGAATTATTTTAAATGACAAACACTGAAAAACTGGTTTTCTCTGTTTTTTAATAAAAAGTGTTTAATGTATTACTAAAACACTGTTACTTTTTTATTGTATGTAGGATATGGGTCCTTCAGAGATTAGGATAGCTGGTATAAGTTGCTGGGTTTACTCATTGAGATTTTCTCTTCTTCTGCAAATTTGAGGTTCATGATTTTGTTTGGTTCCACACCTGCAGGTCTAAATCTGCCACAATAATGTGGCTTGGATATGTGAACTTTTTGGCGCTCAGTCAGGTCACATTTCCCGTTAAATTTCAACATAATATTTGCAGTCATTGACTGCCCAGTATTTTCAGGTGTGTATATGTCAGCTCCTGTAGCAAGCCAAAGGAACCTAAGTCATCTTATATGAAACTCCATATAGGATATGCAAGGTGTGATTCATGTGCACTTTCAACATTGCTTTCGTCAGTGCTGACCCTAAGGGTGCACCCAGTAAAAACTGCTCAGCGATGCAGTTAGGGGTCCTCAAGGTGCGTTCTTGTTAAGGGAGCGTTTACCCCTCTAGATATTATTTAAAATGATAGAAAACCCACTTTTTTTTTTGTAAAATGGTAAAGATTGTATCTGGGTCTCTGAGTTACCTGAGTCTTTCACATGATGTTTGTTGGGTTTGTGGGAGTGGGAGGTGAAACATAATTATTACACTGTTGCACTGAGTGGTTACAAAAACTCAGTAGGCGTAATAGATTAAATGAGGTTTTGTTTTGGTGTACTAACAAAACTGTGCTGTTATATTGCAGTTTGTTTTTCTGCTACAGTGTTTCAGTAATGGCAAAAGCAGCTGTCCTATAGCAGTTATTGCTTTATATGGAATATTCTTTTTTTCAAAATGGCATTTCAAATTGGTGTGATGAAAAGGTGATCTTAGATTGAGGCTTCATTTTCATTAGCATCTTATTACAATTTTTTTTTCATTAACTTCCTAGCTGTCTCTTCCAGACATAACACTGAATACCATCTCATTGAGGAGCATATTCTAGGCTGCAAAATGTGAGTAAGGGAACAATGTTTTTAATAAGTGAGTGAATTACAAGCCTGGTGCCTCACTATTAGTAAAGACATTAGATTTTGTCTTTAATAAAAGTTAAAGATTGGAAAATTGGTTGGGACATATGGTTGTTTGAGAAAGGGTTTATTTGTATAAAATATGTTATAATTCAATTCAATTTCAATTTATTCTTGTATAGCGCCTTTTACAACAAAGTTGCCCCAAGGCACTTTACATTGATGGTCGATGATGGAACAGGTTACAGTAATAGATGTTAAAGCCGGACGACTACAATGTATCTATGTATCTCATACACTCATTTGTATAATTTACAAGATACTCTGTGGCATAGCTTCAACATGCCTTTCTGGTACCTTACTTTTTCATAGTGTAGAAAAGTGTGATTCATGTTTGCTCTCAGCGTTGCTTTTCTCAGGGACACTCAGTCCTGACCCTTGCTTCTTCCTTTTCTTCTCTATCAGGCCTAAGCAGTCCTGACTCTACTACCCATCAAGACTCCTCTTCGCCTCTGGGAACTTGTTTTTCTTGGGTGTGACACTTGGTAAATGATCTCCCATACGGTTCCTCTTAAGCAAAAAGACAGAAGGTTTATGGTATGTTTGGTCACATTTAGGCGACCAGCATATGATGTGTGAGAAGTGTCTCAGATTTTCTGTCTCAAAGACGTACAATTGGAGGATTTATTTATAAAATGTTATTTATTTTTATCTTGCTTTATTTCTTAGGGCGTTGTGGCAGTAGTGACGTTGTTTGTGATGGTGTTCACGTCAGCATTGACTAAGAGTTGCTAGTTCAGGTTATGCACAACTACATGCCTTAGAGTGCATCCCTGTCAATGGAAAGTGATGAGGAAAAGGCGAAGGAGGGGGGGTGAACCGGAGGAAGGGGAGTGTCTTTATAAGAGAGGAGAGTGAGAGGGTGCAGGCAAGCAGTTGAACGAGCCTAGAGGCTGAGAAGGGTTGGACACTGCTGCATCATTGAGAGGGGGAGGAGAAAGAGAGAGCGCAAAAGAGAACACTTCCCCAACACCACCACACAGGTAAGACTGGGTCCCATGTGTGTGTGTGTGTGTGTGTGTGTGTGTGTGTGTGTGTGTGTGTGTATGTGTGTGCGTGTGTGTGCGTGTGTGTGTGTGTGTGTGTGCAGGATGTGGACCATGTCAGAAAAGAAAAGTTGTACTTTTGCGACACACTATTGTTCTCCACTTCTGGAGTTTTTCTTCTTTTAGCTCCAGTTTAATAACAGTCATAGTGTTTTTAAGTTTTCTGCCATTTACAAGTGTTTTATTAAGTTGTTAGTCAATGTGGGAAGTTCATTAAGCACGTGCTAAGTAGTGTTTTCTATATTCACTGACTGTGCAGCTCTTTAAATAGCCTCTTTTTTTCCATTAGTCATTCCTCTTCCCTAGGGACCACCATCTAACAACAACCTTGCTGAAACTACTGAAACACACAGTGTACGGTGACAAAAAGTATGTAGTGTACTTTGTGGCACAGTTGGTCTTCCAGTTTCATGCACACTTTTAAAGTTATCATTGTTTGTTCCTGAAGTTCATGTAAAATTGTCAGTGCCATTATTTATGAAAAAAGACTTTACCATCCAGGTATGCAGTCTGTGCTGTCCTGAGCTTTGATCTGATACATTTTCCCCGCTGGCGTTGCTTTCAGGGAGACAGATTGCGGAAAATTTTGCACTCCAGTTGCAATTCAGCAGGCAGGTTTATCAGGAAGTGCCTTGTTGCTCACACTGTGCAGAATTTATGTATGTTTTTCAATTGCAGCTCATATTAGCATAATGCATTTTGTGCCAGCAACAAGTGTGTCATTTTACCCAGTCACGTTTCTTCTAACAAGCCATATGTGCCACTACAATATAGTTTCTGTCTTGCAAATTTCAAATGTGTTCTAATTTCCTGCTCACTGAATACCTGCCTGTGTGGCTTTCTCATGTAAACTGACAGAGAAATCACAATTTCTAACTGTAAGGTGAAACAAGACTAACATCTATCTATTATTGAACGATCATCAGTGAGGATTGTTTTATTGTGTAATTTATTAGGAATGCAGAAAAGATAAAAATCAGAGTAAATTTTGGAGGCAGAAAAATGTCCAAAAGCTAAAACTGAGAAACACAAATACCAGGGAACCATGGGCAGATTTTTAAAGGGTGGCACGTTTGGCTTTGCCTAAAAACAATCTTTTTTCCTCATTTGTCTAGACTGAAATATCCTGCTGTAACTTCTCCCCATCAAAAATCTAAGTACGTGTTTCATGCCTGTCAAGCCTGTATTAAGGTTGCATACAGGGTTTGTCCTGTTCTGTATTGTGTAGGTTTAGTGTCTGGTTAGTGTCCAGTAAGTATTTATCAGCTGTCCCCATGTGAGGCTAAATTAATATTGTTGTACCATGACTGCTATTATTCATACATCTCCCTCACTTCATTAACCTCTGCATACACCCCAGCTGCATATTCTCCTATGAGGACACTTTCTCCAAAAAAAAAAAAATGTAAAAGACTAATGTGCTCCATGATGAAATTCATTAATTCATTACTTTTTAAATTATGAAATTAACACAAAGATGACTTGTCATTTTTGGGTGTTATTGTCAAAATTTCTACTGCATTAGAGAGGCAGTTTCTCACATCAATTACTTTTGACATGCTATATTGATATTTTTTTTATCCTTAAAGCCATTAGATTAGGGACATTTCATGCATAATTGCCTACATCTATCAGGACATTACTGCATGTTCTGCAGGGATGCAAATCTATCAAGCCAGTTTTTGTGCACACAGGCATTTCTACTCATTTTGTCAATACATTGTACATGGAGCCAAACCTGCAATATGTGCTCACAGTATACATAATCTGTTGCGTCCAAAAATGGCTACTGATGAAAAAACCTCACAGCAAACTGATAAAATGCTGCTTTGAACTTGATTCTGTGAGCTCTTGTAAACAATAAAAAAATTTTAATTAAAAAAAAAAGATTTCCATTTTGGTTATTACATAAATTGCATAAAAGTTCTTTTTTTTTAATGAGCCAGGTCACTTTTGTTCACCAGCCATTGGCAATACACCAATCTCTAAGCAATACATTGTCATCTCACACGTTTTCAATGCATTTAATTTGCATAAAGCTGCTATCTGGCACCAAGATGTTAGAGGTATATCCTAAGTCCTGCAAGTCTAATTTGCCCAGAACTCCCCACTGATGCTCAGTTTATTGAAATTTAGTGAGTTTGGGGGCCAAGTTAACACCTTGAACTCTATCATGTTCCACAACCCGTTGCCATGAAGAAGTGAACTTCTGTTCTGCAACTGTGCTGGGGGAGTTATATGCGTCAATGTAAAATGAACATGAATGCCAAGACTCAAGATTTCCCAGCAGAACATTCCCCAAAGCAGCTTGGCACAGTGTATCCTGGTTCCATCTCTTCCTCAGGAGACATGATATAAAGATCTGCGGGATTGGACCAGACGCTCTAACCTTCACTTTCCAATCACATCAGTGATTTGTCCTTTTCTTTAAGCATTTTCTTAGTTGCCAGTTATTACATATTATGAGCACCTGGGCCCTGCTGTTTTGGAGGTGCTCTGACCCAGCTCTCTCCCTATAGCAATTTGGCCTTTTCAAAGTCTCTCAGATACTTTAGGCAGCAAAAGAATTGTAGCTCTATCTTAGTTCTCTCAGATGCACATGCTCATTTTTCCAGTTTTCCACACATTAGCTTCAAGAACTTATAAATCATTTGCTGCCTAAATTATCCCACCCCTTGCCAGGTGCCATTATAATGGAAAAAATATAAATATTATTCACTTTATATGTCAGTGGTTTTAATTTTGTGGATGATTGGTTTATACGCTCCTTAAAATTTAAGCACGCCTAATTTAAAACACCTACCCACATCCTGGCCTTAATTATTGCTCGTTATAACTGACTGAGTATGCTGCAGATGATTCAGACAGAGATCTATTTGAAAATTGCTGAATTCTTTAAGTGTTTGAAATGTGCTATGTGCTACTGATTACTTTCTGGGAAATGCTCGCTGAACGAGTTTAAATGATTGTAAAGTAAAATTCAAGAGAGGCTGTACTGCGTCACAAAGATTGGGTGGTGCTGCAGTTTGATACTGTTCATGCACTTGACTTACAAAGAAGTGCATGCCCTATGTTTCAGAGTGTGCACCTCAAAGTGTTTCAGGAAGAGTGCTGTATTTGAAAATGATAGGAAGCTTCTGAGCTTCTCCTCAGGCTGTATGAAAGGATTTGTCTGCGCAAAATTGATCTGTGCTGGTCATTCATGAGCTTTTTTTAATACAGTCTCCATCCCCAACAGCCATCATCATTTCAAATGGATGCAACTGGAAAGAAACCTGAGCACCTTAGAATTTTTTGAAGATGTGACAGACAACGTGTGCAGCCTTATACCTATCCATTTTGCACTAATGTTTAGCCCTTGGTGGCTGCTTGATTGAGTTCTCAACTTACTTTGCTAAGTGTCTTTGCCAATCGCCCTCCGATAATCACTCCCTCACATTCTTTTATGATAGATTCCCTTCCTGTTCCCGTGGGCACCATGAGGATAATGCAATGATTGCTGCTGCTTACCCTGTGGAGACATGTGGTGCATTGGAGGGAGAATAAAATCATTTAAAACAGGGTAGCAAAATACTCTTTTTGCAATAGACTCCGCAGCCTCCAGGCTATCAGTGCACTCTCAATTAAGGAGACAATATAAATGCAACTGCCTGAAAATTATTAATACAATGAGAAAGGCTTGATGATTTTATTACGATTCCATTGCAAAGGGCAAAATGCAATTGATGGATATAGCCAAAAAGGTGTTTTTCCATTCGCTGTGGAATAAACAAAGAAGAAAGGCATTTAAACATGGAGTGCCACTTCTCATAGGGGGAACAAGATATAAACAAGAAAGATATTGCTCCCATAGTTCTCTTAAATAGAAAGGAAAAAATCTGTGGACTTGACTACATTTTCTCATTCATAATAACTTTAGAAAGGTTTTAGAAATAATTTTAGAAAGAACCGTACACCGATTTGCCATTTTAGACTAGACTTACTTGGAAGTCTACAATTGCTAATCATATGTCCTCAGTTTCTGCACAGTTTACCATCATCTCTCTACCACCATAGCACCATCCCTAAAGATCAAATATTGGGTGGCAGGCTATACCAAGCAGTGAAAACAGCATGCTATTGGCATTGTTTTGGTCAGTTTGGTCAGTAGTGTAGTGGGCAGTGTCCCTACAGTCATGCAGACTGGGCTTCGGTCCCCAGCCTAAGTAAAACTAATTAAAGTCTTTGAGCAAGACTCCTAGCATATACGCATTTATTACATGATTCAACTTTTAGTCGCACTTAACAGGAGCAGTTACCAAATGCATTATTGGAAATGTTGTGTATTGCACATGAGTGTGCCAGATGCAGAATTTTCTGAGAACGGTCAACCACCTTAAATTTGGACAGTGGTGATCCCTGTTCACTGACTGACAGATTAGAGTTTTTTCTGATGAATTATTTAATTTAGTCACTATAAACATATAAATTGCACCTGAATAGCAGGAGTTATAAAAGTGGACAATAAATGTATCTGTAAAAAATATTCCATATCCAAGGTTCCTTAAAAAACCATAAGGGAATCCAACTGCATTGCTGTGACACATACCATACTGCAGACATCCAGACTCGTCTGTCTGACCAAGCTTATGACGCAGTTCAATCAGCCGAAAGATTGTGACCTCGGTTCTGGGGGGGTTGGTAGGGCTGAATGAAAATGGGCCTGACTGTTTACTGTGGAGCGATAGCATCAGGTGGCTCCTCCATGGGAGAAGGTGAACAGGCGGCGCTAATCGGATTAAGATTGCTTCAGATTAGTCATTTCACAGCTCTTCCCTGAGGGCACACTGGCGGAGGCTGGCAATCAGAGCATCTCTGCTGTGGGGGGAATACAGTGGTCCTACACAAACACCTTCAATGAGCTGTCACATTATTGGCGAAGGGTGACTTTCACTTTAGAAACTATGACAAAAGGGTGTTCGAACCTATATGTCACTGATATATTGTCAACACCCCAATGGAAATGATCTAGTCTAGATTGTATGGGACTCATAGAGTGGAAATCAAACTATGTGAAAACTAAGCCAATAGACATCATTCATAACACATTTCAACCAATAAGAACAGTGATCATTTTATATATCAGACATATAAACACAATACCAAAAGCAGACTGTTTCATTCTAATCTTTCATTAAATATGCCACATAAATGCTAGATATGGGCTTCTGGGAAAAAATAAAAATAAAATTAAAATATGAGCCCCATAAGTCAAACCTGCACTAAATACAGGCCACAGATATGTTTTTAAAGCGTCACTTTCTTATAAGCCTTCGAATTGCAACCAAGCCTGTTTTAAAATGTCACATACATTTGTATTTACTGTTACCTATAAGCACAGAAAACCGGCAGAGAGCTTAGAGAATGTCGCTGATTATCTCTTGTCTCTCACAGAGTAATCAGTGGCCTCACACTGTCTGTTTTAACTCTCACCCATTATCTCTGACAAACACATTTAATAGGAGATTATAGTAGGGGAGATAATAAAAAAGAGTTTCCATCAAGTAACTTTTAGAAAATTAATCGAGCTGCATTAATGGTGCATGAGATTAAATTGGCCGGAAAGTGCTTTTTGATAATTCTCCCATCAAAAATGGCCAAAGCAACTCAGAGCATCCCCTTTCTTATATAAAGCTGTAGTCTCTGCTTTAGATTTTGTGCATTAAACAAAATCTTTTTTCACCTTCACCACAGTTCAGAAGTCGATTCTTAGTTCATTGCACAGTTTGTTTAGAGGTGTGAGTATGGGTTTGCGTGTTCCTGGCCTTAATCTCATCGTGACTAATGTGTGCTGGCAGAGCGACTGAGTCAGAGTTTGACAGGAGATGCTTTCTCTCTCACTGAACCCCCTCCCACAACCCCCCCACGTTCCCTCATTTCCTCCTCATTATGCCACACATGCTAATTCAGACATCAATTAAGGCCTATGATGAGTTTTCTTAATGAACTCTAGAATACAGGAAAACCAGATGGTGAATATTTAATTTTGACATTTTTAACATAATGAGTGATAAGAAAGTGTAATCAGACGATGAAAACTCTGTTGTTGTTAATAGAGTCCATTGTTGTTCTTATGCTCAGAGATTTGGACCAAAAGGCAATGTGGAACCTTCAGTTGGAGGTTCAAGGCCATGATGAGCTGTTTTGTATAATGCCACTTTGGCCTTGAGAAAGACACTTCACTCAAATATGCCCCAGGCTGATCTTACACAATTAAATGGCATGTAACCTAAACATGCATTCATTAAATAAAACATATACATCTTTTATCATATACATCTTTAAGTCACATTTGTTAGCAATGTTGTAATATGTTTATGTACCATTCTCTGAAAAACCTTATGTATAGAACCTTCAGAGCAGGAGAGCTCAAATCCGGACCTGAAGAGCCAGCGTCTAACTTAGTTTTAGGATTTCCTTGGTCACACAGTTTTTCAATGAATTGCCCTTTTAGTTGGGCTTTTAAGCAGAGTATCCACCAAACTGTGCAGGAAACCGGCCCTCCAGGACTGGAGCCGTGCCCTCCTACTTTGTGCTATACTCCTGTACTACAGTTGTCAGCAACAAAAACTAAAAAATCTATCAGAAGGCTTATAATCCATCAGAGCACCAGTAGCATACCAGTTAGAGAAGAGGGTTTACAACCGAAGGGTTATTGGTTTAATCCCCTGGACAGGCAGGAAAGGTGTGGGAAGTGAATAATGCCTTCCTACTTCTGCATTCTGACTGACTGTAGTGCCACTGCCCCTGGTGTGTTTGTTCACTACTGCTGTATGTAGAATGAGTGAAATGCAAATGTCAAATTCACGGCTCACTCTTCACAAGAAACTTCAGTCATTTCAGGAGCAGCAGGAAGGAAAATTTAGTTCTTCAGTCTGGACGGTTTAGTACATAAAAGCCTTATTTCTGAAAGAAACGATGAATCAAATTTACTTGTATACATGTAAATGTATACATCATTGTCACATGAATGTTACATGAATACAATTATTGCACAAGCGTAAACTGAAAGACAAAATTGTGTAAAGGGAACATTATCTCAGATCTGTGAATAGTCTATAAATGCCTAGCCTATTTTTCACTCTGCCTAACCCTACTAACATAACACATGCTTTCTACACAGTGAATCCTGTAACCTGCTGGACACCATTTGGACCCATTCATTTTGGTATCTTCCATAAAGAAACCATGAAGACCCCACTTTGGACCCTTCTGTTGTTGAGTTTGTGTGTGCCAGGGCACAGCGACTGCCAAGGGGATTGTTTAACCTGTGCACTTCTCCTGCCTCAACAGCAGGCCTTCAACACCCTTGTGAGTCATCAATAATGCTCTCTTCACTCATTCTTATCATTCGCATATTTATGTGCAGAAGCAGCCATACGTTACATCATTGGGGTTGCTCTATGTTTTATGATTTTCTACACTTTCAATTTACAGTGAAGACACTGCTACTATAAAATAGCATTACTGTGTATTGGAGTAGTGCGGTCTTCAAAAAAAATTATCTGCATATTTTAGATACAATTATTACTACAAAATTTAGGGTGTAAGACAAATCGGTCAATAAGGATAAATTATGCATTTGTTATTGTAAGAAAATGAAATTTTAAGAGATATCTGCAGGTATATTTTTCATGTTTCTTGTAAAAAACCTCCAAATGTAAGCCCTTGAAGTTGGCTGAATTTTTTCTCACCATGACCCAATTAATCCCCACCACAAAAACAAACCCACATGTCAGATGTGCAATTTATTGTTTTGGTGCAAAATTTGACCTTTTTAGTCTATTTAAAATCTTTCTTTTTCAAGCAGATTATATTCTGAGCTCCTCATAAAGATCCTCTATAATCATTTTAGAAGCACAAGTGAAAGAAATGGAGGTGTATTCGGGTAATAGCTTTTGTGAATCTAAGTATCTCTTGAAAGATGAACACAATGTCAGCAAGAGCTTTGAGAGCAGTTTGTTGGGAGGATACAGCTGTAACCGATTGTTTTATTGGAAGGATAGATGAGGTAAGAAGCAGGAGAGTGCACAAAAGCAAATGGAGATAAATAAAATTCTGAGAAATTAGATGTTATACTTCAATAGCAGTTTGTGTTGGGGCCTTTATGTCTAAAAAAATGTTTACAGCATTTTCTTATAGTTCAACTGGGGAAAAAATGTATTAGTAAAAAGGGCTACCAAATTCAAAACAATAGCTCTGATGTAGTTGTTAATGGCTATATAGACCCAAACAGCAGTTGTGGCTGAAATGATCAGAGTGATATTTGCTCATCACTGACAGGAGGTGAATCAGCTGCTGAAGTTGTGAGTGGGAGCAAAGTAAGAGGCTTCTTACTTTAGACACATTGGCTTCTTCAGGGTTTTTTTTTTTCTACTTTGTGGAAATATTCATGCATAAAAACTATTGTCCACAGTCACACATACGCACATATAAACTTGCCTTCCATTACAATGGAAGCCTATACAAGTGTAGACCTAAACCCCAGTCAAACACATGTACATGTACATCTATAATATTGTGGCTCTGAGAATCCTCCTTAGCAAGCATTTCAATGAATAATTATTTTTCTGCAAATCTGTGCGTGCCATACCTCCTGCTTTATGCTGCCACTACTTTTTTATGTTTTTTCCCCGGCAGTGAAGATTTCTATTTGGTTTGTAATTGAAAGTCTGCCTCACTTGGCAAATTATAACCCTTGCCTACACCCACTTTCAGCATCACAGCATCAAAGTACCTGTATGCCTGGGCTCAAATCTGGGGCATAATAAGGATTTACACTCAGTTCACTTACCCTCTAAGAGCCTGGATTTAATCATGTCATTTCACCTTCTATTGCATTGGTCTGTTCTGGTAAAATCCCTATTTTGTTACCCAGGTCTCCAACACTCCTGCTGGAGATCCACCATTCCTGCAGATATGCTACCAAATCTGCTATTATTGATCCTACGAAATAATTTATTTGCTGAACTCTCTGATTCTTCTCTTCTGTGCAGAGTCTCGGCTAATCCCTGCCAGCATGGCATGCATATTCTCAGTAGCCATGAGGGAGGTTTCCAACAGCAGAACCTCATATCCTTAATTTGGCTTAATTGAGGGAGTCAGGCAGTGCAATATTGCGGGGAGCATTTGAATTTTTTATAACTTTATGGCTAACAGTTATTCAAAAAGATATGCAGTCCCCAAAAGATATGCTTTCAGGCAGCTTTTAATAGCTGTCATTTTGTCATATCATGCATGTTCTGAATACTTAGTCATTATTAACACATTTCGGAAATAATATTAACAATTTAAACAATTATTTTTTCTCAAGATTCCTTTGGTGATAGATGTGTGATAGGGCTGAAAGTAAATCTGAGTTTTAGTTGCACAGAATAAAAAAAATATAGAAAACATGTTGAACTAAAATCCAATCCATCCCTTTTATATGAGCTTTATATGAGATTATACAGATTGTAATGAATCTACTCAGGAGTGATTGTTCATGAAGCACTCAATTAGTAACTGTATTTTGGCTGCTACCAGTTTTCACCTTGCATACAATCTACATGTGGATAAGTTTAAATATGAAATAAACTAATCCCTCATGAAAGCGCTATCATTTGCACTGATCACTTATTTTCACAATTATACATGTTTTTGAAAGTACATTTTTAGGTAATTGAACACTACACTTCTTTAGTGAGCACTTGTGGCAATATCTTGATGGTCTTTAAAATTATATATCTGTGGCTCTCATGTCTCGGCAGGTGTGTTTGTTGGAGTGTGAGGCCCAGGCATCCCCAGCTCCCACTTGGGATCTATGTCACCAGGCGGTCATCTTGAACCCGGCTGCTCTGCCATCAGAAGAAGCTGCCATGACTAAGCGAGCAGAGGATGAAATGGATGAAGCAGAGCCGCTGGCCATGGTGAGTGTGGAGAATGATGGAAGTGTGGAGTTCTCAGAAGCTCTGCAGCGATTCCGCCATGCGGCACAAGCCCTAGGGTCTTCGTATGACCCACAGCTTGACTCCAGGATGGAGGAGGAAGTGGATCATGGGCAAAGCATGGTTTCCGAGGAGGAGGGGGATGAATCCAACGGCCTAGATTTGTCCAAACGCTTTGGCGGTTTCCTCAAGGGCCGCCATGGCTTCCGCAAGCTGGTAGGCTTCAGCAGGCCTCTACAAAAACGCTACGGCGGCTTCATTGGGATCCGCAAGTCGGCCCGGAAGTGGAACAACCAGAAGCGTGTGAGTCAGTTGCTGAGGCAGTACCTGAGCCTTACTGCCCGCTCAGGCCGCTCAGGTCGCCTCAACAACCCGTCCCCTGCCGGAGTCCGAACAAAGAACAGTGTCTAATCGCATGTACCGCAGCTCAAGACATGCTTAAAAAATATTCCAAGATATTGTGTTGATATCCACTGAGGAATGTTTGTTTTTGTTTTTTTCTTTTGAAACTTTGACATTTTCATGAAGCAGTAAAGCTCTGAGATCGAAACAAGTTCTAGCTCATTGTGCTCATCACTGATTGAAAAGTCAAACAAGCAATGTGTTCTGAATTCTCAGAAGCTGACATTCTTAACGTTACATTTTAACCTCATGACAAAAAAAAAGTGATCAACAGGTTATTTGTTCTGAACTTTCAGCAGCTGTGGTTATGAGTACATTTGAACCTTTCTCAAGTTTTAATCATGGCAAAAATAAAAGCAGTACATAGAAACTTCCACTGAGCACGTGCATCAGTATCACAGGAAGGTAGTTCTGGGTGTAAAGAGAAATTGCACCGAGAATGTTGTCTGTTTGTAAAAAGAAAAAAAGAAAAAAGCACTTTATCTTTTTCTCTTCGTACCTTTGCACATCACTGATTGCACCCTTTTATTTTGCCCCCAGGGGTGTCACATCATTCGGGGGCCCCTAAATAGCCATCAGGTAGATGGATGCTCTTCTTTTTTCTTTTTGATGAACATCATTACTCAGCTGAACTGAGCTGGAGGATGAAATTGAATTAAAGCTGCATCCCAAACCATGCACTTCTTTGTATCTGCATTGATAATAGTTGCAAACCATATTTTACATACTACATGGAAGTTTGCAGGTTTGAGATGCAACCAGACTCATTATATTAACAGAGTGTCCTGAGTAGGACACAAGGCTGTACCTTTAGCTCATGTGCTGCTCTAATGGATGTATGAGCTAAAGATACCCACTATATTCCAACCTGGGAGCCATTTTAGACCAAGTGAAGTGCTTCTCTTTTGAATTCTCTTTGACCACATTTTAAATCTTTGGAGCAATGCTGCCACCTAGTCCTTAGAGATGCAAACTACATTAACCCCCTGTTTTCTTTCATTTGGGGCTGATCCTTCCTCCCCTTTCATTCAAAGAATTTTGATGCTGTACACACACTCACTGATTACTTATGTGCATACATTACATTATTGTTCATTCATGTGCTATATCCATTGCTTGTTTATACACACCTTTTGACTTTGGATTTACAAATATGAACAAACTGTGTTTATTTTATAATAGGGTGTAGATTCAAATATATCAGGCACTGTATCAAATGTAACTGCTTGATAAGTTTCAAGTTTCAAACCTGGTTAAAGTGAACGAGCTTGCCTAAGTTCTCAAAGACAACAAAACACACCACCCCCACAGGTAATAAGCAACAGAGCCACAGCAAAAACCTTAGACATCTCTCTCAGTGCAACTGGTTCAATAATATGCACATGGACAGTTGAGCTGAGTGTCCTCGGACACTGCAGGTTTCTATCAGAATACTGAACGAAAGGTAAGAGAAAAGCGATAACTCAGGGTGCAGGATTGCAGGATGACCTGAATACAGCAGGAACAACAGTAATAACAGAGACAGAAATGTGTGATGGAGATTAGCACACGAGCCTTGACATAAACTAAGACTCATTTGGAAAAATCTGTCAAATACAACACGGTGGCTATAATTCAGCTTGTCATTGCATCCCTGGAATGCCATACCCACAGTAGGAGGTGGGAGCATCTTGACATGAGCTGTTTTTTTGGCGTTACACCCAGAGCGATGCACTGGGAGATAACAGAGGAGAACTTAATCTCATCAACCAAGGAATGGGAGATGTTTTTCAAACCTGGCCATGCATACAGCCAAGATATCTTTTCTAAAAATATTAAAAAAGTAAAGCTGTTTCTGTGGCCTAGCTGATCTCCAGAGAATGACACAAAAAGTTAATTGTTTGCTGTAGACATCTTGAAGCTATGATTGCCAAATAGGCTTTAAAACAATTTTTTTCTAAATACTCTTATTGTAAATACAAAGTCAAGGATGTGCATATTAATTTGAAGGGAATATAAAAACAGAAAAGTAGCGATTCACTCTAGACGTACTTTTATAGACCGTAGCCCGTCTGTTGCCATGCAAATGTCAGCTCCCTCTACCCCATTCGCTACTGAGCAGCTTCTGACCATAGGAGCAATGCTGACTTATTATTGAGGCACCAAGGTAGGGGCCTGTTAGAGTGTGATGCTGTAATGGGTGTGCTGGGCACAGCAGTGCTGCTGGACTTTTTACTCCAGTCACTAACACTGCTAAGTTCAGGGTGGTCCACCATCCAACATCCAGCCAAGAGCACCTCATATGGACAGACACTGTGGACAACATCAGATATGGCTGCAGTCCCTAACTGTACACTAGCAGAGTAGAATGTCAAAGGTTTGCATATATATGTTGCTTTTGTGCTTTTTTCCCCATAAACAGGAGATGAACCAGATCAGATATAGATTGGTACTCAGTACATACTGTGAGATGTTTTGTGAAAACACATTCTGGTCAGAGCAATTTGAAAGCAGGGCATCTAACAGGTGCTTTCTGGAAGCCTTCTTCCCTTCACCTGCATACTAGCATGTTTGCAGATGGGTATATTTAAGCATTTCATTTTTATTCGCTCTAGTATTACTTTGTGCAACTCTTTGAATCAGTTTTTTTTCTTCCTTTCTTTGCTTTTTTGCATTTGGGAGTGGTCTGTCAACAGGCAAACAAAAAATGGGCATACAGCTGCACAGTGTCCATTCCAGTATTCTTCATTTAAATGTAGTTTTGGCTTTGTGAATGATGTGAAACACATTACAGTTTTGGCTTTGTGAATGATATACAGTTCAAACAAATATTGCGGTTATTTTTTTCCAAAGTAAACTTTTCTTTTAGACCATTCAACTTGTACATAATATGCACACAAATACCAATAAAATAGTTTACTATTTCTCTTGTGATTTGTCATGCAACGGTCAGCTCCCCAAATTTGCATATTTTGTAATGCATGTTTTCACTCATCCTTCACCTTCGCCTGGTTTTTTGTCAGCGGTATGCTGTCATAACTTCAGATGCTCTGAATGCTCTAGAAAAGTTTGATCCATCAGACAAAAAATAACAGATTATAATACTGTTAGCGGATAACAAGGGACTTACAAAAGGAACGAGCCCAACTTGGTTTTAGGACCTAATCAAACTCCCTTTGAATCACCATTGCAATAGCACTTTGGTATTCGATCATAGATAATAGCTGCACTTATTCTCTCTCTTACTCTCTGGTCCTCTCATACGCTCTGATATGTGACTCCAGTCACACACACAACACCAAACTTCACTATAGCTTCATATCTGGCAGTTTTGCTTGATTAGGAAGCGCTGATAGGTGGGCATTAAATTGAACCCAAAATAATAAATGCATTAAAAAAAAGGGACTCTGAGCAGATAAGTACAAAATGAACATAAAACATGACATTACACTAGTACATCTTCCAGGCTAAAAAAAAAGAAAAAAAACAATTAAAAAAATGTTCAGATGTTCACAATATACCAAAATCTAGAATCACTTAAATAATCTCAGGGGTCATGTGCAGGACCGAGGGAGAAAAACACTTTTTTTCCCCCATTACAGGGTGATTTTTTTGTTTTTTGAAAGGGAAAAGAAATTGAAGGATCAGGACCATAGCGCACCGCACATATTCTCAAAAGCTAGCACCAGCGCTCACTTTACAGGAGAAAATACCCAAAACAATTTTGCTTTTTCATAAGAAAACAAAACAAAAAAACAGGTACAAAAGTGAAAAGAGGGGATCTTGCCATCCTTTACAGTGCCAGTGGTCGGAGGCAAGAAAAATGGCGATTCTTTCTCGCCTCCTAAAGTCTTTTTTTGCTTTTTTCTTTTAGTCAGGGAAGCGCTGACAGGCTTTCTTCCAGCGACAAGCAGTACACCACTGATCCCTGTGCTCCACACCATAAACCTTACGGCACTTTTTGGCCTCACCTCTGCCCTTCCTGAAAAGGCACAAGTTCAGAGTGTGAAGGAGATTTTCTCAGTCAGGGACTGCACTGAGTACAATAACACATTAAAATTCATGCTTCATTTAGCATCATAGTACTGTCTGCATACCTCGGTTACTGGTTATTCAGTTACTATATCATATACTAGTGTGTGTGTGTGTGTGTGTGTGTATTGCTTAGTGCTAAATGGAGCTGAAAGTACAATGGGAGGTGTAAAAACAGTGACTATTTACTAACTTCTACAAATTTCAACTATCAATATCAGCTAATTCCTCCAGCTTGATAGTGTAGCATTACTAACAGGAAACTCATCACTAAATATGGACTTTAAACAAAGTTCTCTAGCTATCATTAAAAATAAATGTTTCTATTTATTTCGTTTATTTAACCATCCTAATTCTTACATACAACGGCAGCCTGGCAAGTGCTACAACACAGAAAAGTGCAAGGAAATAAGGGGAAAAAATTGTTTTGCCACTATTCTGTAAAGCTTGTGCACCCAGGCGAATACAAACCTGAATGAGCAGTGGCCTCTGGAGGGTGATGCACTAACCGCCTGTGACCTGATTGGGGTGCTGTTCCGCTGTAGCCACTGCTCGCCCACACTGACAGAGCGGGTGCGGGTGGTAGTGATCTAAGAGACAAGAGATGGTTAAGAACCACTGAAAATTTTCTAATTTGAGTAAATAAAAAATGAGCTGGCTAGGAAACCTTCAGCGGGGAGGCCAAGTTACGCCTGAGATTTACCTGAGGTTTGGGCTGCAGGTCACCAGGAGGCTGGCCACAGGTGGTAGGAGAGTCAGGCAACATGGACAAATCAATGGGAGCACAGGCCTTTGGAAATAAGAAGACTTATAATGGAACTATTTTGGCTCTTGGAATGAACAGATCAAAGGCTAGCCTTCATGCTGTTCTAGGCATGTAACACATATGGCCACAGTGGAAGTCTGAACTTTTATCACAATTGACATAATTGTTCATTTTTCCAAAAAAAAAAATCATTTGGTGTCTGAAGTTTGTTGTTTATAATTTAATATTTATCATGAGGCTAAGGTAGCTAAAAAGAACCGGGAACATATTTAAATCAATGTGTCTGTAACATGATACAAACATACAACCTTCAGATCACAAAATGGGTCCTACTGCTGTTACAGCAATGCAATGTACATTTGTCCCATTAATGAGTCCTGCTGATTAGAAGGGTTTAGGCTTCTATTATTTGTTAGCTACGTTATCCTTTATGCTTTCAAATTTAGTGCAGAGAAATACTGAACACCAAATGTATCTTGGTTGTAAATGTGCATTTTATTATATGATACTTGTGTACATAGTAAACCATAGGTTTAATGAACTGGCAGAAAGAATAACCTGAGTGTGTCACCTGGTAGAGATGTTCTGTGTGGATCTGCCACACGCTGCTGGGGGCAGACTGACTGAGAGAGCTGGATGGGGGTGGATGGGGTACATGAGTGGACTGGCTCTGAGTGGAGCTGCAGGAAGTCCACGGCCCACTAAAGACTGAAGGAACAGAACATGGAGGTGTCGGCTCCTCCTCCTCTGAGGAAATTTCGGTGTAATAGAAGTCTTCTTCTCTATGGGACTGCTCCGAGCCACTGCTGAGAAAGGGAGATAAAATGAAAAATATAGTTATTAACTAAATCCCCTGCCTACTAAATAGTTGTACAGGTCAAAGTTTGGACACTCCGCAGATTCCGGAAACAAACATAAAATTGCAATTTTTTAAAGAGATATCATGTAGTAATACAAGTGTGATTCCTGAAGACCAGATGAACGAAATCAGAGGTGTGAAAAAACAGTATATATGCTATTGTCCAGTTTTAGTGTTGTATGAGGTAATAATTCACTGCTCACTTCCAGGTTTGTAGCATATATACCAAATAAATACGTTGCATTTTTTCTTCATGTTATAGACCCTTGTATTGAAATTCTGGGTTATTGTTTTTAAATCTAATAAAACATTTTGTCGACCTAAACCCTGACGGTTGATTTCAACTCCCTGATGAAGCTGATCAACTCACCCCAAATGAAGAATTCGAATGTGACGTTTCATTCCAACACGTGATGTCAGCACTTTTCCACAACCAGGCCACAGGCACCTATAAGCTCCCCTGCTCAAACTCTGTGCAAAACAAAGAAAGAGAAAAAGTGAGGAAGTGTAAGAATCAATTGCCAGGTATTTTTGCTCCAAACATTTTCACACTATCCAGATTTATGACAAATTGACAGATGGCCTTTATCACTCTCACCTTACACCTCCTGGTCTCTGGCTCATCACACATCCTTGGCTCCAGCTCCATTTGCAGTGCCTCGTCAACCGGTTGGCCCACACTGCCGTCTGTCTCTGTGACGGATGGTGAGGGGGCAGGGCTCACACTGCCATGGTCCCAGCTCCAGTAGCCACTACTGCCGCTGTCTGAAAGCTCTCCTCCACCGCATTCCATGTCTCCTGGAGCAGCTGGAAAATACATGCCAGAGACTGTAAGACTGGGCAGAGGTGGGTGAATGCAGGGCACCTTGGCCCATACCTTTTTAGTCAGTCCCAAAGCCAAAGGGTTTTTTCACTTTCTGTCCTGTTGAGCATGCGTTCAAACAGCTCAGTATTAGACTGCAAAATCAGTTTTAAATGGTCTGTAATGCAGAAGGCTGAGATTTGCTGTTCACTGAAAAAAATGAAATAAAAAAAAACTCTTAAAAATGTAACAAAATGCTATTTTGGTTCAAAGACACTGTAGGTGTTCAGAGTTCATTTCTTTAGACGAACACTGGAGCTATCACGCTAATATACCTAACAATTAGGCTAATATACCTATCAAGTTGGTAATCTCAAATAGGCTGTTTAATTTGGTTTCTAACACTGTACCAGATACTGTTATTTATAAACCTGGGCAAAACAGCTACAAACACTAGGAAGTTAAGGGCTAGCATGGGGTTCCTATTTTCAAAATGCTGGTAACACAATGTCCCTGGACAACTCTATGTGCTGGAAAGGTTGATGTAAAAAACTGACCATTTTGTTACAACTACTGACAGACACCTGCATTGACTAGCATCATATTGAGTGATGGGTGAGAGGGCAGACCGCCGCAATGTCCTTTAAGAAACTTACAGTCCAATATAACCAATACAACCACTCAGCAATTCTAGTAGAGACAAAAAACAGATTTTAAGATGGCTGCAATTGGGCTCTTGAATGATGCAACAGCATCAGCGTTGGCCTTTTGGTCATAAAGTTATACCATCACCATCTGTGACTATGAATCTAAAAGAGCATAACTGGTTTTCCCTTGGATGTAATGCTAACCATGTAACACAAAATAAAACTAAAGTAACACAAATAGCAACTGCTCTCCTTCAAATCAGTTCACTAGCCAATGGTGATGCATTTTAGTTTCTTGAGACACAGAGTAAGCTGATGGCCTTCACCCTGGAGCTAAGGTCACGATGCACTGGGCTGTGGAGCATTGGGCACTGGGACTGAGCACTCTCCAGTAGCAGAGGTATCTGTGATTTAAGCATAAATCCAAATAAAATTCTCACAGTCATGCTTCAATACTAATCCTTCCCAAGAGTCTGTGATCTATGTCTATGATCTTTTGGACATATGGTTTACACTGTTCAGCCTCAACATTAGAATAACTGACAGGTGTGACAGGTGAATAGCATTATCCCGCTACAGTGGCACCTGTCAAGAAATGGTATATATTTAGGCAGAAAGTGAACAGTCAGTTTGTAAAGTTGATGCTTTGGAGGTAAAATGGGAAAGCATAAGGATCAAATGAGCAAATCTCTCTCTCTTACTCGGTTTCTTAGCTGCTTATCCTGATAAGGGTTGCGGGTGGTGCTGGAGACAGGGAGAACATGCAGACTCCACACAGAAAGGATCTGGATCGCCCTGGCTGGGAATGAAACCAAGGACCTTCTAAAAACTAGTCCAATCCATGGAAGCCCAAGTCAGTTTACATGACTTAAAGGATCTGCTTCTAACTTCTTGGTACCAGACACTGCAGTACACCTTCAGAGATTTTGTGGAGCTATTGCTTTATGTTACTTTTACTTTATATGTTACAAAATTTTACTATTGATCAACCTAGTCAATGTTTAATGTGCATTATCAAAATAAGTTACCTGAACCATAAAATTAAATGATCCTTTTCTTTTGACATCATGTGGAATGAACAGGTGAGAGTCAAACAAACTGGCCTACACAGAAGCTTTATACAGTTCATGTTAGTGTGTCTGTTTGGCCAAGCCTCCAAAGACAATGGCTTACCTGGCAGGGGATCTTTTTGTTGAGGGCTTTGGACCACTGGACTACAAGATAGACTGGTAAGAACCATTGCGGCCATAATCTCATCCATTTCCACTGACTCAGGACTCCTGTACCTAAAAAAACAAGAATAAAACAGGTTTAATAACAATTCTTATTTTCTGTGTATGATGGGCATTTATTAAATAACAGTCTTTTTTTAACACAAGATACAATTTATGTTTTTTTTTTCTGAATGGACACTAAGACAACTTCTCAGAAATAAAAGACTGAAAGAGGTCTTGGGGACACATAGCTCACCTGTAGGGCAGGTCTACGTTGGAAGACTGAAGGAAAGTAAAGGAGTTTGATTGTGGGCCAGCTGTGTTAGCGCGCCTCACTCTTCCAGGACCTGGTGATGACCGTGAGACATGGTTCTGCCTGCGTTTCTGTGCATCCACATCCCCTTGACCACAACATTGCATGTAAATCTACAAGAGGTTGAACAAGATGGCTGTTGTCAAATTAAAGTATTTTGTCCTGAATTATGACAACTATGATACAAATAAGTATGGGATATTGATGGCCTTGTGGTTAGGGACTATGTCCCTTGATTAGAAGGTCATGGGTAGTAGGGTGCCCAGTAGTACCTTTAAACAAGGTAGTGTCTCCAACACTGCTTCCTGGGCGTAGGCATTATAACCCCTGCTCCCAGTGTGTGTGTTCACTACTGGTGTACATTGATGGGTTAAGCGCAGAGGACAAACGCAGTGCGTGTGTGTGTGCCAGCACAAGGCATTTCTTTTATTTTCTATTTTGCAGTCTACCACCCACCCGCTTCATTTCCAATCCCCTATTCAGAATCAGGGTAACTCACACCGCCGAGTATTAATTCTGACATTAAAACATACCAATCCTCCCCCGTCTTCCTCTTCTGCAGGCTGTGTGCCCGCTGGTCCCACTGACTTTATAGCTGCCATGTTGTGCCCTACCCTCAGGGCTGGACCACGCTGTCGGCTCAAGCTCTCCAAAAACCTGAAAGCAGAAAAGACTGAGGAGTCACCACATGAGCACCAGTCTGACTGACATCAGTGAGCTCATGTCAGACATTACATCACGGTCACATGAAGAGCTCCTCAGAACAGATATGGAAACAAAACCTCTGAACAATTTCACTATAAAATTATGCAGAATATGTTGTATTGAGTTAAGAACGGGTTTATGCAAACCTGCAGATTAAAAAAAGGATTCACATGAATTAATTCCTTACAAATTCGGTTTCTTCGTTAGAGGGGAAAAAAACAACTACCCACTCGCACACTGCACCATGCCCAGACTATTTTTTAGGGCAACACACCCCCTCACTGTCAGCCTGTAACGTCCTGTGTCTGGGGCTCAGGGGAGTGAAATCTCGGAGAGAACGAAAAAGCGGAACGGATTTACACGGCGCGCCAATCCAACGCCTTCTTTTACGACCTCAAAGCTAAACCTTTTATTGCTCTACATCAGTCTGAATAATTTGTGATGGGTATCTTTTTGTTTACACGTGTTTTGTGTCTTCATGTCGTTTAAATTCTGGTTTGTTTAGGAGAATGTGTCGAGTGGATTCTCCGGACCGGCTCCATCGTTTCCCTCAGCCCCTCTTTATGGGCGTTTCCACCCGCCGGTAAACAACCGACCCATGGTGGGCGTGGCCTGTGCGCTGATTGGCTGAAGCCGCCCCCCTCGTCACACGCCCCCGGTTACCAACGTGTACGAACACGAGTTTCGACTCGAGTCGTGTAGATGGAGCTCCAATAGAGTCGAGGTTCAGAGCCACAGACTCAATAGAGTTATGAAAATAATACTGATACAACACACCTGCACTACAGAATAAAACACATAAAACACAGGTACAATATTTAAAAAAATAATTTAAATGGTAATAAATCCCCTGACCGAGAGCTCTCAGGGAAAATCCCCTCAGACCGAACGGCTGGGTTAAATCCGACCTGCGTCTCCACAAAACACAACGCGGCGAGAAAGCAACGAGGCGTAAAGACGCGGCTCACGTTTAAGACACGAGAAGGAGAGCTGGCGCGGTGGTTTCGAGAGTAAAGCGGCGCCTAGTCTCGGTATTTACCTGCAGAGCGCCGGTGTGGAGAGAAGCCGCTGTGGCCGCGTCTGTCCGGGAGGAGGAGGGGGCGGGGCGCGGAGGGGGCGTGTGCGCGAGCGCGCTGCAGCTGTGAACCCGGTCTGAGGGGAAGCGGCTCCGCGCCGGTTAACCACTCTGACAAAACTCGCTTTATCGGAGAGTTTCTGTCACCCTAACTCGGTTTATCACCTCCAACACTTCCACACTTTGACTTGACGTTGAGGTTTTCGCGTAAGCCGAGCCTGTGGACTCACCCCACGCACGGCAGTCCCGACACGGTGGACTTCTGTAATTCAAGCGTTAAGGGTGCCATTTCTTTTGCAACCACCACATCCAGCTGTCTGGACATTTCTCACCCAGCAGTTCCTCCCTCCCTCCCTCCCTCCGCTCACCTTTCACCCACTTCAGTCTCCACCGGGCGAGCTAGGGCAGAAAAAAATAAATAAATAAAACCGCCATACTTAAAGAAATACTCTCGATATTCCAGGTCCTGGTTATTCTTCCTGCAATCGGAATAGTTTGAAAGGTGAAGAACCTGTAGTCCCCCCCCAAAATATGAATATCAGGTTTTTCATCTAAATCTGCCACACTGCACTACATCCAGTTAGACTGGACTGAACCTGCTCCCTGTAAAGAAGTGATGGTTAATTGCTGGATGTAATTGGTGATATCACTCAGACAAAAGAACAGTGTGATGTTATTTATGACAATACAGATAAATAACATGCAGCTGATCAGTGTTCTTTGAATACTGATGATATCAATAACACTCTTAAAGAATATTAAATATCATCACATTGCTCAGCCCCAGGGCAGGCTCCTTTTTATCTGACAGACAGGGAGATGTCCATCATGTCAGGGGATTAAAATCCGTCCCTCTGTCGGCTGGCTCGGAAAGGGGATTTAAGGTCTGGACACCGTTGTTTTTGGAGTCCCAGAATCCAGTCTGAGTCTCGGTCCTTAATGATAACATGTGACATTAGGCTTGTCATAACCGGTGTGTTGTTTATTTCTGTTATACAAATGTGGGTCGTTGTTATCCACATAGGCCAATCTTATCTAATATGTCCATGATGGCATATTGTGTATTGTTTTGGAAGTGTAATCCCTTTTTGTGGTTTATCACTTTCTACTGTGGTCAAATGGAACTTCATTAATGGTGTTGTTTTATTGTATTATTAGGTCATTAAGTGCAGACATCAAACATCACAGAAGGTATAAGCAACCTGCTATTCAAACATTTTTTCTGGAACAGGAGGTGCAGCCTCCTCAGTGGCCTCATCCCCATCCAGCCCTTCAGTTCTTGGTGAAAAAGGGAATTCCACTAACTTTATAGTTTTGTTTCTCTTGCTCACTGCTGCATACACAGCTGTTTTGTCTGTACCAGTCAAATCCTGACCATTTAGGTGTGGTGGGAAAAGCAGCCCAGGCCCCTCAGCTTTTCCACTGTCAAGCGTAGATGAAAGAGCAGGAACAGGTTCATTTGAATCCCTGATTGTTTGGTAGAGGCTGTCCATCTCTGATTGCTCTTCACTGTTGGGAGCAGATAGGGAGGGATCACTGGCGTTTCCCATGCTGATACTTTCGTAGGGATGTTCCTCAGTAACTTCTAGCTCTGGGAGAGAGTATGTGGGGTCAGTAAATATGTTTCCAGTATTTGACTGTTCTTCTCTGTCTTGAACATCACAGTCCTTTGTGAATGTCTCTGGCTGCGTTAGTGAAGGGAGCTGTATGGCTGGTTCCACCTGGATCCTGGGTCCATGGAAGGTTGATTGAAATGTGGGGGTATCATGAATTCCTGGATACACAGAGCCTGTGGATCCAATTGAGAACACTGGAATATCTGGAAGCCTGGGCATCATTGCTGGGGTAAAATAGCCATGTGATTCAGCTGGTAAGGGAGAAATTAGATGCAGCTTTGAGAATGCACACGAAAAACTAATGCAAAGGAAAAAATGTCATTTTAAAAGTGATTTTCCAAGTAATGCATGTCATAAGTAATTTCTAGGTTGATTGACAACTAGATCCATTCATTAGTATTACGTTTCAAAACATGTTCATGTTGTAATATACACACTAGTTCAGGGGTGGGCCATTTGCCTCTCAAACACACACATTAAACCCGATAAAGGTTGGGTGAGCTGAACCACGTGTGTCTGAGCAGGAAAATCCCCAGGATGCAGGATACCGGCCCTCCAGCACTAGAGTTGCTGCTAGTAAATACCAGACACATAAAAAGTGAAAGTGAAACTGTGAAAGTGACTATTTTTTGACAGCGCAGCACACAGTGAACCACAGCGAAATTCAACCTCTGCTTTTTATCCATACATACAAGTGCAGTAGGGGGCAGCTATTTAAAGCGGCCTAGGAGCAGTGATAGGGATGGTACCTTGCTCAAGGTTACCTCAGGATAACATATGTCTGAGATTTGAACCCACAACCTTTTGATCCTGGGCCAATTCCCTGACCGTTAGGCCACCACTGCTGCAGTTGAGGTTTTTCTATTGGAAAGTTTAGAATCCAGTTGCTGTTGGGATTGGGAAACCCTGGTTTCTCTAGCTTAACTACTAATTATGGAGGGCCAGTGTTAAAGTCCGTGAAGAGCATGGAGATGTAGGTGTTGATTTCCAATCATTTGTTCTCCAAGCTGGCAAAACTAAAACTAAAACGGTTTAGTTCTGGGTTTTTTAGATCAATTTTATACTCATTTATTCTTTCAGTGACCCCTTGTTTCCTGTGGATATAAATACTGTCGATCTGGAAGAGAATGTCTTGCATCAACATACCAGAGGAAATTTTCAGAGCCTTTTTTTTTAACCCACTTGAACATCTAATAGTATGGTCAATTAAGGATGGCTGTCTTACCTCTGTTGTGAGAATACATCTTGGGAAGCACATTTGGCCCCGTGGTGTTACTCCGGGTGGGAAGTTTTGTAAAAACCTGTGGGACACTACTCTGTGGTACAGAGCTTAAAGCTACAAAGCACAGAGAGAACAACACTGTAAACATTTTTATCCATGGCTAGCCTGCTGGATATCACAAATAAGTATCAAAGCTTTGTAGCCATTTCAGACACTGTACATTTTTTTCTGACAGTTTATATTATGTCAAACTTGCAGTGTATTAGAAATGCTTCCAATCATGTGATACACAGATTGGTGGATGGAACGTGCCTTGAACAAATTTAATGTGTACCAGAAAAGATTTAACCATTAAATACTTTAGCTATTGGTAGACTTAAATTAAGTTCTTGAGACACACAGAAAAATGTGTGTGTGTTTAAAAAACTGATGATGATAGATCATGATAGACAATGATGTCTAAGACTTTGTGTTCACTATTGGGATCATGAACTCAGAAGACTATAAGGGCATTTTGGATATGAACCTGCAGAAGTCTGCAAAGAAATTGATCCAACAAATTGATCTTAAACATGCCAGCCACCATCTTGAAAGAGTACTGTTTTTTTTTCTCTAATATATATCACTTGGTTCAACACGTTACTTTACAGTGGACCTGTGGCCCACTTGTCCAAATACTTTTTTGGAGCCACTTCGCACAGACCTTTATTTTAAAGGTTTTATTCAACATAAACATCCTACTACTTGTAATGTACAGAACATCACACGTGATTAAACAGAATACAGAAGGACCAACCATCCTCATTGCCTGAGGGCCTACTTATGCTCCACTGATCTTCTGGCTTCTCCTGCAGAAGGATAAAACATTTAACACTTCAAGATTGCAGTGTAGCACAATGACTGCACTATAAGAATTGTTAAAAACTTTTTTCATGCAAATGTCAGTGCTATTGAGACTTTATCTTCAAACCAGTCATGTTACTAGTTGCAAACTTTGAGGCAATATACATCAAATTCCTTGAGTAACAATGCAGTTTTTGGAAATCTCTTTCCTGTTGATTCTGCCCAGTTTAGTAGTTGAAGATCCTGACTATGTTCTTTAAGAATGAATACTAAATGGCAATATAATTGAAAAGGTCTCATGAACAATTATATTTAAGTACTTGTAACTGACCCAAGCTTCTGCAATGAAATAGGATTTTTGACTACGTATAAACATTCTTAAGCTTCCCAGTATTTCTATTATGTATTATTTATGGTTATGTGCACACACAGTATGAATCATTGGTAAATCACTTACCTTTGGGGGGATGGATGAGGGAGCTTTTTCCTCAGGGTAGTGTGGAGTCTCAGGTGACTGGCTATAGTTGACATTGGTGGTGTTACAATGATACAAAATTTAAAAAAAAACAATACACATTCAAGGGTATTATTTTCCTAGAAAAGGTTGGTGAAATTGTCATATTATATTTGACATTGTCCCTATGGGCCTACAATGAGGAAAGATTAAATTATCTTTGATTAGCCTCATCTGCACCCTTCTATAATTACTAGATAGTACTATTTTATTTTAAGGACAGCATAATAAGGACAACCTAATGTGGCATTGACAGTTATCTTACTATCAGCATTCCACTGATAAGGAAACTAAGAACATCTATAGACATGTCAGAGCAGCTGTTTCTTCAGTTAAGTATGCAAGCTCACAATATGTGAACAGGAAGTCTCACTAACACTATCGCTGTGGGTTGCTGTTACATGCTGTCATTTGCTAATTGTTTTGCTGGAAGGAGGAGCATGGTAAAAAGTTGTGCAAAAAAACTTGTTTTCTAATAAAACCCCCAGGGCCCTTAACGGTTCCCCATATTTTGGCTCTGTTACTGCTCCAAACAACCCCACATTCAGGCGATTGGTGTCTGTAGAAAATAGTATATGTTTTATCCACAAGCATGAGGTGGCTTGTTTTAGTTGCAGAGCTTCAAAGGATTCCAAATTTAAATGTAGCCATATTTGATTGCTGTATTTAAATAAAAGCATGAACTTTTAGCACATTTTCATGGTTAAAAAAATATTTTTTTAGAATGGATGTTAAATGAACACCAAAGCAATGAAAAACATTACCTGAAACAATTGATGCAAAGTGTGAAGAGAGTGAAGGCGACAACAATGAAAAGGATAGAGAAAATTATGATTTCTGAGGAAGAGGAGCCTGACATCAAACCAAGACCAGGAGCCATCACTTTCCAGCCAGATCTTCATATGACTGCAAAATCATTTTTGCAAAGGTGAGAAAACACAACTTTACAACTACAGCAATTCTACCTGCATAGAAGGTGAGGCTAAAATAACATAATAATAATTGTACCATAATTTTACATGTGTATATATAAATATTCCTGTCACTACTTTAAAATCACTGACAGGTTCATCAATTATCTCCGTTCAATGGCACTTGTCAAAAGGTGGGATATATTTGGGGCAGGGATGACCTACTGGTTAGAGACTAGGCCCCAGGATGGGAAGGTAGTGGGTTTGAATCCCAGACCAGTAGGTTGCTCTGAGGTTACCTTGAGCAAGGTAGCATCCCCATCACTGCTCCCCATGCGCTTTCAATAGCTACCTCCTGCTGCACATGTGTGTATGGGTTTAATGCAGAGGTTGGATTACATTGTGTCTCACTGTGTGTTGTGTTGTGTTTCACAATCACAAGTTGTTTCTTTCACATAAGATTATCAAATCTACAGATCTGAGAGACTTTCACAAGGGACAAACTGTGACGGCTTGCTGATTGGGTCAGAGCAGATCCAAGCCGTATTGTAAGCCGTATGCATTATTTTGAGCCTACCAAAAGTGGCCTAAAGAAGGGCAACTTTTAAACTGGCATATGTGTCAGAATTCATAGTATATCACAGCTTGCTGTGTATGGGGTTGCATAGCAGCTGACTGGTCAGAGCACCCATGCTGACCCATGTACATTTGGGCAAGTGTCTATGAACATTTGAACTGGACCACAGAACTATACAGATCTAATTCCTTTCTCTTTGTGTGAGATGGGTGGCTGTCCATCACCTGTGTGATGGATGGTTTGGGTGTTTTCTGAGGGCAAGTCCATCAATCTCCATAAGGGTCTACTGAGTTCCATGTCAGCTGCTACACAGATTCGGCGAAACTACTATCATGTTATTTTTCTCCCGACCTGAACTTCAGATACAAAGATTAAAGCTTCCCCCACTCAAACAGAGCTCCCACCATTGGATCATCAACCTTCAGTTACAGTCAACAATGAACTCTTTTAGTTTTACTGTAACTCATATTTACTGGAAACTACCACTATACAGGGTTTTTCTCTTTCTTTCTTTCCTTTTATTTCTGGCATCGACCAGAGGAGGATGGGTTCCCCTTTTGGGTCTTGGTTTCTCCCAAGGTTTCTTCCTCATGTTTGGGGAGTTTTTCCTTACCCAATTGGGGCTCGGACCATTCATTCATTTTCTGCCACTTGTCCCAAGCAGGGTCGCAGGGGAGTACTGGAGTCCATCCCAGCTCACACACAGGGACAGGGCGAAGGACAGGGGACACATCCTGGACAGGTCGCCAGCCCATCGCAGTGAGGAGTGTGATGGGTACGGCACCTTGCTCAAGGGTACCTCAGGGCAACCTATTTGGAAGGGGTTCGAACCCCCGATCCTCCAATCATGCGGCCAACGCCCTAACCACTAGGCCAACAGTTGTAAAAAGTGCTATATAAATAAAGTTGACTTGACTTAACTTGACCTGACTATTTAAGAAGGTGGCTGGGTCTGATGAATTACAATCCGTGGACAGACAGGCATCTGTGTCACTTATTGTGTGTCTGAAGAACATGACAAAGAGCTCAAAATGTTGATTTTGAATTCCCTAGATTTCAATCTGGCCGATGGAATGTTCTAGACAAACTATTCCATTACGCGGAGGTGCCACCTCAACACTTGCTAATTTCTTGCTGCTAGATACCACAGCACACCTTCAGAGGTTTTGTGGAGTCCATGCTTTATGGGTCAGAACTGAGAGGCAGCACACAGGGGACCCACAAAAAATTAAGCAGATGGCTGATCAGTGTATATCACTATATTAATGCTGCATTTTAGACAACACAGCAAACAGCAAGAAAACATAACATTCCTGTTCAGCGTTGCTCTTGGCTTGCAATAATAATTCAATCATCACTGAACATGCTTTTAGTCAATGAAATAAAATGTAATACATTTACCACAGCAGTTAACCTCAAGCAACACTCGAGTGAAACCATGTAATTTTTAAAATTATTATTTTATCACACTTATTCTTTCAAAGAATCACAGAACTCCAAAACAATTGTTTTTGAGCCAAAAAAGGAATAGCATGCTTCAAACTAAACAGTAAGTTGAAATGTATAGTATAGTGTTTGGGATTCAGTTGGAGTGCATTTTGGTCCTGTTTTTGTAACATATGTACCGGGTGACAGGCTCTTTGCAAGTCACATGCCATGGCTTGTCACAGTAGGTTAACAGGACGTAGCAGTATTTCTAGTAAATCAGTGCTGTTTCTCATTTCGCACTTCCTGTGTCACCTTTAAACAACAAACTGGACTAAACTAATACCTCACCTGTAGCATATAGAAAAATCCATTTTACAACCAAGTACTTTACATGGGAGAAAGGGATGTTTTCAATTGTAAATGCTCTACCATTCATTAAACCCTGCATTTCTGAATGATCCGTATTGAGGAGTGCTTCACGCAGGAGGTATACATGAACTGTAAATGTTTGGAGGTGGAAGGGTGTATAGAACATTAATATGAAGACGTCATTTATGTACGCTGTGGTTAGCTTATTCATCAACACCATTCTATCTTAAGATTAAATTATAGCAAAAAATATTAGCAGCACTGAGACACTGTGATACAACTGCCTGAAAGTGCAATCTGACTGTATATAGTGACTGCAGCATGACTGTTTCAGAATACCGGTCACACCTTTCAATTATGGCAACACAAAGGGAAAGAAGTCCAGGAATGTTAGGTATATTTGTGCAAAAAAGGTACAGCAGTACATGTAATGAGAAACTCTCTGTTCATTTAAATACAAGTGCTTAAATTTGAACTCATCTAGATGTCTACTCTGTTATGTGTTTAATTGGAAAACCCAGTTCAGGTTTTGAAGAGATAAAGAATATCACCTAAAGAACGCTAAAGATACCAGGTCTTGGCCATTTTCTTTCACAGAGGCCTAGTAAAAGGTTGCAATATCCCTTGAATATATATACATACACTATGTATAGAAGTTTCTCAAAATGAATTTTCTACTCTCTTGACTTATTATAGGTCTACCTGCCAGTAAAATTAATCAGAAACTGTCTTACCTGTTGTCTCGGCAGCATCCAGACTAGTTCACCTGTCGCCGTCACCACCCTAACTTGTCTGTCATTCTTACATGCTGTACTCAAAATAAGAAACATACCACCACTCCCATCTCTCTGTTGTGTAATGTCTGAGATTCATTATCTGTTTGTGGAATTGGTGTCAGTTATCAAGAAAGGTGAAAATGTTTTGCTTTCCTTTTATTTCTGCTTGCCTATGAGAATGAGAATTACTTATGATCAGTGTAATATATAATGGCATGGTCATTTATACATCTGATAAAAACTGTTATTATTCTCCTCTCCTACCATGCCTCCTTGTGGATATATTTATATCCATGTCTGGTTACTCTCAATGTTGGCTTTATGATGAAATATTGCCGCCCTCTAAAGTGTCATTGAAGCATAGCATGTATTTAGACTAAGTAATCTTTACCTCAGTGCAAAGTGCTGGGTGAAAAGCCTGGATACAGTAACTTTTACCTGGTTTCCTTCAACATTGTTCCTTGTGTCCTGTGTTTGAATGTGTGGACTGAAAAAAATTATGTTTTGGATTTATGTTGTTCATTCATACTATTCTTCTGTGCATGGTTAAAATATAGTAATGTAATTACTGTCTTTTGCTTGACATCTTTTGGAAAGAATTTCATTTGTTCATGCAATACTTTATTTAAAATATGCTGTTTTTTTCATGGTGTGGTAGTTAGAGGGAACCACTTTTGGATTTCTGTGAGTTTGCTAATCTCAATCAAACACAAATCCCCCAGCTTAGTCTTAAGCAATTCGATTCATTTTCACAAGGAAAGCATTGTGTTGTTAGCACAGTACAAAATACCAATGGTTGGTGCCTAAATCTTTATTGTGTGGACCAAAGTCAGATCGCAGTCGGTGTTGTGGGCCTACAAAGAAACAGAAATAGTCAGAACAGAAAAAATAAAACTATGCAGTGCTCGGGTCACATGTGTGCTTATACTGCCACTACCATGTGTTTGGAATAGTTTTTGATATTTTATTTTCCTTTGACTCAAGTTCCGGACTTTTTTTAAAACAAATTCCAATATGAGTAAAAGCAATTTTTTATTAACCTTTATTAACTTTATTAATCTTTATTAACTACACAAACTATAACATTTACCCTGAATTATTTTATCTTCTGCAACACTTGTTTTGAAAGGGCCCATTGCAATAGGGGCACTGTTTCGCTGAAGTTTAATGAACACCATCTCAGTCATGAAAAAGAAGTATGAACAGTTCACTGCGTGTATATTTTATATAGGCAGGTGCTTACATGCTGTTAAAGTGGTGCTGGTTTTGTCATCACGAAAGCCAGTGAAATTATATTGGTGTGAGTTCTACAAACAACTCAATAATAAAATGTAACACAAAGGTAGTTATTATTATATTACAAAAACATTCAGGGACATATCACATGAAAATTCTGTGTAGTTGTTGTCAAAGGTGTTGCTGCAGTGGTAATGTTGACCAGTTGACAAGTAATGACCAGTTTATTCATAATGGTTACTTTTAAACACTTCCAGATTAATGGGTTTGAAATGGTTTATAACTTTTTTATTTCTTGGGTTTACAGCGAGATATAACTGAATATTCAGTATTATTTCCAGTTTCATCTCAGATTTCTCATGCAAATGATTTTAAATGTTAAAAAAGTGTTAAAAGCATAATTGTACATCTTTGTAAAATCAGTGCCATCCTTCAGGTTCTACTGTAAACTCCAGTAAAATGCACACATTCCTTAAACATTTTGTTCAAAGTAGCAAAGACTTCTTACCCTACCACCCAGCCGAGGTAATATCGATTCTCTCAATCAAATTCAGCACTTCGTAAATGCAGGGTAAAAAACAAACACATTTTAGCATACACCATTACATTTTCAGTCGACCACAAACATACAAATATAGACATGTTTCAGATGAATATCATTTTGTTCACCTGAGCACTTGGTGTTCTGAAACAGATCTGACTGAGAAAAGTTGCTCTAAAGCTCTCTTAAACCAACATCTGGCTCTTTAGTCCAAACAGTCTCTTGGAGTCTGGGTTTGGTGAAAGCAATGTAAAAGTGATTACTTTGTTCATCCAATCCCTCCCCTGATTACACCAGGTCCAAAGCCAGTGCTTGCTATTATTCCTTCTTTCCTTTTTATTAGCCCCAGGCTGAAAAGGCTTTGTGGCAAATAGGTCACTCTGCTAGACATGCATAATGCTGGGCCATGAAGAAACACTAGCTAAGCTGTAGATTACACACACTGACCTCTTCGTGAGAAGGGGGATCACTGAGCTTTATTATGTAAACTGACTACAAGAGTTACCAGCAATCATTCTTATTAAGGCATTTGTCCATTCATTGGGAAGTAGACCCTATTAAGGCTTAAATGTTCAATAAACAGAACACATGGCCATACCTGAGTCTACATGAGCTTGGTTTTAAAACCAGGTTCTCATATTTGCATGCTGTGGCCTCTATTTATCACACAAAACCTAGACACTAGAAATATCTGAAAACCAAAAAATTATTTTCATCACAAGGCCTGTTTTTTGTCTTTTTGTACAAAGCTTCCAAATTAATACAGAAAACCATAAGGACAACATTAATAACATTATGACCATGAACATTAATTATCTAATTTTTTTATTATAGCGAGAGCGTCAAACTCTGATTGGAAGGCCGTAATGCTTTGATTCCCTTAACCCCAAGTGTAGTTCAGCACCCAAGACATGTTTGGTGTCCAAAGTTTGGTTCTTTAGTTTGGCCATTGATTAAATAATAAGTGTGATAATAAGTAATGGAAGCTTATGGAAGTTTATAAAAGTTGAGTTGTTTTGGGGTTATGGGCAAAATATGACATTATTACAAAAACTGAAGTATGTAATCAGCAGAAATATATACAGAAGTATGTAATCATCAGACTGTCAGTCAGTTTATTTGGCTAGTTCTGGGATAAACAAAAAACATTTTAGTTGTTTTTGAGTAAATTTGATGCTTCCCCAAACTATAGCTTGTTTGCTAATTATAAATATATAAATGAGTTCTATCTGGTGAATTACAGCAGCACGGTACATCTTTAAGGATGCACACACAACCCCTTAAACCATTGTTTCCACATCCTGTACTCTCAGATTATATGTCTTTAATTCAAGACTTTAAATTCTAGTCTTTAAATCAAGACATTACATCTAGTTTTTCATCCTGGATTTTATAATATCTGCTTCATAAGTAGCTAAATTAACCTCCTGGAATTACAAAATAAAGGACCACGCAACTGGATTAAAAGTCTGGATCTGAAGACGGCTTTCCTGAGATGGTAAACATTTTTGCTCTTTTACACCATTACACCTTCAAGGAATGATACACACATTTGTGCCCATAGTTGTTCAGTATTATTCTTTCTTCATTAGCTGCCTTTGTGCACTCTTCCTCATTACGGCTGCAGTCAGAATACTGCATAGTACCAGAACAATGAAAAAACCACCAGCTAGAAAGATGGTTCTTGTCCCATGCACTTCCACTACTGTGTACCGCTGCATTAGGAAGTCCTTATACACTGCCTCCATCTGACACATGGTGCACATGACCAGGAAAAGGTGGAAGATCTGGTGGCCATGGCCCACAAAATCACACCTTCCAGGGAAGAAACGCTCAGGCACGGGGCAGGAGAAGAAGAAAGCCGCCTGCAAGAAGAAGGCCACTTGAAGTGCGTGCAGCACCAGCTCAGCTTCCTCCCAGGGCCTGGTGACTAAGCGGTGGGCCACTGGGCTAATGTCCAGCAGGTAGGCTAAGCTGGTGGGAACCAACTGGAAGAGCTTCCTGCGGAAAGGGTAGGGACGGCGGTAGCGTAGTTTGGCAAAACAGCAGCTAGCACATGATAACCAGCCAAGCAATGCTGCTCCAGGTAAGAACATCACCCCCACAGGGCTTTGCCTCCACACTTCCTCAGAGCAGTAGAAGTAGTGGGCCAGTGCACAGCCATATTGGTATATAGCCACACCCACATAGTCTAGAAAGAAGAGGGAGTAGTGTGCAAGCTCTGAGTGGGACTGGAACAGGTGAGCAGTTGTACTAAAGCTGAGGTAGGTAAGGGCCGATAATGCATAGAGGCAAAGAGGTAGTGATGAGGCATCTTGAATCAGGTCACCGGAGGCAGCAAAGAACCAGAAGCGCAGCAGCACAGCTGGTACCCCCAGCAGGTGCGTCCACACATTCAATGATTCATTGTGGCACTGGAAAAGACTTAGGACATAGCAGCTCCATGGCTGGCCAGCAGGCCTGTAGCCCGCAAGGATGTAGGGCTCACGGAACAGGACAGGGACATCTGAGGCAGGGACTGTGGGCTGGGTGGGTGGCAGAGAGGGCAACGAGTGGGACATACGGAGTAGTCCAGCCAGCTGCTTTATGCTGAGGGTGAGGGTGCTTAGGCGACCTAAAGCTCCGCTTGACATGGTGGTGTGGAGGCAATGACAGCAGCAGGAACTGAAAATGAGGGTGGAAGGAAAAAGTGCCCTTGAGCGTGCTGTAAAAAAAATAAGGGACAAAAAAGAAATGAGGGTAGAAATATTTGCAGCAAAAGCAAAATCTGACCACACATCTACCTGCATAGTGAAAACATCTGATCTGTCAAGTTGCAATTTAGACACTACATGCAAATATACTTTAAATGATCCTAAACTGAGAAAGTTCCCAACCAAGATCCATTTTATCTACAGCCAGTTTTAGGTAAACATACAGCGCGGTTACGGTTTTAAACCAAGTGAAAAATTTCATTCTCTTTCTTATCCATCACGCCAGCATAAACACCACCTCTACACACCTCTTTAAACTTAGGTAGTGGATATTATCGGGCAGCCACACCTTTAATGGCAGGTCTTTAGTCTTTCTTGACAAGTGCTACTGCAAAGGTTGCATTTCAGTAGAGCTGGGTTTTAGACTTTACTGCCAGTCAAACCACTTCAGAGACTTTAGATGGACTTTTAAAGAAGGTTCAACCAAAACTTCATTGCTTCGGGTTACAGAGTGGTGCAAAAAGACTTACTCTTAATGTCAAGATGTTTGTTTGTCAAAGGAATACAGCTCTTTTTCAGAAAGTGATCTCTGGTACTGACAACAAAGTTTCTCTTTCAAATATCACCTTCTCCATCGTTCACAATACCTGACAGACACAGAGCTCAGCTCACCTGCTTGAAGAGACCTGAAGGAGACCTGGACACTGGAGAAGCTGAACTAATCTGACACTCTGTGGGTCATGTCCAGCGCTGCTCGGAGTGTAAGAGGACGCATCGTCCTGGGAGACAGAGAGAGCCGGTCTCTCTACAATCCTCAGCTGGTGGAGATAAGAGCTGCTGGCTGAGTAGGTCCTGGAGCTGGGAGGAGCTGGGAGGAGTTGCTGGTTATACCGCACATTGTGAGTTGCCTTGTATGGAGTGTGGTACAGGTCCATTTTAAAATATGTAAATTATAAGCATGCATAAAAAAATAATCATTTGTTGAAACTTTTCTATTAACTGTTTTTTTTTTATTCGGAGATTTCTGAGCATTATTTTTTTATTAATAATTTTCGTTAATGCCTGTAATATTTATTAGTCCCCCCCTTATATTTATTTCCTTTTTTTTTTAGACAAAAAATACGACCTGTCAATCAAAGCTGTTTTGCTCCGCCCACCAAAAAATCCAAGCGCGAGACGCGCTTCAGTTTATAGCTTTCACATGACGTCACATCCGTAAAGGCTCGCCCACCCGAAGGGCAAAGCAGAACTTTCGTGAGCCGACCACAAGGCAGTTTTCTACCTGTTTTTGTTTAGTGGTGTGTGTTTGCTGTCTGGTTGGATGCACAGACTGATGACGTAATTAAACAGAGACAGAAAGATCAGAGGAGGAAACATCGGATTTCAAATCAAGTCAAGTAGGTTTTATTGTCATATTAATCTCATACCCAGTACACAGTGAAACAAAACAATGTTCCTCCAGGACCACGAAGTAAGACAAACATCACAACATCACAGAGCATCACAAAGAACAAACCGTGAGACTGAACAAGTGTAGACAAGACAACCCGATACAACACACACCTGACATGAACATGCTGGAAAAAGCCAGCTGAGAACCAGCGGTGCATCCAGTACTGTATGCAAAACAGTATTAAGGCAAACTCAGATCAATAACGTGCAAAATAAATGTGCAAACAAGCCATGTGAAGGTGATAAATAAGGGTATGTGTTACACTAATTTTTCCTGTATTTGTTTTTCTTTTGTTAAAAGGTGATCTAAATATTGTTAGAGATTGTTAGACAAAAATATTGTTTGTTTGAAACAGTATGAAAATGTACTAGTCTGTTCTTGAGTTTTATAGGTCAACGCCGTCCAAGGCCCTGTGTTTTCAACAGTGGTTAGCACTATTTAGGCCTCTGGGTTTTAGGAGAAAAGAGAAAATATGATATCTTTTTGATTTTGTGAACTTAATAATAGATGTAAAATTACTTGTTGGCCTTTGGAAAAGCTTTCTAACATGCAGACAATTACCATGTTCATCAACTTGACCATCCCAAGTAATCTTCACTATAACGGTGATGGGGCTGTAGGACAAAGTTCATAGCGTGTGGGAGGCTGTTGTGATGACCATAAGCAACTAAGGAGATGACATGTTAAGAAAACTGGCATAACTTCTCTAGTGTGATTAAGATGCATCTAAATGGCTGCTGGTTGGTAATAATTATAGTTCTTGAACGGTTTTAAACATGTTTTTGTACATGGGCAGGCTCACATTTGAATTTACCATTTAAATGTGCATTTTTACAGTGCTGTTCACAGTTTTACAGTGCTGTACCTGTGAAAGAAATGATGAGAGCGTCCCAGACAAACCTGTTTCCCCACATATCACATGCATTGTTTGTATTTTAGAAGTTTGTATCACATACATTGTTGTATTTAGAAGTGTTAATAAAACTGTTGGATCTAATTTGAAGTTTGTCACATAGAGTTACATTGTAATTACATATATATAAACTCCTTCTTCTTCTTTTGGCTGCTCCCGTTTAGGGGTCGCCACAGCAGATCGTCCTCTTCCATTTAATCCGGTCCTCTGCATCCTCCTTATTCATACTTATAAACTAGTGCATACTATTACACAAACAAAGCACATAAAACATGTAGTGGTATATTTTTTAATACAATGCATGACCAACAAAAAATATCAGATGCAGGCCATGAACAATAAGCATATAAAGCTAAATACTGCAATTACTATAATGGCATGTGACGTATGTAATACACAGTGTTGAATGTAATGTAGTGAAATGGATAAGGTCATTTATAACATTCAAATCTGAATGAATCCCACGTAATGAAATCATATTGCACCAATCCATCAGTGTAATATTTTCTGAATGGGATTTGATCCTGTAGCATGTATTGGACACATGGATAAGGGCGTATGGAGTGATCTCAGTCACAAACGACGCATTAAAAATTAAGGTATTATGAAAACAACAATGAAAGAACACTATTTTTTTCACCGTGAAAATGGACTAATCTTGGCTTGAAAGGCTCTCAGATGGCGCTGTTGCCAGGGGGCGTGGTTACATCCATGCAGTTAGAGAAGCAGACAGCATGTTTAAAATCGATAATCTAGCTAGTTTAAAATCCTTTAGTAAAGAGAATAAAACCAGATCCTGCAAGAAGAAGGTAGACTGGGTTTTTTTCCCGGGAAAAGCGAGGTTCGTAATAACAAAGTCACTGCCCGGTCATTTGACGCATGCGTAGTATCCGTAACTTTTCGCGCGAAATGCAGAAATGGGACGGCACGACGCACAGTCCTCGCTCTCTCATTGGACGAGTCAACGTAGGTCACGAATATGTAAATCATGCTCCATTGCGTAGACCAATCACGGCTGCGGAAAGACCGCGTCAGAACACCGTGTGGCGCGAAAAGTGGCATAATATAGTGCAGGATAGTCGGCACGAGGCGCTCTTCTTCGGGGCTTTTAGTAATTGTTATAACTTAGCGCAGAAAATGGCTACTGAAGTTGTGGACGACCATGAGATGAGGGAGGCTCAGAGGGACTATCTTGATTTTCTCGATGACGATGTGAGTATTTCACTTTTTTAGCTCTTCCTCAGCGGCTGTATCAGTCCGTCCAATAGCCAGTTAGCCACAAAAGCTAGTCCGCGGCACATCTTCCTCAGCCGGGTTATATTACACTTGAATAAGACACAAGCTTTGTGGTGCTCGAGTGCGGCAGGAGGGTGTGCGGTTCAAAAAGTTGAGTCTGAACGTGGTGAATGTTTTATAAACACCGTGAGAAAGTCTGTGGGCGAGTTCAGGCTTTGTTCTCACACTAAAGCTTTAGTAGGCCTCTCTTCTTTCCAGGTTCTTGTTCAGAGTGACCAGAGGCTGTGATGTTATATTATGATTCGTATTTGCTTTAGTATTTGCACATGATCCGGTAGGTTTTCTCTTGCCCCTCATGTCTCTGTGGTGTTTTGCAGCAAGATCAGGGAGTCTATCAGAGCAAAGTCCGGGACATGATCAACGAGAATAAAACTCGCCTCATCGTCAACATCAACGACCTGCGGCGACGAAACGAAGCCCGAGCTGCCAAGTAAGTCCATCATCACCCCAAAACAAGTTTCCCCTTTTTCAACTGCAGTGATGATTAAGTGTGTGAGGAAAAACAAAGAAGCGGCGGCTCTTGTCCATGGCAACAAGTTCCAGATGTACAAGGAAACTTTTTACTGTTATAAAATGACGTTGTAACCTTCCCCCAGGATCATTTCTAACTTTATTTTTTTTACATTTAAATTTACAGCATTTAGCAGACGCTCTTATCCAGAGCGACTTACAGGTCCTAATTACAGGGACAGTCCCCCTGGAGACACTCAGGGTTAAGGGTCTTGCTCAGGGACCCAGTGGTGGTAGTGTCAGAGGTGGGATTTGAACTTGGGACCTCTTGATCCATAGGTCCGTAAGCAAGTACCCCACCACTAGACCACCACCTCCCCATAATCATTTACATTTACAGCATTTAGCATTTGAGTTCCAATTCGTTCTGCTGCTCAGCTGATGATGACTGACGAACTACCTTGCTGTTCCCCTCACCTTATTTTTGTTTTTGACCAAAAAAAAAAAGGGAAAATCAGAAGAAGAGCTGATAACAGTTCTTAGTTCTTAGCAGGAGCTGACTGAACTACTTCCCCCTGACATTACGTGACACTTATTTGCTGCTTCTCATTAAAAAAAATCAGCTTGACTCACTATTTCATTGAAGTAGCTGCTCTTCCCACCAGACAAAAGCAGTGTGCTTAGCATTTGCGGAGCAGGTACTGCCCCCAACGGTGCGATTGAGATTGAAATCCGTGCTTTGTTTTTAGGCTGATGAACAATGCTTTTGAAGAACTCCTGGCTTTCCAGCGTGCTCTGAAAGACCTGGTGGCCTCTGTGGACGCCACCTACGCTAAACAGTTTGAGGAGTTCTTCATTGGACTGGAGGGCAGCTTTGGGAGTAAACACGTCACCCCTCGTACCCTCACATCCCGTTTATTGGGGAGCATGGTGTGCGTGGAGGGCATTGTCACCAAATGTAAGTGTTAGCTTGTTACACTCTCTTCCAGCGCTGTCCAGAATCTCTCAGTAGCTGTGTGCTTTGTGATGCCTTTAATTTGGTATAAACTAGGTCTATGGTAATGCTGATTTATAGATGCTTTATAACCAGTTTATAAGCAAGTTATCAAGACTCTTGTGATAAACGTTAAAGGCCATATTCATACTGTATAGTGCAAATTATCCTAATTTTAAAAATAAACAATATAAAGGGTCCGGTCAACCACAGATTTAACCCAGATCAGCATTGTATGAAGAAATGGTATTATATGTAATATGATAACATGGTAACATATAGTGTTGTTCTTTTTTTGTTTTGTTCTCCAGGCTCTCTAGTGCGACCCAAGGTAGTGCGAAGTGTCCATTACTGCCCAGCCACAAAAAAAACTATGGAGCGTAAATACACGGATATGACCTCATTGGATGCCTTCCCTTCAAGTGCCATCTACCCAACCAAGGTATTCCCCATCAGCTTTTACATGTTGACCCCAGATACTTTAAAATTTAATCGTCAAAACTTTTAGCTTTTAAGGACACAAGTAGCTGGGATTACTGGATCAGCTCATCCAAATATGCTTTTCTTTTCCTTGTTTGTCTTTCAGGATGAGGAGAACAATCCACTGGAGACAGAGTTTGGCTTGTCCATCTATAAGGATCACCAGACCATCACAGTGCAGGAAATGCCAGAGAAGGCACCAGCCGGCCAGCTCCCCCGTTCAGTGGACATCATACTGGACAATGACCTGGTGGACGCAGCCAAACCAGGCGACCGTGTGCAAATCATTGGCACCTATCGTTGCCTGCCTGGCAAGAAAGGGGGTTTCACTTCAGGCACCTTTCGGTAAAAACATTCTTCATTCATCTGATTATATGATATTTTAGCATAACTGCGCCTACATGAGCCTTTTAAATTAGAATTACATTAAATTAATTAAGTTAAATTCATTAAATTAATTAACTTAGAATTAAATTAAATTGATTTTTTTGTACATGAAACTTTAGACTTCTGTACAGTTAACCGCAACTTACTTAATAACTGATATAAACTAAATTGTATAGTATGTAGTTATGACAACGAGGACCAGAATTTAATATCAGCTCAGTTAGACTTTGAGGATGCTTAGTTTTCTTTCTCCTTTTACATTCAGGACCATTATGATAGCCTGTCAGGTGAAGCAGATGAGCAAAGAGGTCACTCCTTTCTTCTCTGCTGACGACGTGGCAAAGATCAGGAACTTCAGCAAGTCTCGTTCTAAGGTGAGAATGTAGGAAAGGGCATGAATGTGTGCATTGTTTTTGTTTTCTACTTTTTTTGTGTAAGACTAATGCAGGAATGATTCTGTTTACATTGTGTTGCTTAATAATGCTTCTTTTGTAGAATGTGTTTGACCAGCTCGCCCGCTCCTTGGCCCCCAGCATCCATGGTCATGAATACATTAAAAAGGCTATCCTGTGTATGCTGCTGGGTGGGGTGGAGAAGGTTCTAGATAATGGATCACGCATTCGTGGAGACATCAACGTTCTTCTTATAGGTATGGAATAAATCTGCATTCATTTGTATATTACAGAAATGTACCCTGCTTCTTGCTGGGCTATTTCTACCACAAGCACATAAAAAGGTCCACTGCCTGTGTGGTAGAATTTGAATGTCTATGTGTCCTTTCTCAGGTGACCCCTCTGTGGCCAAGTCTCAGCTCTTGCGCTATGTGCTGCACACAGCACCACGTGCCATTCCCACCACAGGCCGTGGCTCTTCTGGAGTGGGTCTGACTGCTGCTGTCACAACTGACCAGGAGACAGGTACACTAGCTTAAATATACATTCTTCCAGAGGCTGTAGGAAAAAAACCTACCCATTAGATGTTAGTCAGTATGTAACTAACATGTAGATACAGAAGTGAGGAAAGCCTCAGCCCGCCAGTTCATCGTTGGAGTTAAAAAGATGAATGAACATGAACATTAGTAGACACAACAGCTTAATCTTCTTCTTATGCCTATTATTAACTACATCTAATTCTTAACATTTGACCTTTGCTCCCTTTTTCCTTTTCTCAGGTGAGCGTCGGCTTGAGGCAGGTGCCATGGTGTTGGGTGATCGAGGTGTGGTCTGTATTGATGAGTTTGACAAAATGTCTGACATGGACCGCACTGCCATTCATGAGGTTATGGAGCAGGGACGTGTTACCATTGCCAAGGCGGGCATTCACGCCCGTCTGAATGCCCGCTGCAGCGTCTTGGCAGCCGCTAATCCAGTCTATGGCAGGGTGAGTCCTTGAGTGAAAGAGTGACCATTTTCATTGCCTCCTCTGCATTCAGCCCATAGACCCATGCAGCAGTTGGCAGCCATATCCTGCAGTGTGTACATGGTACCTGGGTGTTAGGTGGGTACCTCAGGGTAACCCACCTGCTCCAGGATCTGAACCCAGATCTTCAGATCTTGAAGTGCTAAAATGGCCTTAAAATTTGTTTCAAGTTGAAAGACACCTAGAGGACCATAATTCTCTAAATTGTCATTAAAATCATTGGGAAGGGCATTTATTCTTCAGTTTGTTGATTTGTGAATGTAAGATTTCTGTCTCTCTCTCTCTGCAGTATGACCAGTATAAGACCCCAATGGAGAACATTGGCCTGCAGGATTCTCTTCTGTCTCGTTTTGATCTGCTTTTCATCATGCTGGACCAAATGGACCCTGAACATGACAGGGAGATCTCTGACCATGTGTTGCGTATGCACCGTTACCGAGACCCCCATGAGCAGGAAGGAGCAGGTATTTTGGGCTTTAGCTAACAATTTCAAGTGATCTTGCTCCTCAGTATTTATCAGATTTCAGATACATTTTCATGGCATGGTTTATGTGTTCTTATGTGTATGTGTAGATAATCTTTCATACGTTTCACAGCATTGGCTCTAGGTGGTGCAGTAGATGCATTGACCACTGATGATCCTGATGTAGCTCAGGAGGAAGGCGCTGAGCTACAAGTCTATGAGAAACATAATCACCTTCTTCATGGCAACAGAAGACAAAGGTAAACACTAAAAATGTTTTCCAAGCTGTTTGTTCCTTGTTATTTTTTATTACATATTAAAAAACGCATTGTGAAAAGTATGCATAGTGTTGGAAGTACTTGTCTTGGACCTTCCCTTGGACAGTGATCATATTTAACTTAACCTATTTAACTTGTTTGAATACAGCTGTTCAAGGGCCAATCAGAATCATTTCTCACTTACACTAACAGGTCAAACTCACTAGGATGCAAATGCCAGATTGATCATGGGTAAATAGTTTTACAGGGAAATGTGATGCTTGCGTTTTCTGTTCAGGGACAGAGTGGTGAGCAAAGAGTTCATGAGAAAGTATATCCACGTTGCTAAGGCTATTTCCCCAGTACTGACGCAAGAAGCAGCCAATCATATTGCTGAGGAGTACTCGCGACTGCGCAGTCAGGACCAGCTTGGCTCCGACATTGCTCGGGTAAGAAGAATAAACTTAGTTATCTAGCCTTGGAGACCCCAGGATGGATGTAGATCTCTGGCTCTGACAGTTGTATTGTTTCAGCAGTTCATTTAGGATTGAGTGTAATTTTTACTTTCATGGTGGTTTATTAACTCATTGGTGGTTTACTAACTCAGCCTTCCTCACCTTCCAGACGTCCCCTGTCACCGCCAGGACACTAGAGACTCTGATCCGTCTGTCCACTGCCCACGCCAAGGCTCGTATGAGCAAGTCTGTGGAACTCCAGGACACAGAGGTGGCAGTGGAGCTTGTTCAGTTTGCCTACTTTAAAAAGGTTTGAAAGACTTACTTACTACTACAAAAACATGTCCATAGTACTTTCAATCTTTTAGAATTGCTCTTGAATCCTGTATATGGGTCTACACTTCCTTACTCTCCAGCTATATAACTGGCATATTATATCCATATTATGATGAATAACAGACCTGACAAATAATAACTGAATATTAATTGAAGAGTTCAAGGGGTTAAATTAATATTACAGCCAATCTAGAGCAGGCAGCAGGCCATATGCAAAAATATAAAGGTTTTTAAATATTAATTATGACTTCTGTTTTATGTCATAGGTTCTGGAGAAGGAGAGGAAGCGTTCCAGACAAGGAGATCAGGACTCCGCCTCTGAAGAAGAGGAGGAGGAAGCTCAGGACACCCCACAGCAGCAGAGAAAAAGGTCCAGACTCTTAAACATTATGTAAAAAATACTAAACAGCAGTCACTGGGTATGCCAAGTCACATTAGCATAGTATACATTTGCTGCATTTATGTTTATTTGGGATTTTGATTAATCAGCATAACAAGAAATTGCCATATAGTGGGATTGATGTTTTCAGAAAAAGAATTACAATTGTTGTAAATGGGTATTTGTGTGCTTCTACTTCCCTATAGGAGGCGCCGTTCAACTGAGCGCAGGCCGTCACAGAGCAGCGAGACCTACGACCCATATGACTTCACCACTGAAGCAGATGTGCCACAGAGTATGCCGTTAAATTATTTTTCCATCAAAATACAGTAGAATAAGATGCCCCGCTGCAGATCTGATCATTTATGATACTAATGGTTATTTACTGATGTTTTTTTTCCATGTGCTTAGTCCAATCTCCTGCTCCTGCAAGGCCTGCCGAGGAACCCATGGAGACACCTGAGCAGAACGGCCACTCAGAATTATCTGCAGATAGGTTGGTGTTGACACCTATGATCTGATCTGACCTCTTACTAAAATCAGAAGTTAGAAAGATTTGTAGACTTTGGTGAACACATTGGGCTGCAGCTGCCTTCAAGAGAAGGCTTATTCATATAAACATTACTTTACCTTTTGCTTTGTGTAATCAAACATGCAGTTTTTACAACAAGCCTTTAATTGGACCCCTCGTATTAACCTCACATTGCAATCAACATACTTCTTTTATTTTAAGGATAAATTATTAGGTCATTTAGTGTCTGACTGTTCTTGCTTAATTTGCATTTTGGGGGCCAGTTTGGGGGCAAACACATCCCAATATCAAAATCACTTTTGGACATTAGTATTATGTTACTGCATAGAGTCATGCAGTACAAATAAGTAGCTGCATTCAGTCTTACTGTTAATTTTTTTTTTTTTCAAACATTTATTTTGGGAGTAATATGTGAATCAAGAGCCACAGCCACTGATTTTTAACAGCATTTCCATGGAATCGTGACCCTACTCTGTACAAGCAGTTAAGACAATGAGTGGGAGTGAGCAAGTTTCAAGGCAGGCATTTGGGTCAACACTTGTTAGTGACTGTAGGTTGATCAACATTTCATTAGTTTAGCTGGCTTTCTTATGAATTTGTGGTAGAAACATGTACGATCTAAAAGCTGGTATGTGCTTGGTAGATGTTGAGGTTCGGTTTATTTCCATTGATGTCATTTTTATTTTAATAACAGCAAAGCATTCAATTGAAAGTGACAGTTTTTGTCATTGTGAAACACAGAATACAGTGAGCCACAATGAAATTCAGCCTCTGCTTTTCACCCATACACACTTTGTAGCAGGTGGCAGCTATTTAAAGTGCCCGGGGAGCAGTGATGTGGACGGTACCTTGATCAAGGGTACCTCAGGGCAACATACTGGTCTGGGATTTGAACCCACAACCTTTTAATCCTGGGGTCTAGTCCCTAACCACTGGGCGGACGCTGCCCCCTTAGAAAACAGAGAGGGGTGATTGGGATGGAGGGGGCAACATAAGAAGGTTCACTTTTTTAAACGAAAATCACTTTATTTAATTGCTGTCGTTCATCTTCTTTTTCTTCTTTTTTTTGGCTGCCACAGCAGATCATCCGTTTCCATTTCTTCCTGTCCTAAATCTTCCTCCTTCAAAGCAACTGTCTGCATGTCCTCTCTCACCACGTCCATAAACCTCCTCTTTGTGCTTCCTCTATTCCTTTTTCCTGGCAGCTCCATCCTCAACATCCTCCTCCCAATATAATCCTCCAAGTATAATCCTTAATAATCCACATTTTTAAATATTTAATAAACTGTAGCAATAGATCAATTGATGTTGCCTGGTTGTAGCACAATATGCAATTAAAATTGAGAGGTGGTCAGTGCTGTAATTAGCACCTCTTTTCCCTGTGCATTAAACATTACATCTTCTAGTAAGTGTAAATCTGGTCATGAAGGATTATCAACTAAAAAGCTGAGAAAAGTCTTTTTACTGCATAATTCCAGAACATTGTGGAAGGTTGGCGCTCCCAAAATACTTCTAAGACCCCCAGGGTTAATATTGCACAAACTAATGTATGTTGGGTGGGGTGTGTGTTTATTTATTTAAAAAATTTTTAAATTATTTTTTGAGCACAAAGGCAACTCTTTTTCTCTTTACAGGATATTGAAATTTAGCTTTTTATTCCATAAGAGTCTGGGAAAGGTCAGAAACATTTAAATTAAAAAGCATTTTTGAAAACTCATTTGGAAGTTACATTTTATATCCTGTGAAATGCTGAAAAGAAGTGGATTTTTTATGGATATGTAAGTTTATAATCACAGCAGCTGCTAAACGATTTATTCTGGGTTTTTTTTGTTTCCTAGGCTGAAGGAGTTCAAAGCCGCATTGCTGGAGGTCTTCCGCTCTGCACATGCTCAGTCCGTGGGGATGAATGCTCTAATGGAAGGAATCAACAAAACCTCTCCCACCCCTTTCGATCAAGCTGAGGTCCGTGGCGCCCTTGAACGCATGCAGGATGATAATCAGGTCATGGTAGCTGATGACATCATCTTCCTGATCTAAAATCTGAGGAGGGAAAGGAAAAGGAGAAAACTCTGTCAAGAGTATGGACTCTGCTCAAGAATTTTCCGGGGTTTTAAATACACGCATACAAATGTTTTATTATTCATATGTCAGGTGCATATCTATGTGCAGGTTTTCTTTTTCTTAATTGAAAATCAGTTGCTCTCACTTTGTGCAAATGTAATAACTCCCTTCACTCAGTCTGCCAGTTAGATTTACAGAGCGTTTTTTACTGCATTCCATTCTGTTTTTGACTTTTTGAAAGGTAGTTGTATGTGTTTTTAGAACAAAACAATTGTGTATATATTTCCTGTTAAAAGAAAAAATTGGATCTTGTATCTCACTGAAAATGGAAAAATAAATAAGGTATCTGCCAGTTGAGGCTCAGTGATTTAAGGGAATTGCTAAAAGCTTTCCGAAAGTTGTTTTGTTTAGTAGTCAACGTTTCATGAAGTTGGTTTTGGTCAATATGTGCATATGTGTTCAGTTGCTCGTAGTCACTTTTAAACATCACTCTGCATTTCTCATGTTAACTGTGAGCTGGAATCACGAAAGCCAAATATGGACAAAAGACTTAACCGCCATATAGCTTTTCTGTGCACTAGTTGTCGAGAACGCCGAGTGAACTGTCACCTATAATCGACTGACCTCGCAGTAGCTAGCGTGGGCAGAAACTACCATAAACATAGGTGTATTATCACGTAGTTACCACTGCTTGGAAATGCTCCCTGTGTTGTGACAGTAAATTTTGCTGTTGAAAAGCACATAATGCAAAAAATGCATGTCTGCTTATATACTTATGTTTGGCAGAGGCATTATCAGTGCACTGATTATTGATCAACTTTACTGTTAAAGGGAATGTGCGTTTTGTTAGCCCTTCATAGTGTCATTATCAAAGGGGTGGAGTGTTAAGATCAACCATATGGGCTATTGTATATATGGAATCAAGACATTCAGTAAGGTTGTCATGCCTCTGTTTTTTTAAAATCATATGGGAATGAGACATGAGATAGTATCTTTAGCTGGGGCTTCAGTGTTTGATGTCAGTTTCAAGAACTCAATCAGCATTTCAGTGACCTAAATTGAGTCAGACGCTGTTTACCACCAAAATCTGCTCAGAGGTGATTGCGGGGGTGGAAAATGTAGACAAAAAGACGCATCGTATGAGTGTATCAGAGACAGCTCCGAAGAAGCGACTGAACGCTCTCATAAATTTCCTCCCTGCCCGCTGATGTGCTGGCTGCCAATGATTAGATGAAGTGAAACCTTAAAATGAGTCACACAAATGCAGTTATTATGGATGGTGTCCCTCAAGGCTGTACTTAAGGCCATATTTTGTTGTTAGATAGGTTTTTATTTAATTTTATTAATTGTAATGATTCTGCAATACAACAGATGTTGGTAAATAGTTGATTTTTATTTTAAATAAAGGAGAGCATTAACATTGGGGCGGCACAATGGCGCTGTCACCTCACAGCAAGAAGGTACTGGGTTCAGTTCCCAGGTGGGTAGTCCAGTCCTTTCTGTGTGGAGTTTGCTTGTTCTCCCCATGTCTGCATGGGTTTCCTCCCACCATCTGAAGACTTGCATGTAAGGTGGACTAGAGATGCTAAATTGGCCCCTAGTTGTGTGTCAAGTCAGCTTTATTTTCATAGTGCTTTTTACAGTTGTTGTCACAAAGCAGCTTTACAGGATCTGGGTCCAAGCCCCAAGTGAGTAAGCCGAGGGCAACAAAGGCAAATAAAAACTTCCTAAAAAAGGAGGAAGAAACGTTGAGTGGAACCCATCCTCCTGGTCGACAAAATCAAGAAAGAGAAAGTGCATTTTATAAGTTAATAGGTTTAACAATGAGTTCCATTAAAGCATGAGTTACTTTTAAAGAGTCCATTGGAGGCTGTAATTGGGTGCTCAGTTAACTAATAGTGGTGGTTCTGTTTGAGTTATTTTGTTAGACTTAGTTAAAGGCAGCAGCTCATGCAGATGATCCAGTATGATGTAGCTGATCAGGAGTTCAGGTGAGGAGAGGAAACTGTGTGTGTGTGTTTGTGTTTGTTTTTGCCCTGCGATGGACTGGCGACCGGTCCAGGGTTTTTCCTCGCCTGTCACGCTGTGAAAGCTGGAATGGGCTCCAGCACCCCACATGACCATAATTAAGACAAGCAGCTATGAAAATGAGTGAGAGTGAGAGCTATGAAAATGAGAGAGAGAGAGAGAGAAGTAATATTACAACAGGCATGTAAACCACTGTGTATTGGACTGGGTTCTGTTTGGAACTGTGGCCAAAATGTTGTGGATCTGTTTTCCTGGATCCATTTCCTAAAGCCCCCTGCGATGGGCTGGCGACCTGTCCAGGGTGCGTCCCCCGTCCTCGCCCTGTGTGCGCTGGGTTGGACACCGGCACTCCCCCGCGACCCCGTTTGGGACAAGCGGCAGATAATGGATGGATTTCCTAAAGCCATTCATATGGAATTTGTCAGCCTTTTCACACTAACAGCTTCTACTCCTCTAGGAAAGCTTAATACTAGATAATGGAACATTATGGTGAGGATATGATTGCATTCAGTCACAAGAGCAATAGTGAGGCCATATACTAAAGGTGGATGTTAAATTCTAGAAACTCCACTCCAGCTCATCTCAGTGGTACTGAACAGAGCTCTAACATTCCCATTGATAGAACTCACTAATTTTTTTATTTTAAAAAATGCCTTAATGGTGCAAACTGCTGTGATAAATCAAAAACAAAACAAATAAAAATGTGTAATAACCATACTCTAAATATTCTAAAAATACAAACTACATTGTTAAGTAAAGCATGACACTTTTTGAGGTGTACCCCATGGATCAATCTTGGATTCCCTTTTATTTATTTGTACGCGTTGCCACTGGGCCACTAGTGTATTTCTTCGTGCCGTTCCCAAGCCCGGATAAATGGGAAAGGTTATGTCAGGAAGGGCATTCAAGGGCAACAAAACAGATTTCCATACCGGATTAGTCGAGGCCCGGGTGACCAATGACCATCACCAGTGCTGTTAGCCTAAAGCGTGCTGGTGGAAATTGGGCTACTGTTGACCAAAGGAGAAGAAGAAGGGGAGGAAGGCATGTCTGGAGGGAGGAGGAAAGAAGGAAGTGGAAGTTAGAGTAGGAACTTTGAATGTTGGCAGCATAACTCGTAAAGGAAGAGAATTAGCTGAGATGCTGGAGAGAAGGAAGGTTGATATTTTGTGTGTGCAAGAGACTAGATGGAAGGGAAGTAAGGCCAGGTGTATTGGAGGAGGGCTTAAATTGTTTTACCATGGTGTGGATGGAAGGAGGAATGGGGTAGGTGTTATCCTGAAGGAAGAATATCTGAAGTGTGTTTGGAGGTGAAGAGGGTGTCAGATCGGTTGATGAGTTTGAAGCTGGAAGTTGAAGGTTAGTGCTTATGACCCGCATGTTGGATGTGAGATTGAGGATATAGAAGAATTCTGGAGCGAATTAGATGATGTAATAGAGAGTGTACCCAGGGGAGAAAGAGTGGTGATTGGTGCAGACTTTAATGGACATGTTGGTGAAAGGAAAAAGAGGAGATGAGGAGGTAATCGGTAGGTATGGTGTCAAGGAGAGGAATGCTGAAGGTCAGATGGTTGTAGATTTTGCAAAAAAGGATGGAAATGGCTGTAGTTAATACTTTTTTTAAGAAGAGGGAGGAGTGCAGGGTGATGTATAAGAGTGGAGGAAGATGCTAGGTAGAAGATGCAGGTTTGAAATTATATCCTTTCTAGGATGGTCAGTCTGATTTGAGTCTGCAAAGTAGTGACAGGGGAGAGCGTAGCTAAACAGCATAAGATGGTTGTCTGTAGGATGACCTTGGAGCTCAAGAAGAGGAGGAAAGTGAGGGCAGAATCGAGGATCAAGTGGTGGAAACTGAAAAAGGAAGACTGCAAGGTGGAATTCTGGCAGGAGTTAACACGGGCACTGGGTGGTGTTGAAGATCTACCAGATTGCTGGGAAACTGCTGCAGAAGTGGTAAGGCAAACAGCTAGAACGGTACTTGGTGGGACATCTGGAAGGAAGAAGGAGGATAAGGAAACCTGGTGATGGAACCCAGAAGTCCAGGAGTGTATACAGAAGGAGAGGCAAGAGAAGAAGAAGTGAGATAGCCAGAAAGATGAAGAAAGTAGACAGGTGTACAAGGAGATGAAGCGCAGGGCGAAGAACACAGTGATGAAGGCTAAAGATAAGGTGCTTGGTGAACTGTATAAGAGGTTGGACAGTAAGGAAGGATAAAAGGACTTACACCGATTAGCTGGACAGAGAGACAGAGCTGGGAAAGCTGTGCAGCAGATCAGGGCGATTAAGCATAGAAATGGAAATGTACTCACAAGTGAACAGAGCGTGTTAAGCAGATGGAAGGAGTACTTTGAGCAGCTGATGCATGAAGAGAATGAAAGAGAGAAAAGATTAGATAATGTGAGGATAGTGAACCAGGAACAGCAGCAAATATGCAAGATGGAAGTATGGGCATTAATGAAGAGAAAGAAAAATGGAAATGCTGTTGGTCTGGATGACAAACCAGTGGAAGCATGGAGGTATTTAGGAGAGATGGCTTACCAGTTTCTGACCAGATTGTTTAACAGAATCTTAGAAGTGTACTGGTACCGATTTTCAAGAATAAGGGTGATGCAAAGAGCTGTAGTAGCTTGCTTCTGGCAGCTTTCTTTCTTTACCATCACCTTTTACTTGTTTTTAATGGAAGAACTTAAAAAAGCATGTATAAACATGTAATTCTATCCAACTGAACATGTTCCAGTTGTTATTTACTGTTAAAAATATCCGGGATGCAGGGTTGAAGTTTTCAGTTAGTACTCTGGCATGTAACCTTGGTGTTATTTTCGATTCAAATCTTTCATTTAATCCCCATGTTAATGCAGTTGCGAAGACATGCTTCCTGCTCCTTCGGAACATTGCCAAACTACTGCGTTTTCTGTCAATGGAAGACACGACGAAAGTAGTACATGCATTTGTATACAGTAGATTAGATTACTGTAACGCCCTACTTTCTGGAAGCTCTCAGGGCACATTAAGCACCCTACAGCGCATTCAGAACACAGCCGAACCACTCCTTGCTTCACTGGCTTCCTGTTCGGTACAGGGCTGACTTCAAGGTCCTCCTCTTAACTTACAAGGCACTTAAAGGTCTTGCCCCAATATACCTAACCGAACTGCTTAATGCCTATACACCTAATCGCCCACTTAGATCCCAGAATAAAGATCTCCTAATTGTCCCTCGCATAAATAAATGTATAGGAGCACGAACTTTCAGTTCCAGGGCCCCTAGATTGTGGAACAGCTTGCCTGCTTCTGTACGGGATGCCGATTCAGTCTCAGTCTTTAAATCACGGCTGAAGACTTACTTCTTTAGTTTAGCTTACCCGCACCAATCACCATAGTGCACCATTACTAATGTCGCTGGTGCTGCTGTACATGCCATCGCACTGTTGTTTCATTTCTGTGTCTGTCACTACTGGATCCTGCTCATTACTGACCATCCCCATTCCATTTCTCTCCCCACATGTCCGGGTGGGCCCGCTGTGGTCATCACCTGAGTCCAATGCCGAGCTACCATCTGGTCTGTGTGATGCATCTGATGCGCCAAGGGACCCTGGCAGCTCATCGGTACCTGGAAGCAACTTGGGACTCCTCACTGATCCTGGAGTTTAAAACCAAACTAACTTTGTACTGTTAGTATACCCAAGGGGGTTGGGTAGCCGGTTGACCTTGGACCCTCAGAGGTTTTTTTTCTCCACACAGTGGAGTTTTTGGTTCCTCTCCTTCGTAGTTGTCCAGCATTAACATGTATCACTGTAACCTGTTCCACCATCCACCACCATTGTAAAGTGCCTTGGGGCAATTGTGTTGTAAAAGGTGCTATATAAGAATAAATTGAAATTGAAATTGAAATTAAAAGAGATTTTAATACTAGTGTAATGAAATGATATTGCAGTGCTCTCCAGTTATTGCCCTCCTTTGTAAAGATTAGTGAAAAGGGCTTGAGAAACCCGAAGTAGCTTGATGCCAAACAGAAAGAAATAACATTTTGAATGGAAATAAATGCATTCAGAGGAAAAAAACTATTAAGAAAACACATTAAACAAACACATAAATGATTGGACACTTGGCAAATGTATAAATGTTATCAAAATGATATTAGTTTATTGAACTGTAGAGGAATTTTCAGGCTTTAACTTCCTGATGGTCTGATGACAAATAGCTTTGCCCTGACTCAGAGATGTCTATAGCTTCAGATTAATGAGGCACACCTAACTATGTGATGAAGTGCCCAGTCAGGGCAGAGTGACGCAAATCATGACAGCTGCCATTCATTTTGCCATGTCTTTTTGGAATTCTTTTTCCTTGATATATAAATGTATTACTAAATAAATTAATTAAATTATTTTAAATAGATTCATTAAATCAAATAAGTACTAAATACATTTATTTCAATTTAAGGTTTCTTTTTTGAGATAAAATTATTAACCAAAAGTTAGAATTTTTTCAAATCCCTTTTTACTAATCTTTACAAGGTTGTTAGGGAACTATATGTGGCATATTTATTAGTTATATCAGGAAGTGTGACAACTGGATAACTGACATTTTTGGGGAATATTTCTTTTATCTTCCACCATTCACAACATAAAAGCTCTCTCTGTAGATGCTGTTGATCTGATCATCTGCTTTTATTATACGCAAGTACCAGGTAAGTAATTGTAATATTAATATTTTCACGATGGTTATTCAGCATGGTTTCTGCAATTTAGTCCAATGTTAGGCACAAACCATGTTTCTGGAAAGCAGCCTTAAGGGATGATGATGAAGGCAAAGCAAGCCACTCATGTTGTCAAGGCGACAGCACTATCAGCATAAAATTTAAGTCTGCTTCATGCTCGGGATGGGTTCAGAAATGTGAACAGGTTAAATAAGGGGACTCTGTCTAAGATTTTGGCCCAGTTTAAACATGCTTACCATGCAGTATTTTTTGTGTGCATGGAGAGGAGCATGACAGAATAAACTTCTGCATGCATATGTGCACTTTTGCACTACTTTCAGAAAGGCATTTAGTCCCAGTAGGACTGAGTCATTTGTATAAACATTATGACACCTTATAATCAACTGTATATTTTTATGTACAATTGATTATAAAATAGTTATTTACCTATTTCCTCCCTGCATTGGCTTGTACTAGACTGATTGCTTTTGTGTCAAGGGGCAGGAAACCAAGTCAGCTGACACATACTGTCCTGTATATATATTGATGGGGAATTCTCACGGTTCTCTGAATGGGGCAGATACACTCTGAGGAAAGACCAGAGTATCAACAGTGCATCTGATTCTCTATGATGATGCAGGTCTCAGCGGTAAGATGTACTTTCTTCTACAGTACTGTGCAAAAGTTTTAGGCAGGTGTGAAAAAATGTTGTAAACAAAGAATGCTTTCAGAAATATAAATAATGATTGTTTATTTTTATCAATTTACAAAATGCAAAGTGAACAAACAAAAGAAAAATCTAAATCAAATCAATATTTGGTGTTACTACCTTTTGCCTTCAAATCAGCATCAGTTCTTCTAGGTACACTTGCACAAAGTCAGGGATTCTGTAGGATTATAGTCGGTGTATGATCAACCAATTTTACCAAACATGTGCTGATGATCATCAATGTCACACGGAGGTTGAAACACAGTCATGGTTGGAACAACCTACCAGCCGAGTTCCTTCAAAAACTGTGTGCAAGGGCTCCTAGAAGAACTGATGCTGTTTTGAAGGCACAGGGTGGTCACACCAAATATTGATTTGATTTAGATTTCTCTTTTGTTCATTCACTGAATTTTGTTGATTGATGAAAATAAATGATTAACACTTCCATTTTTGAAAGCATTCTTTGTTTACAGCATTTTTGTATGTATGGAATTGGGGCAACTCTGTTGTGAAAGGCGCTATACAAGAATAAATTGAATTGAATTGAACAGAATACTGTATATTTGCAGTTTTGTTTGTTGTTTTGCATACTCTTCTCTTCTCTTCTCTTCTCTTCTCTTCTCTTTTCTTCTCTTCTCTTCTCTTCTCTTCTCTTCTCTTCTCCAGCACCAGTTTGGTTTTCTTGCCTTGTTTAATTTTTTACTTTGTTTTTCTTTTCTCCAAGTTTTTCAGGACTTTGCTGGTGCTGGGCCTGGTGGCACTATTGCTCAGAGTTGATAGTTCTTCTGCACAAAAACGCAGGGGAAAGAAAGAAGGGAAGTCCAGGAGTATGGCTACCCAGAGTAAACCCAACAAGTGCACAGGAGGGAAGATGAAAAAATTCTGGGTTAATCTGGATCCTGCCATAACAGACTCATCTGTTTCCTCCCCCAAGTCCTCAAGTCTGTCTATCTCACCATGGACATATGAGTAAGTCTATTCAAGTTTGAATAATTTGAATCATTTTGGCATCATAGCATCATTCATTGCTGTCCAGCTTCTGTCCACAAAGCCACTCTTGGCTGTACATTTTTGAAAGACAGACCACTTTGTTCCTGGTAGTGACACTGTGACGAGAGTGGTTTTCCCCCAAATCAAGGTCAAGGTCCAGGTTCCTTTATTGTCATCAGCAGCGATGTACAGACTGAGATGAAATTACTTTCCCACATGGAATTTTGTGCAAAATTTAAAAATAGGAAACACACGATACAAGATCATCAGTCTTGCTGAAAATGACCAGAAATAAATGAATGAGAAACCTTTGGAGGAAACAAATGTGCAGAAAAGCATTGCCAGTTGAATTGGACATTGTGTTCAACACCAAACATTGACTTTAGGGGAGTAAAGATCCACAGCAGTGGCCCGTGGAAAATAAAATGGTATTATCTGGAGAATTATCTGGGTGTTCATTTAATACCATTAGGAAGAGTTGAAGTTGGGTTTCTGATCCAGAACTAATTATCTTACAACATGCCTGACTTCATTAATGCTCTTGTGGTTTAATGCAGTCAAACCTCCAACATCTAGTGTACTTGCCTATGGACCTATGGCTAAAGAGGTCCCAGGTTCGAATCCCACCTCTGGTACTACCACCACTGGGTCCCTGAGCAAGACCCTTAACCCTGAATAGCTCCAGGCGGACTGTCCCTGTAATCAGGACATGTAAGTTGCTCTGGATAAGTGTCTGCTAAATGCCGTAAATGTTTCTGCCTGATAAACCTTTGCAGATGTAACAAAGGTAGCTTAGAGAAGGGGGCTTTTTTAGACCTACCTATGCAGGAACCGATTAAATGATGTGATAATCACATAATCAGAAGGAGCAATATATATTAAGGATAAAATATAGGGGACAAAGGGATAAATACATAAGGGTATATAGAATGCATAATTTTAATAACATCATGGAGAAACTGTTTTTGTTTCATGCATGTATAAAGGATTATAGACTGCAGGGGACACTCTGGTACCTTCCTTAAAATCAGTCAGATTGTTCATCACATTTTTTGGCTGTATTCCGAGGATCTTTCTCATTGGTCTTTGTTGTAGCATAAAATTTTTATTTTATGTTCCAGGATTATATCCTAGCTTTTGGAATAAGCTATAGTGCATGTAGTGGACTTTTAAGACTACAGTATAAAAAGATTTGTCTTAATTTTCACATTCAATCACAATTAATTTTGGATACAGTTTGATTATACTATTATATAACAACAACAACAACAATAATAATAACAACAATAATAATAATCATCTCCTGATCCCTTTTACAATGTTAATAATAATAACAATAATAATAATCATCTCCAGATCCCTTTTACAATGTAATTTTTCCAAAAACATATTATTAATATTATTGTTATTATTAATATAATTAATATTGTTGTGTATAATTACCAATGTAAAGTGCCTTGGGGCAACTGTGTTGTAAAAGGCGCTATATAAGAATAAATTGAATTGAATTGAATTGAATATAAGTATGATTACACACGTTTATTCAGACAAGTAATCATTGACTTAAGTCTATTTTTAATTGCTTTGCCTTCTTTGGAAACTCAGAACTAAACTTCATAGTAAAATAATCCATCGTGACAGCCTTTACAGATATTGTGTTTAGGGAGTCATAGCACCACAGATAAATCTTTTGGCAGGAGACTGGCTTGTAGCCAAGGAGTGAATGTATGTACATTTCAGAGAAAATGTGCTTTTACCTTTTTTATTTATATTATATTATTAGCTGAGAAGTGAATTCATTTCCTTGTGACCCCTCCTACTATGCATGGCACCCACACATTGCATCAGTATTGATGCATCAGCCACTGCCATGTTTTTCATGCTACTTTCAGTTTCTTTGTAAATGAAGTATTCTGCCTCTGAAGTATGACTTACAAGCAAAAACACTCTGCTGATTTTTGGACTGAAGTCCAGTTTCAAATTCAGTCTCTGTTCCAATTAACAGTTCCTTAAGCAGTACCCTTGAGCATGGGATATGAGTTTAAGAGAACTGCAGTTGATTTCATATTTTCATATGAAAGGACCTTCAATGCCATCATACAACAAAAAGCGATGTTTTTAGACCTGCAGTGACTGATGAGTAAACTTACCTGCAACTTCCATCTAAGAGATAATGTGTTTTTTACTAGTCCCACACACTTAAAAGACCTTGTCACTCTCTCTGATTTAGAATCTCTCTTTACATATTTTATGCTCATTGTGGTCCACTACCAGGAACCAGGAACTACCAGGGCGACCGCATCTCAAAAATAATTTCCCAAGCACATTATGTAATGGGAATAATTTTAACAATTTTAACTGAACTGAACTGAAAAATGCCATGGTCTACTGAATTACTGCATTGAGTACACATCTAGACATATCAGGGATTTGTGGTTGAGTCCTTTTAGTTTCTGTTTCTGAGTAAGCAAGGTGACAAATTTGTCCTGTAGATTTTAAGTAAAAAAAAAAAGGTTTTTAGATGTAAATGTAAATGTAAACTTTTGTTGTTGATGTGTGAAAGGGGTGTTGAAGAAGTTCTGTTTATTCCAGGGTTTCTTATGATGAGTCCCGCATCCCCAGTCACATCTTTCAGGCGAAGTGTGAGAAGAAAGGCTGCATGACACAAGACGGACATGAAAACGCTGGACTGGAATCCAAACCCATCTACTACCAAATACTGGTCCTAAGGAGAAAGAAGGGAAAAAAGAACTACTCCCTCCAATTGGAGAAAATGACCATCAGTGTGGGCTGCACATGTTTGTTGCCAAACATCGTCTCTTAGAATTCTCAGTAATATCATGGCTCTGTCTGCTACGGTCTGCTGTTGTTTAAAAGAACAATTATCTACAAATCACTCTATTTATTGCTTTATTTTCTTATTCAATTAACTGTTTTCTGTCCTGCAGTACAATTGAATGTAAAATATAAAGAAAATTGTCATCTAATATACATAAGAATAGAGAAGGTCATGCTTGTATTCAAGATTGTTGGAAAGCTGCATCAAGACACTCCTAAAAATTAAGTAAAACCTTTTTTTTGGAACTAGAAGAACTACCTTTCTGTCTCTTACCTTTCATATTTTTTATGGGTTATTCTTTAAAGAGACATTTTGTCTCATTTTGTTTTTGACATATCTTTCATCCACTGCATTATTATTGTGTCAAGCATTATGAGTCCATAGGATTATAGACACCTGCCTTTTCAACATTTCACTGAAATCAAAGGTCATCAAAAGGGAGTTTGTCCCCTTTTGCAGCTACAGTCTCTGCTCTTCTAGGAGGGGTTTACACTGGATGTTGGTGTAAGTATTCTTTCAGGCACATTTTATTCAAGTTGGGTGACTGGATCACAAACTCTCCTCCAGCTGATTCCAAAGGTACTGTATGGAGCTTCATCACTTAAAAAAACAGGTGCCTTACAATAAATTGAATTAGAATTAAATTCAGAGGGGTGTCTGGATACTTTAAATTAAAGTGAAGGTGCCCTACACATTATTACTACTACTACTATTACTACTACACAATGGTGCATTAACATTATCATGCTAAACGTGAAAGTGAAAAAGTGAAATATTCTTGTCATTGTGAGTACACAGCACAGCACAGTGAACCATAACAAAATGACACCTCTGAATTTAACCCATACACTCACACATCAGCAGCAGGGGACAGCTATTGAAAGCACCCGGGGAGCAGTGACGGGGACAAGGGTACCTCAGGGCAATCTACTAGTCTGGGATTCAAACCCATGACCTTTTGATTGAATTTACGAACATTTAGTGACTGTTTAAGGAGAACTTTCTCCAGCAGCTTGCTTCAAAACATCCAAGCTTTTCTAACACTTCCAGTGAAACATGAAACAATATAGTTCAGACGAAAAGCCAAAAATCACAAATAGTCATTTATTCAAGAGAAGCTTTTACTGACCCAGAGACAGTTTAGTCGTAAGGGCAACCACAAACATAGGCAGCAAGTGGGGTCTGTTATATACATGTGCCTCTTGAACACTTCACATCAGGTCTCATGGTTGAACTACGTCACTTTCTTTGATGACCACAAACAACTCATCTTCTTTAGGCTTTTAGCAGATGACAGGAATGAGTAATGAACTGGTGCAAAGGATAAAACACAATTTCATGCCAAAGCAAAGTGCACCATCTCCATCTAATGCTAAAGCAGTGTCCCAGACTGATACTTTTTTTTTTAAACATAAAGATGTTTTTCTAATCTCTTCCATTATGTTCCTGCTCTGCATTCTCGATCTAATATCTGTCATTCAAGCTTGATGTGAAGAAGAGGTTGTAAGCTGTGTGCTTTTGAAATTGTGCTTAGTTAAGCATTAGCTGACTGCAGGAATTTTACTGTGAAGAGGTTAAAAGTTATGAGCTTCATAATAATCATCATGTGCGAAGAGTTTTGGCTCATCTAGGCTCTGAAAATGCATTAATAACTTAATGCTGTTCAAAGAACAAGACCTTTGTGAGTGAATCTAGTTTAATGATTGGTTTTATTGGTTTTCTCTCTTCGTTAAATGATTTGTGAATTAACATGCAAAGCTAACACTCTGACAGATTTTTGAGGGAAAAAGCTTAGCTCATGGTTTTGTGATGTGTGTTTTCTGGTTGTGTTGGGTTGACTTTGCTACCCTACTGGTCTTAAATATCTCTCTTTTATTCATTGTTTTCCATACCATATACCATCAGTTTGTACCAATCATCTATTTTCTGTGCCATCCAGGTGCTGACATTAGTACTTGGGTGCACCTTGCATTGCCATCTGGACAAAAAACAAGCTTTTTTGATCATTTTACAAGACATTTTTAGTTCTGACATTGTTAAACCCCACAAAAAAGATTACGTGTGTCACATTGTTGTTAGCCATATTTTCAAATCTGGATCCTTCTTCTTTCTCTTTTCTGTCACCATGTCTCCATATTTTTTCTTTGACTAGCCAAAGCAGTCCTCCTCTTCTGGCTGGTCTACCGGCAAGCCTCCTCTTTCAGCTCTTTATTCTTCCGCACTTCTTCTGCATGCTTGTCCTAGAAGCATAAAAACTGCCCTTATTCAATATTCATTTATGTGTTAGCACAATTAAGGGGAGCTGGCAGAGGCAGAAGAAAAGTAAAGACTACCACACCTAATTAATCCGTATGCAATATTTAAGCTAATTACATTTGCAGATAGAGCAAAAGTTTTGGGTAACTAAACAAACACTATTATGCAAGTAGGAAGACCATCCAATTTCAACACTTCATGAGAAACATCTACCTTGTGCTTTCACTCACAACCGCTTCATGAGCTTCACATAAAGGTTTAATATTTAGCTAAAAAATTATACATTGTAGTCCACCTGCTATGCTTTTATTCAAGCTTCCATCTACACCATTGATTATTAATCTGTTTCTGAGCACATGATCACTGATGACTATATATTGGGTGGTCTGTGTGGCATAGGCGTGACTGTATCATGAAATGGTCACCAAAAACCAAAAGTGACTCTATAGTCAGAAACTGACCACTGATGAACTGCTAGAGGATGATTCTCACAAATTGTGCTTCAAAAAAAAGTTAGAACTTCTATGTGTATTCCAGCAAGGTGGTGCTTGGTAGGAGATGGACAGTAGGAGATAAATATCTCTCATAAAGTGGCCAGTGCTGTTGAATAATATATGTGTTGATACAACTGATACACTTTATGAAGTACACCTAACTTGTAAAACTGTACACTAATTGCACTTTGCAGTTTACAACTGCAGTCTATAGCCCATTGATTCTTCAGGATCAACTGTTAGCCAAATAGCAATCTCCAGGGCCAATTAGGTGGTCTGCATTCTCAACACAGCAGAGAGACTGTTGCAGGGAAATCACCAAACAGCTGGGGTTACCTAGGCCTGGTAGTGTTTCAGGTGATACCTTTTCTTGAAGCCTTTCCAGCATGGCTGCCAACAGGGCCTCGCGGTTCTCCTTGTTGGCCTCCATTTTCTGCTCCAGCTTCTCCTTTGCATTCTTAATGAAGTTGTTGTTTTCCTCAAAGGCCTTCTGGATGACCTCCCTTTCGTGCTCTCTCTTCTCTGCCAAGTGCTTCAGCAGCTCTGCCTCCTGGCACTAGATAAAGGCAATCTGTGTTTAGTCTGTCACCATTTTGTACATGAAAATGTGTGTGCTGGAAATGTGCTGAGAGATTGAGAGGAAAAGAGAGGGAATGTGCATGATTTCCAACCTTTCGTCTCTCTTCAGCAGCCTCCAGCTTTTTCTGGATCTCCTCAAGTGAGGGGTCCTTGCGGTGAGGCATGGAGGTGTTCAGTTCTGGTACACCGTCGAATGACGGGGGCTTCAGGATTACCTCAAAAGCCTGGCCAGATGCTCGTTTGTTCAGCTCGATCACCTCCACATCTTTGATCTCACACCAGTTTAGGTCCACTGCATCTAAGTGAGAAGCATTTAAATCTGGCATTAATTCACCCTGACTGACACAGGCTTAAAGATTTTAAACATTATGGCGCTTAATAGAGACATTTGATAAAAAATACAAAACATTATTTAATATATTCTGCTAAAGATAAAGTGTGTCAGTGTTTGACATTCTAAAGAAGTACCAAGAACTTGGTAAGGCTAATTAGAGAAACATTAATTAACGTTAGCTTACACCCCACTAACTTAATAAAAACTATATGCCTTCAAGCCACACAGTTTCAGTTTCCATGACAAATGCATGCTACTTGTAAACGCTGGGCTGTTGTGGGTAGGACCATGCATAGCCGGGAGTCGGGGTCCTTGATTTTATTAACTATAATGAACAAAACAAATGCAAAGAACACCACCGCTATCACACAGGTTAAGACTCCTAAATGACTGGCGCTCTGCTCTGACTCACTTATGACTCACTGGCTTATAAAGCCAGCCCCAATGAAGCACACCTGTGCCTTCATGAGCCCAGGTGTGCTCAGTCAAAGCAGAGCGCCCTCTACCATGATGTTACTGCTGTTTTTAGCTATTTTTGTCAGTTTTTTTTGCTGGAAATAATTTACCCAACTATGGTTTATATTTATAGACTCCATGACAAAACTAAAACAGGAACCATATTTTTAAAATTTGTTTGACTCACGCCCATTGGACATGAATGATATAGGTCACCTTATTATTATTATTCACATTATTAACATCTCTCAAATCAACCACTTTTACTCATTATATAAATCGTATTGTTTCAAGCGTGTGTGGTAAAATACTGATAAGAAACAGACAATCTAAGGCTGTTCATTCTACTTTGTGCACTGCTGTTTACCTTCAGCCTTGTAACCTGACTGCTCTGTGGGGAAGGAATTGATGCAGGAGCAGAAGCGTGACACTAGAGGGAGCTCCTTTAGTTTGTCCAGGTATGCTGTGCAGAGAAACAGTTCAAGCATTTAACATCATTCTTTAAAGGGAACAAAAGGTTAATACAAGGCATTAACTACTCATAATGGAGTCACAGCGTAGGACTGAAACCTTTTGATGTAGGTAATTAACATGTTATCATGATGGTAATTAGTAATATTTTTAATAAAGTTATATATATAAACATTAAAGGATTTCAGTCATGATATATACCTGTCAGGGTCATTCTGTCAGTGTTATCCGTTCTTCACTCTGTATGAAACTCTTTCTCTGCTGTCATAGATACACAGACAGATAGATAGATAGATAGATAGATAGATAGATAGATAGATAGATAGATATAGAGAGAGAGAGAGAGAGAGAGAGAGAGAGAGAGAGATCCCATCTTACTCTGCATCCTATTCAGCAAATGTATCAACTTACCAGAGAGAAAATGTGATGTCAGCAGTCAGCACATTTGGAAAACAAACAAACAAACAAACGAAACCCCATGGTAACCTAAGCTAATAAGTTGATATACTATTTCCAGTCTTGGTTTTATGTATTTCAGTTCAATTCATGTTGCATTGATACCCAAAGCTACTAGGGTTGTGAAAGCAGCATTACATTCTTTTAAAACTGACAACAACACAACAAAACCGCATATTATCAAAGTGATACTTTCACAGGTGCAGAAGAAAATAGTATTCCTTTCAATGGAAGTGAATAAGGAGAGTATTTCCAGCTTATAATAGAAAAAAAAAGGGTGTACAAGGTTTTATTACAGAGTTATGACACTAACCTTGTATCTCCTTTTGTTCTTAAAAAGAAATAAATAAAATAAATAAATTATATATATATATATATATATATATATATATACATGCATGTATATATATACATATATTTGCTTGTACATGTGCATGTTTATGCACTTGTGCGTATACATATACAAATACATATATACATATATATTATATTTTCTAAAACCATTTGGAATAGGGTGAATCTGAATGTACATTTGTGAAACCACATTTCTGAAATACAGTAACTAAAACTAGATGATGTGGCATTTTGAATGACAGACCCTTCAAGTTCTGAGGATGCATCCATTAAACTGAATCTTACCCATGCTCGTACCAAAATGGCAAAACTACAGTGGGCTTTTACATGGTCCATCAAATAGATGTGGCCTGTCTGAGAAATAGTAACTCCATTGTCTTTTTGTCCTGACACTTGGCGAGGGAATGACATGAATTCAGATGAGCTCCACAGTGTTTACACTCTCATTCAGAAGGAGGGCTTGAAAGTGCGTCGGAACTCAAATAATAATGCGAAGACTAGGCCATGTCTAAGCCAGTGCGATACCAGCTCTCAATGGGATTTCACAGCAGGCATTATAGCTTAATGAAAGTGTGTGGCATGACCTGTTTGACATGCAGAGAATACGACACTCCATTAATGCCTTAGGAGCCATGGGGAGCCACCCTGCCTCAGGACATAATTATAGGTAATAGTGACACACTCCCTGTAGAGAGAGACCACTCTGAGAGTGTCAGTGCCCCATCCACAAACACACACACATTCAAACACACACACACATACAAATACATACACACACATTCATTTGATATTTTCGAAATCATAAATGTCTCCCTTTAAACAATAGTAGCCAAAAAAGCACGTTGGCTCATTAAGACCTTATTTTAATTTTTAACAGGTCATGTTTCACCACTTATTCCTCACATTTTCCTCCATAATAATGCACAGACACACACATACACTACACTAACCTTGTCTAACCCCCCAATATGTAACCAGCACGCCGATCAATACCCACTTCCTGCAGACGTGGCTGTTTATTTACAGTTTGTCAATGGCATGGCAGGAAGAGCCAGAGCAGCTCTCATCCCTCAGCGGGTAACTGTGTCAAAACATCTCAGCAGCACAAGAAATATCTGAATGTGGATTAAATAAAGGCCCAAAATAAAGTGCCCTTTTTTTGCAGAGGGATCTGCAGGTGCACCCTGTATCTTATATTTCACTGCTTACATTCATGATGTCATCATTCTGCAGTCAGTTTCATCAGTCCCACATCAATCACCTACTTTAATAAGACAGGTTGTTTACAATTACCACTAAACGACTGACTGCCCACTCTGTTATGTCATCCACAACAACCCACGATCATTCACCTTAACACTGCCTGCAGACCAACTCACATGCTGTACAAACCTACCAATGAACACAGGCCACGAACCAAAACACTGAGTTCTTCTTAATGTCTGTCGCAACCAAGCAGCCTGTGATCCAACTTCCATGATATATCAGTGCCACCAAGAACAAAAGCAGTCCAAACACTTATGTGTAAGAGTTAATCTCAGCTGTGTGTTAGACTGTATTGGTGAGCTTTAGACTTACCCTCTATCCTTGGAAATGAATGTAATGAATGTAACGCCCCTCTGCCTCTCTCTCTCTCTCTCTCTCTCTCTCTCTCTCTCTCTCTCTCTCTCTCTCTATCTATCTCTCTCTCTCTCACCTTCTTTCTCTGTATCTCTCTCTCTCCCTTGCTTTCTCTGTGTCTGCTGCTCCTCGGATACAGGAGCTCAGCAGCATCAGCAGCAGTACCACTCCTAGTGAATGACATCATCTCCCTGTGCTGCTATTGGTGGAGCTGGCATTCCTCATTCAGAGGATGGAGAGAAGAGGTGGAGGGGCTAAGAGAGATATACATACAGAGAGAGAGAGAGAGAGAGAGAGAGAGCGAAGGATATGAGTAAGAGAAATAGAGATAGACAAAGTAATAGAGAGAGGAGAAAGAGTGAGAGAAAAAGAAGGAGTGGAGTAAGAAAAGGGTAGCTTTTGAGAATTGAGGGGAGGGAGCAAGAGAGAGAAGGATGTGTTAACTCTTTGTTCTACAGGGGTCTGTGCTGATCTGGGGAGGGGTGTTTCCCTGCATATTTGAATTATTTACTAGAAATTCATTTTGGTGGTGAAGACAACACTCTGCAGCTGCTGTTTTTATGTATCTTCATTGCATTGCCAGCAACTGAATTCATTCAGTTGCTTTAAAAATCTGCATTTTTTAGCCACTTTAAAAAAATCACTGGTGGAATTACAAGCAGCTGATAATGTTCTCTGCAGTCTAGTCTCTTTTCAGATTTCTAGATTGCTCAGTATTCGTTCAGCATTCTGCAATAGAGCAATGCAGAGACCAGTCTATTACAGTTAGGACAATTCAATTGCTCCCTGAACGAGATGCTCATAAAACCACACATAATCCTGTAAAAGAATTCATGTCTTTTCTGTTCTGTTTGTAAGATTGTTGTTGAGATTGCCTTGCAAGAGGACTGAGATGATGTGATTGCTTGTCCCTGTTTGCTCTTTTGTGCATTGTGGCAGAGACTGTCAAACCCACCACCTAATACGCCAAACATTTGGTGCTACTCAGTAGCCTATTTAGACACAAATGTTCTCTGCAATAATGTCAGAGATTTTAAGAGATTGTAGCTGGCAAAAGTAAAATGTTTCCTGGTATATTTTTAATATTATGGGATTACAGATTCCAGGCATTACATGTTACTTATTTCAATGTAATGGGATGCTGTAACTGCCACACATGATGAAGGTGAGAATGTCCAATGCCAAGCATCAACTAGATTGACATACTGGTATGTGAAGTGATGAACTAGCATTATCTAGAGTTATAGAAGTCAAATGCTTTTTGGGTGAGCAGGAGTGGACTTGTGGTCCAGCACAAATCATCCAACATCACTAATTTACATAAATGCAATCAAGTATTTACAGCAATGTTCCAATATCCAATGCAAAGCCTTCACATAAATGTGAAAACTATAAGTGCAATAAAGGGGAAAAAACCTGTTTATCAGCCCTTTTGATTTAAGATAATTTATTTATGAGCAGGAGTCTTCAGTCTCTTGACAAAAAATGTAGATGTGTCTGGTAAACTGGCAACTCAGTGCATGTAGCTCAAATGACATGTGACACAATGGCTCCTAAAACGTCTTAGGCATTCGATTTATGAAAGTCAGTTTTGCAGTTCTGTTCTTGCTGCCAGATTGAGTTAGTTTTCCTCTTAGGGAAGTGTGAGACAGAGATGAAGTCTGTCTTTGCTGCAGGAGGGAAAAAAAAAACAGAAAAAAAGACTGGCATAGAAAGACAGGAGAGCAACTGAAAAAAGGTGTCTGCAGAAACCGTTTTTTTCGAGGAGAATACTGTCACGTTTGTCATGTCAACCGATACCCACCTGCTTTCCTTGAGATCAGTATTTTCCAAAGTTGCGTCTCCAAGATGCGACTAGTTTGTACAGCACATCCCACAGAGGCTCAATCAAATTGAGATCTGGGCAATTCAACACCTTGCGTGTGCCATTTCCTGCTGAATGTAGCCACTGTTATTGGGATTTACAGTTGCCATATGGATGTATTATGGATGTACTCCAGAGTAGTGCACCTTGGTGCCATTCTCTGCACAAACGCACCTGGTCATCCACATGATATAAAACTAAAATCTATCTATCTATCTATCTATCTATCTATCTATCTATCTATCTATCTATCTATCCATCCATCCATCCATCCATCCATCCATCCATCCATTCATCTATTAAAGTCTAATTCTGAAGATAAAGATATGTCATGCTGCTGTTTGTTTTTGTAGTAACAATGAACTACACAGACCATCCCAAAAGCAAGCATAAAATGACCTGAAAAGTAAAGGCCTAACCTTTGAGTCATGTGCTCAACCAGTAACAATGAGCTTGTTTATGCAGTTTTATTGTGTAGATGATATCATTATAACGTCACTCTTAATAATGCAGATCCACTCTCATTTCCAGTCAGTGTCAATCTCATTTACAGAACACCAGTAAAGGTTATAGCTGTGTGTAATCAGCTCTGAGTTGTCCCTGTGATATTGGGAATACATTTGGTGCACTTAAGAGCAGTGGGGCAGAAGGACAGAGACAATATCATTCTCTCTCAGACTCTCTCTTTCTCTCCCTCCTACTCCTTTCTGCTCATCTGGGTGAGATCATCCAGGGTGTGTGAGCGAGGCTCTGTAGCAAATCAAAGGGGGTGCTTCTTATCTGCATGTTGACATCATCTAAAAGTATTCTACCAACCCCCCAGCCATTAACGCACACTTTACTGCTAGACTATAAAACCTACAATACCTTTAAGAAATGAGAGAAATAACACAGCAACTAAATGCAATGTAAATGCTGGAATAAAATCAATTTGATAGCTTCACAGGATGTGAATTTCTGACACCCAAAAAAAGTTAGTAACAATAAAAATTTGTTAAAGTGTTTTTTTTTCATTGTATTCTTTTTCTTACTGTCTTGCTTTGCCAATCTTTTAAAATGGCTTTTCACTCCTGCAATGCAGAAACCGACCTTGTTGTCTCACACCTCTCTAAGAGGCAGATTAACTGTCTTTGGCATTGAAAGCAGAACAGCAGAATTTATTTCATACTGAAACATCTGGGGTACTTTAGGGGTCAGCATGTCATGTATAAATAGAGTTAAATGCACTAAGAAGACAGTTGTCTCTATGCACCTAAAGTATATACAATGCTGTATATATAAAATATAGATTATTATATCTCAATAACCAAAAAGTGAGGACAGACTTTATTTTGGTATGACAAATATCAATGCTGATATTTACTCCTTTTTTACTTACTCAGGACAATTCTGTTGTGAAAAGCTATGAAACATTCACAGACCAACACTGAGGCACTCCCACACACTCAGAGATTTGTATTCTGCTCACAGCAGTGGATGCACATGCCAGACATGACTCACTCAGGTAGAGGCAGCAAAGTGTAATCTGACATCATCTCCCTCTTCACACTGACTTCAGCACTCATACTATTGATCATGGCTAGCAAACTGGATTGTATATTTGAATTGAATTAAAATGACTCTTGGTATACACAGAAGTGACTCCCTCCTCCTTCAAACCCCCCAGCTTGACTTTCAGGGAAACGGAGAACAAAGAAAGAGGAGTGCCACATAATCTTTGGAAGGAAAACTGGTTGATGTCATCTGGGCTGTTTGTGTGAGCTTTATTGCACTTAAGCACAAGTTCTCATTAGAAATATGAGATAATTACAGTTATTACACAGTATGCAACAACTGCTATCAGAGAAGCATTCAGCTTCCACTTTGTGTGTGTGTGTGTGTGTGTGTGTGTGTGTGTGTGTGTGTGTGTGTGTGTGTGTGTTGGGGGTTGGGGGGTGGGTGTAGGGTTTGAGCAATGAGAGGATTAAAGGGCAGGAAATTGATTTTTCCATAGAGATTTGTAATTAAGTGGAGGCATCTTAATGAATGCTAACTTTGTATTGCATTCTGGTCAGCAAACAAGAGCACAGCATCACTAGCTGCAGATCTACATTACTGTTCAAATGAAAGAGATTTATTTAATAATTCAGTGGCCATTAAGTACAAATTATTCATTTTTTCAATACCAGAAAAGTAATATAAAAAATACAAAGTACACAGTATTCAAGACATTATTTTCCCATTCAAGATACACTAACATTCACACATGCACCCCAACACACCTCAGCTGCTGCCCTCTTTTCATCTAAAATGGTTAAAGCATATGGGATATATGGGTTTCCTAAAAATTGTGTAGATCACCTAGCTCTCCAGGCTTTCCTCTGTGAGAGAGAGGATAAAATCCAGTTAAACTCTTGCTTAAACAAATGCACAGATGTTTCTATTCATCCTTTCGATGTGAAAAGGTTGAACACTATGGATCTGAAAGAATATGTAGCTGTTCACAGAGTAATTGAAGAAAAGAAATTGATCAAAAAGAACATCAGAACTAGAATATTAAACCTGGACATGTACTTAGTGTGAATTTCAGGAGATTTGAATCTTCCAAAAGCCAATAACAATGAAAGGTTGGAGTGGTAGGGTCCTTCCTAATAATTTTAAAGAGTAAATCATTTTAACATTACACATTAGACATCTATGTGACAAAGCATGCTACGCCATTTTGAACACCCCTGCAGTGAAATGTACTTTTTTCTTTGATGGCATCATTCCATTCCATGTACATGTTATTTCACTGTGAAGACCTAATATACAAAAAAATCACCTCATGATTTCATGTGTTAGCTAGCTAGATTAGTAATATGAGTAATGTTGCTGATCTGGTTTGCTAGTTAGTCATTATGCTGTTAGCTGCTACCTAGAATCCCAAACCTGCAAAGGCTGCAATATAGAAACTCTACAGAACATCCAACTTTAAGCCTGTGTCACATTATGTAGATTTTGGATCCTTGAACAATCATTGGCAGGGAAAAAAAACTATTTACATTCTTAACACATTATTTTTATTAATAGTTTCAGCTTTTAATGCCTGGCATTTACACACTAGCCAATTTATGGGTGTACTACTGTATGTAGGTGTACACACTTAAACCACTCTTTATCCAACATTATTTGGATGGTACATCATTCTCTACATAGCAGTGACACTGACATACTTGTGGCATGGTGTTGCACTGGTGTTTTAGGCCCAGCAATTCCAGCAGTTTTGCTGGAGTTTTAACATCACTTTTGGTATATCACATTACTTATAAATATTTAACTAAGACCAGTTAGAAACGGAGAGGCTAGAGGATGGATAAGACAAATTGTATGTCAGCAGGTATCTGTACTCAAGCAAGGTACATGTACTGTTTTACATGTTACATAATGGGAGACTGCACAATTACATCCCACTCTTTAATCTGTGAAGATTTATACCATCCTGTCTCCCCCCAAGCCGTGTAACTTCTGATATACTAGACAATGTTCTTTCTTGACAAGCTTGTTGCCATGGTCACAGCTTTGTGCCAGTTTCAGCTGTGTGAAGATGACAGAAAGCTCAGGCCAATGGATACCGTGATAGTATTACTCATTAACAGACAGAAATGGGGTGGAATTGATAATTCTTCTGACCCTGTGAGGCATCAACCTTCTTTGTGAATGTTTAAGCCCATTAGTAACCACATATACACTGTAAAAGATTAACTGCTAATAGTTCAAGTTTTGACATTTTTAGCAGAAAGGTATTGGCTGCTTATATGTAATTTGTGGTGATTTTCTCTGAAATATAAAAAAATACACCAAAGTACTTAAAGGAAGCACAAATATATGTGAATCAACTACCACCACTGGGTTCCTGAGCAAGACCCCTTACCCCAAGTTGCTCCAGGAGGACTGTCCCTGTAGCTCAATTCAATTCAATGCAATTTATTCTTGTATAGCGCCTTTTACAACAAAGTTGCCCCAAGGCACTTTACACTGTAGTTAAGAAACATAAGTCCCTCTGGATAAGAGCGTCAGCTAAATGTAAATGTAAATGTAAATGTAAATGTAAAGGCAAATCATCAGTATCTGAAGTAAAACATTTTTATTTGTTTTTTTGTGTGTGTGTGTGTAGAGTTTCTCCAGCTAAACAAGGAATTTCCAGTGTGGAACATCTCTGATCATTCTGTTTAGGGTCTTTCTCTCCATAAGTGCTGTTTTTCCAAATGTGTGAAACTCTAGAGAACTGTTGCTGTTCTTTCTTTACAACGGCTGAAGGATCTTCTGACCAGCTCAGCTTTTTGGGGATGTGCAGGTCAATAAACCTGAAGCTGTCAACACATTCCCCCTTTGTGTCGTTAATTCACTGAGGCTGAAGAGGGGAAGCTTTTTTTATATAATCCAGAATCAGCATATTTTCCTATTTTCAAGTCAGGTCATGTCAAGTAGGTTTTTATTGTCATTTCAACCCTATACACAGTACATAGGAAAACAAAATAACGTTCCTCCATGGCCCTGGTGCTTAGAATGTCTTAAGACCAAAAAAGTCTTAGAATGGTTACCGTCTACAAATAAAAATAGACTCCTGGGGAATCCCAGTGCTGATACTCAGTGCTACTGATACCCTTTTTCCCAACCTAACCAATTGAAGTGAAGTGAAAATATATCATTGAGAAACACAGCACTGCACACAGTGAATCAACAAAATGCAGCTCCTGTTTCTTACTCATACACATACATGCAGTAGGGGCAGTTATTTAAAGCACCTGGGGAGCAGTGATGGGGATGGTACCTTGCTCAAGGGTACCTGGTCACAGGTATGATGTAGTTCACAAATCTCGGTTACTACTGGTGTTTAGAGATGCTTTGGCTGCCGTGACCAATTCCAGCAGAGCTAACTGACCAACTTATCTTAACTCAGATCTTAACTCAGATGTCTTGGATAAACCCAGGAATTCCTGACATTCTAAGCGGCGGTCTAGTGGTTAGGGAGTTGCCCTGGATCAGAAGATTGTGGGTTCGATTCCCTCACCAGTTAACCTGAGGTACCCTTGACCAAGGTACCGTCCCCGTCACTGCTCCCCAGGCTCTTTCAATAGCTGCCCCCTGCTGCACGTGTGTGCGTGGGTGAAACGCACAAATTGAATTTAGTTGTGTTGTGCTATGCTGCGTTTCACAATGACAAGGGTAGTCAATTTCAAACAGGTCTTCATATTAGTTGTCTCAAAGCAGCTCTGCAGTTCTACCATCTTGATCACCATTTTCCAGTTCAACTTTAATGTGAGAGCTGTAGCAAGATGGCTGAATTTAGGGTGGCTGCAGTGCCTTTTTGATATTAATGTAGCATTGATCCAGTGTGTTATATTCTCTGGTAGAAATATTAAAATGCTGTTTATATTTTGGTAAGACAGACTGTAGATTGCAATAGTTAAAGTTTCCTGGCACAACAAAAGCAATCTCAAGATGTGCTTTCATGCTTTCTGACCCTGCTGTAGAGTTCTCTTAGTGTTTTATCTGCATTAGCTCAGGAGGGAAGAAAACAACACTAAGTATGATGCACTGTGTTTCTCTTGGTCAGAAGAATACCCTACATCTCGAGGTCAGATGTTCAACATTTTATGAAGGCAAATTGCCTAAAATGTTGATTTCTGTACAGCATCACTCTTTAACCCAGCCCTGATTTTTGCAGCTCACTTCCAAACTATACTTGCTTTTGTCTTTTATCTACCCTGCCCATGTAATGGCTTTGTCAGGGGTCTTTTGGTGAAGCCATGCGTCTGTAAAAATGCTATGTGTAGAGAACAATTTCACACTCCAGTGAGCAGTGCTTGATGTCTTGTGGAGTTATAGGATACCATTGTCTAATCTCTAAGCAATGTCCTGATCCCATTACATTTGTCACATGAACATGTTACACATACAATGGTGGCCAAACATCTGAGATCACTATTAAAATCTGGGATGTCTTTCATTTAAATTTGGAAATAAACATCAGAAAGTAAATGAAAAAGAAATATTCAAAATTTTGAACTTTTTCTTACTTTTCTTAATCATGTTAAAGCCTTCTAACGAAAATACATTTTTTTTATCCAAGTCTCATTCAGTTCAAAACAATACAACTTGCAACTTGCAGGTAGATCTTATTTGCTCCTCATAGGCTTCATAGGCATAAAATAGTGCAAAAAAAAATCTGAAATTCCAACTTTTTAATTGTTTGAAGCATTGTATGATAATATAACTTGTATTGATAAAAGTTTGTGCTTAATTGGAAAAGAAGGACGAAGGATTTTTTATAGAGGTCGTAGCCATTATACAACCATCTTACATGTTGAACAGGTATCAAATTTCCAGACTCTTGTTTCTTTCAGTTTTGACCTACAGCTCTGCCATCTCAGCCGTCAAATGCTTTTATTTACTAAAGGAAGCCTCTGCAAACACCCTTTCCAGATGTTAGGCATGACTTCCTCTGAACATGACCTCTGGAATATAATGACACTATGGGGAGTCAGAATAAATGACTCAAACTCTGGGGTCACAGACATAAAGCAGCAGATGAGAGAATGTGGCTGCTGTGGGAGGATGTGGTTTATGGGTCAAGTGGATTATGCCTGAAAAAGACATGTCCATGGAGAGGGCTTCTCCTTCATGCTACATTACCATTGTTTTAACTTACTCTGTTCATCTTGTGACTCTTACAGCCTTTACTTTTTAAAATAAAGGTACCAAAAAGTGTAGAGTGGAGTGCTGGTATAGAAGAATTTCCGCATTATTTCACATGCTCCTCCTTTTTTTTTTTAGCAAAAAAATATATAATATATATGTCGTATATATACATCGTTGTATATATATTTTATATACATATATATATATAATATACAGTACTGTGCAAAGGTTTTGGTAGGTTGTTCCAAACATGATTGTGTTTCAACCTACATGTGACATTGATGACCATCAGCACCTGTTTGATACAATTGGTTGATCATACACCGACTATAATCCTACAAAATCCCTGACTTTTTTCACACCTGCCTAAAACTTTTGCACAGTACTGTATATATATACTGTATATATGAAAAAATTGCTGTAAACAAAGAATGCTTTCAGAAATGGAAGTGTTAATCATTTATTTTCATCAATCAACAAAATGCAGTGAATGAACAAAAGAGAAATCTAAATCAAATCAATATTTGGTGTGACCACCCTTTGCCTTCAAAACAGCATCAATTCTTCTAGGTACACTTGAACACAGTTTTTGAAGGAACTCGGCTGGTAGGTTGTTCCAAACATCTTGGAGAACTAACCACAGATCTTCTGTGGATGTAGGCTTCCTCACATCCTTCTGTCTCTTCATGTAATCCAGACACACTGGATGATGTTGAGATCAGGGCTCTGTGGGGGCCAGAAGAACTGATGCTGGTTTGAAGGCAAAAGGTAGTAACACCAAATATTGATTTGATTTAGATTTTTCTTTTGTTCGCTCACTTTGCATTTTGTAAAATGATCAAAATAAACAATTATTATTTATATTTCTGAAAGCATTCTTTGTTTACAACATTTTTTCACACCTGCCTAAAACGTTTGCACAGCACTGTATATATATCAAATATATAACATTTTCTTCAATGGATGAATCTGCAAAGGTTTGATTTTGCTTGTGAAAATGTAAACAAATGTAAAGGCTCTATATCATATTTTTATGCATCCACAGATTGTGAGTGTTGTTTTGCGTCACTCTGCCCTGCCTGGGCACACCTGGCACTTCGTCATGTTGCCAGGTGTGCCTTGTTACTGTAAAGGTATAAATAACTCTGTGAGTGAGGGCAGAGCTGTCGGTCATTGTTTGTCCTGTTTGTCATTGTGGCAGGGTTTTTATGAGTGCTGAGTGTTTTGCTTGTGGACTTGTTTCATGTGTCTATTGTCATTAATTAAAGCCCTGTTCTGTGATCTCAACTATTACATCCAGTCACATCAGCACCAGCATGACAGTGACCTATAGATTCAATTTGCTTATTATTAAGCCACAGAATTCAAGCTGGGCAGTTCTGCTAGCAGTAGCCAAATTAGGGGTGAGTAACCACAGGAGAGCTGCCAAATTGCCAGCAAGGAAAATGTATTACCACATATTCTGCAAATACACTTTCTTGATTGATAGCCAAATTGAAATATTTTTTCCTTTTAATACTTAATACTTAATACTTTCTTTCTATAATGCAGTGTTTCCTGTTTGGATAGGAAGAGATGAAAAAAATGTTAAGAGCTGACTTACAGTACTGATTAAAATGAAGAAATTATAACTGACTACATCTGACTTTTACACTGCTTAACTTAGGTATACGATTTCTCTTAATATCATCTCTGCATCTTTGACTCATTTTCTTTTGTGTGTGTCAAGAAACTACTTCTTTTATATATCAGATCTTTTATATATGAACCAAATCTGTAGATTTGCAATTTACAATCTGCAATTTCACCCCCTCAGTCTGCTGACTGCCCCTCCTTCTGCTCCATTTACATGCCAAGACCAGTGTCTCTCTGGGGGGAAATGCTTCTCATGCATCATATTATTTACCAGGCCTCATTATCAGTGCTCTGGAGCCTGGAGAGTTATCCTTTTCAAACAGAGCCTCAATTTAAACAGGGGGGGGGGTGTGATGGTTAGACATCCATGTTTTGGTCAAGTGTGGAAACTGAACGGTATTATTGTCTAAATGCTAAACATTTACATTTTATGGCATATGACAGTGATATCCAGAGCCATTTCCTAATTACAGGTCTTTCTGCAGCAAATTGGGGTCAAGGGTTTTGCTCAGGAACCCAGTGGTGGTGGAGCTGGAGGAAAGTTATGAACTTGTGAATTCCAGTTCTACAGGTGAGATCTATAGATCTATAGATAAATATGTTTTGATATTGTAAGCCCTATAGCTGCAATTGTTTTAAGTTATTTTAAAATCTATAGCTACTTAAGACTTTTAATAACCACCAATAACAATATGATTTACAAGGAACCAAAGTGTAGCTCTGTTAGAAGGGATCTTATTGGTCTATTGCAGGATACCAAACTGGAATAACCTGGGGCACAGTAATCAGTTAGTGTTCACTTGTAGATATTTTTGGGTGATGGACCCAAATTAACAGTGACATGTTTACATCAACACTCTAAGATTGTCAAACACACAACAACTTTATTAGTAAAGAAAATGTCAGTGCTGTGGTGAAAAAGAACCTCCTCCCAGGTCATACCTAGTCAACAGCAGTCCTACAGTCATCATTTAACCAATGATGAATGTGCAGACTGTCCAGATATTAGACAATCCAGTGTAATTGTACATCAACATACTGGTCCTCTAAGATAATGTGAAAAGTATAATGGAAGTATAACATTGCTCTGATATGGACAATTGCCACACGTTTCTTAACCATGCTACTTAAAACGTTTAATAACCATCAATAACAATATGATTTACGGCTTATAGGAACCAAAGTGTGCTGGCTCTGTGTTGTTCTCTGGCTTACATGCTCCTCTTCATGCCTCTCGCCAGCTCAGTGCTTGTCTGGCCAGTGTTGCTTTGTGTCCTGCAGAGAGGTACTGCTCCACTGAGCTGATCTAAGTCACAGCTTCTGAGGCAGCGATGACTAACCTTTTTTCACAACCTGGGAGGTGAGATGAAACCTGTTACTAGATAAATCCTGCCTTTTACAAATTATACAGCCTTTGCATTGAACATTACCACTCTCTCAAGGTGCCTCACACTCCCTCTTGTGGTGAACATGTTACTGAACACTGCTAAAAGACTAAATTATTAAAAATGATTTATATAGGTTTATGGCTTATTTTTTCCCCAGCATTTAACATTAGCCAAAAGAAGCAATGATTAGTGTGTTCATTTGTTCTAGAGACTGTTTAGTCATCAAGTCAATATATCAGTTCTGGATCTACATAAGCTTCTCACAATAAGAGTGCGTAGTCAGCTCTGCCATGTCTCATCAAAATACTCTGATTGCACTATTTATTATAATCCCCTCTTTTACTGGGCTTCAGGAGACACTGTAGCTAATTTTATTGATTCGCAATGTGTATTGGAAATGTTTTAGCTCTTCATCAATTCACCACATAACTGCTTATGGACAATAACATTACTACACATTTCAAACAGTCTAGTATAACTCTTTCTAAAGGGTTTCCAACAGAGGCCTTCAAAAGGAGCAACCAATCTACTGGAATTGGGCCAAGTGCCATGCAGAGTATGCTTCATCATTGCTTTGCAAAGGAAAAGAGGAAAAGGTGGGCATCCTATATCTTGTCTCTTTGTCACTGCAAAGTCAGGAGGTTCATTGGTAAGCACTGAAGCTGCAGTCTCATAGCAAGGCTGATTACTGCAGCCTTGCTGCAGTCTGACTCTCAAGGGAAACAAAAAATGACCATGGTGCAGTATTAGCTGTCAGGGCCCATTACTTTATGCTTTCCTGTGCTCAGAGGAAATTCTGTACATTATAGAACAAGGACTGGTTGAATAGAACAATTTGAGCTAACACCATCACCTCACTTACTTAATATGCTAATGCTTTAAAGCATCTGGAGCGCAAGGAAGAGGTGGAGCTTAGGGAAGAACTCAAAATACATACAGTACAAATGTATTTTGTAATCTGTTGAAACAGTAAGTTATCAGTTGCAAACAATGATAAGCATAATTGCTGTGATAAGCAGTTTTTCAGAAAATGTATACTAATGCTATTTATTCCTTCCAAAATATACCTTTTACAGTATTATGTCTGGGAAGGATGTGCATAGTACAAATAAATACCATATTGTGAAACATAAGGAACAACTCCCAATGTCCATGTCCAACCTTCTCTGGTGTGTTTGTGTTGTTGTGTGCTTGCCAGTCCACCAGAGGGCTTTCTGCACTTAGCTCCATCAAGCTGAATGACCATAACATATAAATAGTAGTAATAAATAAAAAAATTAAAAAAATAAATTATATATATAATAATATATTTATTATATTATATTATATTATATTATATTATATTATTCTAATAATATATAAGACATAACAAGACATAACATAACAATATATAAGACATCACAAGCTGTTTTCTCAAGCAAGGTTTAATGATGCTTTAATTTGCTTTCTGGCAAGCTTTCTCACTAATAGCTGGTCAGACAGAATTAATCTGGGTTTGGCAGAGAATACCTGACCTAAACATTTACCTTAATGTTTACCTTAATTCTGGTTACGGAAAAAAAAAAATCTCAGACTAGTCTTATCTAAATCAAATATTCAATCAGTCAAAAATTTTTGGCTGAACTCCCGTAGGACACTGTCAATAAATGCAAATTAAAGAAGCAAGCTTCCCCTTTTCTGTTGCATGGATGTTTTTGTTTATGTTAAACCCTGATATATAACTTATGCTTTTAATCAGGTGTCTCTGATAAGACATGTGCTGGACATCAGTCCACCAATTTTAAAACTGGACCTTCCTGCCCAGGCTTTTGTAAGAACAGGAGCAGCTCAGTGTTAGCTGACACGAGGGACTCCTTTTGAGTCTCAAGTAGCACAGCCTGCCCTGTAGACCTGAATGACACTGCCCTTTTGATCAGGGTTAATAGAAAACAGATCTATGGTCTCATGCCTCACTTCCAGGACCTCCAATGTAGCCTGGGGTACTGTGTGTGTGTGTGTGTGTGTGTGTGTGTGTGTGTGTGTGTGTGTGTGTGTGCTAATGGTAATAGTGCACCACACTAAATTTAGTGCGCCACACTAAATCAAATAATGTGAACCTTTATTGTGCTGACAGTGGCCCAATAGCATGAAGAGGAAAAGAGGGAAAAGAAAACAGCAGAAATAAGAACAGCTCAAAGAAGTCTACCCTTGGGGAGGGACTTTTGTTTCAATTTGATCCAAGATGTGTTCTTGTGGCTGTGTGAGGAAATCAAATGTTTGAGACAAACCACACTCATCCTTTTTCTGATATACTGTGGTGGATTTTTCTCTGAATCAAATCAGACCGGAAGGCAGTCTTTATTCAGGGTGCTGTACACACAGGAAATGACAGTCTGGTCGGCTCCTCTGAAGAATCTCCATAATGTGGGCATCATTTAAATCGTTTCAAGGTCACTGTACTGTACAGTTGAGTTTTTTGTGGCATCAAGCCCAGTCGGGACTTTATTAAATCATGAACTCAATTTAAAACACTTTATCATACTAATATCATTCAGCAAACACCACAGGGCTTTGAGCAGTTGTGCGAATAATTCTCATGGTATCATTTATACTTTATGCTGTTTATCAGTGCTGCTCAAAAACTGGAGTCACTGTAAAATCCCATGCAAAGCCTGATCTTGGCTCAGAGGAACAAAAATTCCAAGTTCAGCTCATTCTGAAACCTCACTATAATCGTGTTTATTGGCAACTACCTTAGATTTAGGCTTTAGACAAAAATGCTCATTAGTTTTAGTCGCATTTTAGTCATTTCTATTTTTATACATTTTTTTGTGTGTGTGTGTGTGAAAAAATGCTTATACAATATATACAATTTGACTACAGACTTACAAAGCCCTAAACAGCATGACTCCTGATTATCTCTCCAAGCTTATCTCCCATTATGAACCCCCACGCTCACTCAGAGTGCAAGTTGCTGACTTTCTAAAAGTTCCCATAATTAGGAATGCAAACAGCAACAGAGGGGAGAACCTTTTCATTCAAAACCACCATCTCTGGAATACTCTTCCAGCTACTGTCCAGGACTCAGACACACTCTCCAGGCCAGGCTTTTATGTCAGGCTTTTAGTAATTAATCTCCATTAGTTAAATGTTGCAGATCCAGGGGTTCAGAGAATCCTTTCTAGTTAGGCTGTAATAGTGAGTTCTGCCAGAGTCACAGTTCTGCACTCTATAAATTCAAAGTCTGCACACTGTGAACTAAAAACAAAACTAAAAGAACTAATTTCTCTCTCTCTTTGTTTGAGATGGACAGCTGTCCACCACCTGTAAGGTGGGCAACTTATGCATTTCCTGAAAGGAAAGCGCTCCCAGCCAAGCCCAGCAATTACTGTGAGGTTTTCCTGAACTCTAGACCATATATTCCGCCGTCTGAGTTGACTGTCTTCTCGATTGAACAAACCATCATTGGATTCCTCTCCTCACCTGAACTCCAGATCAGCTATATCATACTGGATCATCTGCATGAGCTGCTGCCACTAACTAAGACTAACAAATGCTCCACTCAACAGATCCACCACTATTAGCTAATTGATCTCCCAATTACAGATGCTAATGGACTCTTTTATAGTAACTCTTTATTATCCGGTTTTGTCCAGAGGAGGATGGGTTCCCCTTCTGAGTCTTGGTTACTCCCAAGGTTTCTTTCTCCTGTTTTAGCGAGTTTTGCTTCTGTTGCCCTCGGGTTACTCACTCGGGGCTCGGATAAGCAAAATTTTGAATTTCACTTTAAGGTTAGTTAATAAACAGCATTTTTAAATGGCTCTTGAGGTCTTGCTGTATTATGCCCAGCTATTCTGTAGCCACGGGGCATCTCTCCATCTTGAATTATTACTGAATTATGAATGAACAGTGTCCATAAATCTTTTTCGCTCAAGCAACCCTGTTGCCATCACAGCCATGTTTCCATCCACGTGCTTGGGTCAGAGCAGCATTTATATGGCTCTCGATATGCACAGCCATCAACCAGTCCAACCAAAAACAGGGAAGCATTGCATAAATATGTGGACAGACAAGCAAGGTGGATCTTGAATTTATGACAGACCACAAGTTAACATTTTAGTCCCTTCCAAACTCATCAAGAAGACAAGTGTTCATTTTGTCACAGCTTTATTGTCAAAGATCTATTTTTAGTTCATTTTTTACACATTTTCATTAACAAAGTCAACATTGCACTGCAATCACCAAGCCAGCATGCCAGGGAAGAGCACTTATACATTCTGTACATTAGAAGGAAGCTGAGAAAGGAAATGCTATCCTGAACATGTAAACCAGCTGTCCAGTGTTGTCTCATTAGTGACCAACTGTAGTGGATGGTATTCACTTCACACCATGTGAGAGCTCATCTGTTTATAGTGCTAACAGGGCTGGACAGGAAGAAGATAACTGCATTCTCAGTATTCTTACAACAATTTAGATAAGTACAAGCCAACAGTAACGAAAGGGTTATTTGCAGAAGTTCCTTTCTTTTGAGTGCTCCACCTTCAACGGTTTTAACTATTTTTAAGTTCATTAACTGCATTCCCAACACTATTGCACTGCATTAGGCCCAGATGGAGATAACACTGACTTACATCTGACAAGCAGATGTCCAACTACATGCCAGCTACCGTGAACATAAACCATGTCAGTAAAGGAATGCATGGCATAGGCTGAATTTAGACAAGCAGTTTAAATTGCAGCAAATGTCGCTTACAATTTCTACTGTAAACTCTTTTAAAAAGCACCACACAAGAACCGGCTTGTTTCCCTATAGAATCTCAGTAGGCAGATATTTTAATAGCCTTTTTTTCATTAATGACATGTTTGAATCTTTAATATGAAAAAAAAAAAAACCTTAAAAATACTCAATATAATGTAATGGTTTTACACCGATTAAACATTTTCCGGACTTCAAGCCAAGAAGAATTTTGGAACATTTATGGGACCAGTGCATAGATTCCCCATTTTTCTAAATTTCAAAAAAGCTGGTGCTTAAATACTGAAACCTCATAGAAAGTTACAAAAAGAAAAAGTGATACATGAGCTGCATGTGTCTCTCATTTAATTTTTGTTTTGCAATTAGATTTTTTAAAATTGGATTTTGTGACCTTAATTAGGACAAGCAGCTATGAAAATGAAAATGATTGAGGGAATTTTGTGTATTTTTGAAATATATGGATGGCAGTTATGCACAAGGCACTGTAATGATAAGATCTCCAAAGAAAATTAATTGAACATTATCAGTATTAGCATGAGGTACTACAGCAGCATAAAGCAGTAGTGAGCATGACCTTATGACTCTATGGAATGTGTTTGCAGGATTAGGGAACCTGAGAGAGAGAAATGGATAGAGCAAAACACAGAAAGCAGATTAATCCATGGGCTTGATTGATGAAGGAACTCGTGAAACAGACCAGGACTTGGTGCTATGTTGTATAGAGATGAAGAATTCACACTGCTAAACATTCTGTTCTGGCTGCCTTCATCCTCAGGGTCACCCAATGTTCCTATCTTTTACAGTCATACATAGAAAGAGTAAATGGCACACGTTACACAGGCACAAGCAATCACTTGACTACTGGCAACAAACACTGCGGGCTAAATCTTTATACAGGAGAAGACAAAACATCTTGACTTTGTTCAGTTTATCAAAGCTCCATGTTTTTTGTACATAGCACCACTTAATGCACAGCGATTATGAGACATTTTACAAAAGCACGGCAAAATAGTAAAGCCATCAACAAGACTGAGTCAAAGTAAAACATTAAAGCAAAACTTTAGTAAATCAATTAGAATAACCATACATCTATCATCCAAGCCATTTATCCTAATAAGGGTCCAGGGAGCATGAGCCTATCTCAGTGCTCACCTATGAGAGGCTGCCTCCCTCTATCACAAGCCATATACAGACAAACACACTCATACACACAGTACTATCTAGTGAGCAGTTCAGCATCTCCATTGTACCTGTTGTGTATGTCTTTGGACTACATTGGCTCACATTAAAGTTTGAGGAACTGTTTTCTATCTACTGTAAAATGATGCTTGTATCATTCATGGCACACAAGTTTTTTCAGGCTTAATGCAGCCAAAGTGCTCCTAAAAGCTTGTTCAAAAAGCTAACCACATTTTGAACTTGGTTTTGTTTATGATCTTACGAGGCTGCAGATGCTGAGGTATTTACATAATTCCCACATGTTACCATACAGAAGGGTTTTTTCACAGAATGTTACAAGTACAGTACTAAAAAGACATTTTTATTAATACATGAAATTCATGTGTTTTGTAGAATGAAAAACAAATTCATTGTACTTTTCAAACAACAGTAGTTCATAAAACATTTTTTTACCTTAGTCCCTCTCAGATCCTAAGGCTGTACTTAGTCTTACACTGTGCTTCAGGTCTAAATACATTCATGCTTTACCCAAGTAATCAGCAGGAGGCCCTCTGTGATCTGAGAGTTAAGCTGCCCAAATGCCCTGCTGTAACGCATTTACAAATGTCTGCTTTTTAAGGAATGTTAGATCATGCCAGGTTTTCCAAAGAGCAAGGAAACAGGGCCCTTTAAGTGCAGGGCTCTGACGTTGATGGACAACTCCACCCTCAACCTTTTTCCATCTAGACATTCTCATCTCTTAGCCATCGGCCTTTTTATGGCCTGTGACGTTCCTGGGGCCTGGCATGGTCAGTGTATTGCAAGAATGTTCCCTTTGAAAGCCTTTTGCCTCAAAACCGCATGTGAATGAGAATAATAATGTCTGCAGTGGTTTGGATAGGACTTTTGATTCACACACAGAGAAGCAGTCAGTGGAGGAACAAGGTCCTTAGCCCAGATCAAGTTAGCAGAAGTTGCAGGGATTGACTGCTAAAGTGCCCTCTTTTCGTGATGTAGGACATGAGCCAGCTAATAGGGGAGTGGGCATCTTGTCGGTGTCAAAGTATAATTGGCCACATTACAGGCCAATTGCAAATTGAAGGCCCACTTCAACACTGGCATAGGGTTGGTGGTGGCCTGAAAGGGTTGGTAGTGGTCTGGTGGTAGGGTACTTGTCTATGGGTCAAGAGATTGCAGGCTCAAATCCCACCTCCAGCACTACCACCATTGGGTTCCTGAGCAAAACCCTTAACCCCAAATTACTCCAGGGGGACTGTCCCTGTAGTTCGGAATTGGACGTCGCTCTGGATAAGAGTGTCCACTAAATGTGGTAAATGCATAGGAACCTGATGTTCTATAGATCCAGGTCTTAAGTAGGTAGGAGTAGTTTTTTGAGGGGATTGTGATATCATCAGCAATGAAAATGTTTATCAAATTAATTTTTCCTTTCAAAGAGTACAAAATTAGTTCTGAATAACTGAATGTAGTTCACTACAGGAGATGTTGATGAAAAACATTATATTTATATTTTTGTGGCTTTACTGCTTCCATTTTCTACATTAAAATTTATCTGATATAAGACAAAATAAATGTGATGACATATCATGTATCATGAACATTTCTTGACATATTGAGATATTATGGTTTTGCCACATCACCCAGCACTATGACAAAGGAAAGGATCAACATCATAAAATCTAAAAAACAAAATTAAATTACCTGAGCAACTAACAGTCAATTGTAGTATCAATTACATTGAATCCCTTTGTGGATTTCAGAAAAAGATCATGGCACATAAGTGGTATTAAATTCAGCTGTTACCTGTTGTTTCCTACGCAAAATAATGTATTATTTTATTTTTAAGAGCGATTTTAAAAATTTATCAAACTCAGATATTTGAAAAAATTTTTAAAAAGCTCTCAAACAAAAAATTCCATCTGAAACCCCTAGTTCTTTTATTTATGGTTTCCTATGCAAGGTCTTCTTGCGATGTGAGTGTGTGACTGATGTATGTGCTCAGTATATGTTCAGTAACACTGTTCCTGTAAAGCCCAGCTGCCATTCACAGAGAGTGCTCGAGTGTTGTGTGACAGACTGCTCCAGGCCAGACCATCATCTCTACCTGTGGCCTGGTCTTTGTCAGCACTGAATAGACCTTGTTCTTTAACAGTTATGCAAGAAGCACAGAAATAGCATTTACTGTACTGTGGACAAAAACAATGCTTTATAAGGAGAACAGCTCTTAATTTAGCTGACAATTTTGGAACCCATTTCTTCTCAGTATTTCAGAGCTTTTTTATAACCCAGACACTAGGGATGCAAAAGCAAGTGTAAGCTCAGATAAATGGGGAGGGTTACGTCAGGAAGGGTATCCGGTGTAAACATTTGCCAAATCCTTATGTAGACAAAGGGAGGAAGTTAGCTGATGAAATGGAGAGAAGGAAGGTTGATGTTTTGTGTGGGTAAGAGACTAGATGGAAGGGTAGTAAGGCCAGGTGTATTGGAGGAGGGTTTCAATTGTTTTACCATGGTGGGGACGAAAGGAGGAATGGGGTAGGTGTTATTCTCAAGGACGAGTATGCGAAGAGTGCTTTGGAGGTGAAGAGGATGTCAGATAGGGTGATGAGTTTGAAGCTGGAAGTTGAAGGTGTGATAATGAATTTTGTTAGGTAAGAATCAGAAATCTAGCATGTTGGAAAAAAACACACAAAAAAAAACAAATCAAGAAATTTGTTGTTCAGAATGAACACATACTTTGGAACACATATGGACTGAGAGAGAAGATTCATCCTATAATGTTGTAAGTCTGACGCTGCATGACATACTTTTATCTAAAAAAATGGGCAAGAGGAGAAGAGGAGGCTAATTTAATCATTAGACATTATTTGTTTACCTCAGCAGAATGTAAAAATGTGGACAACCCTGATCAAGTGAAAGTTTCGTTTATCATATGTTGAAAATGAATTGCCAATAAGTTAAACCCAGTAAATTAATAGATAATATGCACTGCAGTTAGCAGAGAAGTTACAGTATTTAAATTGTTCGCTTTAGGCACATTAGCATATGAAGGATAAGAATTTTTTTTTAATGATTATTAACGTGTAATTTGAGGGCATAAAAACCTTTGCATATGAGCGTTCTTTAGATTCTTAGATGCAGAACTTAAAAAATAGAGGATGCACTGTTTCTTGTCTAATCTTCTACATTTGGTGTAAAGGGAAAATTCCATAAATCTTTTGCCTGAGTTTTATGCTCAGTGTTTACATTACCGCAGTTTAACATATGGATGTAACTTGGGTGCATAGCGTTTGCGTGTAATTCCTCTGCAGTGTAAATCCTTTAGTACAGTCCACATCATATTGATTTACAGCAATTTGTGTTGAGAAACGTCTGACCACATCACATGTATGCACTGCACATGCTTCTTCTGGCATTTCATCCACCATGTTTATGAAGCCTCCAGGTGCAGAGCGCTGGTCCACGATCAGTTCCTCCTACCCTGAATAATTGCATGGCAGGCACAAACTGCTCCCAGTTCAGCATCATTTCCCTCTGCAGATAAACAATTGTAGGAGTCTGTTCTCACAGTGACTGACTCCTGCATGCAGACTCCCCCACACCTAACCCACCAGCATGACCTGACCAGATGAGTTTGTGAGAGAATCCATCTGCTTCTGCTGTCCCCTAACACACTGCAGGAGGTTGTAATAGATTGCCTGCATTGCAGTTGAAAGTAAAATAATTGGTGGCTGGCTCGAGAGGAATTATAGGCCTTTTTTGTACCGTGAGGGCCTCCTTTATCTAACTTGCTAAGCTGTTGAAAAAAATACTTTATCTATTTGGCTTATTCAGCCAAACGTTGAATGCATACAAATTTATACTTGCATGAATAGGAAATTGTTCAGTTGAGAATATCTGGTGCTCTAAAGGATTTTTTTCTTTTATAAGAAGTAATTGCTAATGTCTAAATCATTGTCAAATCATGTCAATAAGACCTGATAAGGTAGGGCAGCTGGTGTAAATGGGCTAGTTAGGTTAAGCCCTCCTTCTTCTTAAACCAGAACAACATCCAATGACACCAGTATTGCCTTACTTGGTGTTGCACTTCTATGGACCTACAAAAGGCCCAGAGATCTCACAAAAAGCTTCGACAGGGCTTATTCACCTCTAGCTCAAGTTGATGAAAAGCCTGTTCACAAAGCCTGTTTTTGATTCTGACATTTTACATGTAAGGGACCAGTCAGCACATACAGAGGTGGCTCTGATTGTCTGTAAAGTATTGCAGAGACATTTAAATGTGACCATCAGTTCACTAGTGGTTGCTATAGATAAGAAGGTGCTCTCAGATGTGATGCTGCAGTGCTATTAATAGGTTCTAGAAGCTACTTTTAAAGTGTTTAAAGGTTGTTTATACGGTTTCTGACACTATAAGTTATTCTCATTTTTAAAAAAAATTAACAAATATCTGTGGCATAGCTAAAAGCAGCAATATAAGTTTACATTCTGTCACTTATTTTGTCCATTTTATGGGCATCTTGGTTGATCCATTACCTTTACGTTAAAGTTATTGCTTTAACAAACCATTTATAAACTGGTCATAAAGAAAAACAATAAAAGGCTCTTGTTTTGATCCCGGATGAGAGCCCTGCAATCGTTTCAGATGGCAGTGTGGTCAGTTAAAGTGACATAGTACAAATCCCAAGCAACAGTAGAAGAGGAACCTTCTTTATATTTCTTCATAATATGCTGCACATGGAGGAATAAAAGATCAGTCTTGATGCTCTAGAAGAGAGAACATTAAAAATTTAACTGCAGTCCCACGCCATTTAGACATTTCCACACATAATTCAAAGTAAATTCATTTACAAGTTTGTGCAAACCACAAAGTGTCAAAAAAGATGCCTGCATGATGAAACCCAGACATCCTGTGTCATGATATTTGATAAAGAGCAAAGTCTACAAATATTTTGATTGTGCGAGAAAGAGCTTGGAGATCAGCAGGAGGCATTTCAGATTTGCAGAAAAACAAGTTTTAATTTATTAAAACTTAAGAAACTTCAGATATAACTGTAATGCAGCTTTGGAAGTAAGTGAAACAAACTATTTTAACAACAGAAAAGTTTCTGTTTCTTACAGTGCACAATTAACTGTCTTTGCCCAGTAAAGATTGAGGTCAGATTTTTAAGTATATTTGTAATGACAAAGACCATTTATTCTGCTTTGGTGAAAACTACTTTGGGACAGGAATTTTATTTAAATTTATGCTGCTTACACAGCTGGTTTGTCAGTTTTTTAATTTTGTACATTACAGTTTAGTTTCACTTCATGTCTTTATTAGCATTTATCTGAGATGCGATGCCAGAACACACATTAGCAGCTGTATTATTTACAATTTACAGCTCATAAATTTGTTTTCAAATATATGAAAGCTTTCACTCTTTTACTGTGTGTTTCCCAAGCGATTAGTACAAGGCTGTTTCTCGAGAACAAAAAAAAAATGAGTAGGCGACAGAATCAGGGCTTCAATCTGCGATAAAGAATTCCCAGAACTTAAAAACAAACCTTACTGATGGCTTGTCTTGGACAAGTGTAACATATCTATGATGGAAAATAGCCTTAATTTCTGCCAAGACAATCCTTGTTGAATCAACAAGCAAGTGTTTACATGGCAGGACACAAGTGGATGGATCTTACAGTTAAATTGTTTTTTTGGACCTCTCTCTTCACCCCTAAACCAAAGGTATACAAAGTGTTCTGTGAGGTAATGCCATAGAAAAACACTTTTAACTCCCTGAAGAACCTACCAGAGGATGATTCAAATATTTATTTTTGTAAGTAAGATCTGTGAGAATGAAGAACCTTTCAAAAATGTCAAGACTCTTAACATAATATAAACCAGAAGAAAATGTCTGGAAACAGTATATAAAGTAAAACATTATGTTGAAAATTTACCTCTTTTAATTCACACACCTCATTCATTGGAATATTCTTTAGGGGACCAAAAAGGATTTCAGGCTTCAGAATGGCAAATGGAAATGAGCTAAATTGATTATCCCCTATTAGTCCAGGTCATTTATGAGGAGGAAACCTGGCTCTCTTGGGAATTGATGTAACTCCTCACAGCGAGAAATCTTGAGCAAGGCTTGTTCAACTGAGCCTTCAAAAACAACCTTGGATCCCTGCCCTGGGTAGAAGCTTTGATCGCCCGCCTCTGTGAAAGAAACTGTTTCCAATTCATCACTCTATAATGTTTTAAGCCTGTGCCATGTTATCATAAAAGCAGAGGAAGGACAGCCTGCCGTTTCCTGCAGCATTCCAGGTGCAAGCCCCTGGGCCAAATCGCCCTGCAGGCGTACCAGTGAGGTGCAAGGAGGCCATAAACCTCTTCTACTCTGACATTTGCTCATGTCTGCAGGGAGATACATCTCACGGCTAGTTAGAAACCATCAGAGGTAAGAAAAGGGTTAGGGTTTGGTTGAACCCAGTTGTCCCAGTCTGGGGATGCCCAATCAATTTCCTCCCTCACCTACAGAGCCAGAGGCACGCATGTCAGGTTGACCTTATGGGGCTAACCTCAGCTGTAAATGGGGGGTGGCACATGTTGTGAAATTTGGTGAACACAAACAAAAAAAGAACGGAATTGCATGAGGTCCTCTCAGGGCTGATATTATTAGAGTTTCACCGTGCTTTATCTCCTCACTCAGGATTTAAATATACTCAAGTTTGGTGTCTAATACAGAAGCCATAGTCACATGTTCAAATGGTAACATGGTACCAAACACAACACTAGTGGGCCGCGGTGGCCTAGTGGTTAGGGAGTTGGCCCCACATCAGAAGATTGTGGGTTCGATTCCCTCACCAGGAGGTTGCCCTTGAGCAAGGTACCGTCCCCATCACTGCTCCCCGGGTGCTTTCAATAGCTGCCCACTGCTGCATGGTGTTTGTGTGCATGGGTTAAAAGCAGAGGTCCAATTTCGTTGTGGTTCACGTGTGCTGTGCTGTGACCTCGCAATGACAAGGGTTTTCACTTTCACTTTTTTTTTTTTAGTGTAAAACTAGCTTTCCTGAATATAATGTAAATCTTTGGACTCTTTCACTGATTCATATAAGATGGTAAGATGTTTCTCAAGACTACCAACAGAATGCTCTTAATGGGTTTTCAACATATTAAAATAAGCAGAAATGTCAGAAAACTGTGCACTAAGCTGATGTTAATGTAGGGCTGTAAAAACTGAAATCTAGCAGGGACTACTCCTGCATAGTCCAGTTGTCTAAAGCATAGGCTTTTATGAGAAGATCATGATGCCACAGATATCTGCAAAACTAATTTTGCTCTCTCCGGGTCAAATTGTGGGTAGAGTAGTCACCCAATCTAATAACTGACAGTCAAATGTTCTCCTCCAAGCCTTTTGAACTGTCCAGTGATTAGAAAGGACGTGGTGTTGCTTCGCATGACCTGCTGTAAGTATATACTAGCCTTGCTTCCAAGGTTAGTTTAATCTGGCTATTGTGGGAATTCTACTTAGTGTATGATAAAATGAATGAGGAAAAAGTCAGAACCACATAGAACAATCCCTTTCCATAATGCTAACTGACCTCTACCTAAGACAAATATTGGGCTGGAGTGTTTAAAAAGCTATTAAAGTCAGAAGCATTTTGAAAATATTTTTGTTAACAGAACCCTTCTGTAACCAGAAAAGCTAATGTATGAAAGAGTTTTAGTTTAGGTGCTTTGAAAGGCGGCGTTGATTTCCTTTGCGACACATTGCGATGCTTTGTTGCTATTCCATCAGTCATCATGGTGGGTGATTTGTGCAGGGGATTGGATTTCTGAGTCTCCGTTTAGTCTCTTGGTTTCAGGTTCTGTTCATTTATATTATGCCCACCAGTGAATAAGCTGTGCTTGTGTTTGTCTTGGGTTTGCAAAGTTTCTACCACATATTTTTGGTTTAGTTCACGTCACATAACAGGGCCCATGGACAGGTGACTGTGGGCAACATGCCTGTACTGTAAAAGTTGTTGGTCAATTTAGGAATATTTTTCAAACATTTATTTAAGCAGGTAACTTTTTGCTATAAAAACACCAAACATTATTAGGATAATAAAGGTGGTACAGAGACCACTGGTTTTGCTCCTATTTTTTTCGATACACTTTATTGAATGGATTTGTTAAATACCACAATCAATAATCCTGATTTACCTTAATGATATAGGAATGAAGGTGATGTGATGTTTTCAAAAACACATGGGGGTGGATTTTTGTGTTTGAGGCTTTAATTGTGATTCACATGTGATATTCAAAACTGTATGAGGGTGATAATAGTCTTTAAATTATTATTGCAATGGAGAGAATGGCTGTCTGGACAAGCGCACATGAGGACAACATTCTAGAAGATAACTTCAGTGAAATAGTTTATTCTATAGAAACTCTATCACAGATATCTGCCTCTGAGAGAAAGAGTAAGGAAATTAAAGCTCTTTCATTTTGTGCTTTCTTTGGACTTTGTTTGATGTCTGAGATAAGAGTTATTCTACCTCTGGATCAGTTTTCATACATTTATTTGCTATACTGCTTATCCTTAACAGGGTCAAAGGGGTTACTGGAGCCTATCAAAGCACTCATTGAACAAAAGGTATAGAAACACTATGAACAGGTCACTGATCCATGGCTGGGCTAAAGAAGTGTTGCTTAGCCTTAAAAGGATATTGGATGGTAACTGTAAATACTGGACTGTATTGAAAAGAAGTGGTTTAAAAAACTGATAAGCATGAATGTTTATATGCTATTATTACCATTCCCCAAGACATACTGCCAAGATAAATGGTTATAGATGTTATAGACAGTCCCCTCCAAAACTGCAGGAGCATTTTTTTTGCCATGCACTGAAGACATTTGTGTTTGAGATCAAAAGATTAAATATTATGAATCACATAATACAGCACCATAATACAGAAGACAGCACCATTTGTATCTGAGCGCCAAGTGAGCAAAAATATTGGAACACAAGAGGCTGACAGATAAAGATACACCAAAAATACAGTCAACATCCTGAAGTTAATAAAGAACTTCATTAGAAGAAATTGTGGAATATGTTCAACTGGCCACTTTCGTGCCAGATCTTAACCCAGTTAATTATGCATTTATCTCTTGTAGAAGAGACTGAAGTGTCATTTACTTTAATTAATTTTTAATTTTAAGCTTGTCTCCTGTGTGACTCTGATGATGCTTAACAGCCAGTGTTATCAGTGACTGCAGACTAACAGTGGCCCAGAGGAGACCCAGAGTAAACTTATGTTAAAGGGCAGAGAACAGCTGTCCAGACATCTCTGTTGATCTTGTAGCAAAATTAAGTTAGATGAGCAACCATGAGTTTGATAAAGTTACTAAATAAACAAAATTGATGATGATGGTACTGATAACGATGATGATGATGATGATGATATTATTATTACAATAATTATTATGCAGCTTCATAAGTCAGCCCTATCATCTGTCATGAAATTTTATATATGGGGCAGCGGTAGATTAGTGGTTAGGGACTAGGCCTCAGAATCACAAGGTCATGGGTTCAAATCCCTAATCAGTAGTTGTCCTGAGGTCCCCCATCACTGCTGTCTGGGCACTGAATCTGGCTGCCCCCTTTCTGCATGATATGTATAGGTTAAATGTACAGGATGCATTGTGTTGTAGAGTGCTGTGCTGTGTGCTCATAATGACAAGTGGTCACTTTCACTTTCACTTTCTACTAATGTGTAACCACAACAATAAAACTACTGTCAGGTGGTGCGAAAAATATTGATTATCACATTACAGTAGCACCTTTCAGGGGGTTGAAATTTATTAGGCAGCAACTGAACAGTCAGTTCTTGAAGTTGATGTGTTAGAAGCAGGAAAAAATGTGTGGGCGTAAGGATCTGAGCTACTCTGAAAAAAAAATGTATTGTGTTGGCTAGACAATGGAGCATCTCCAAAACACAGGTCTTGTGGAGTGTTCCTGATATGCAACATTTAGTACTCAAAGTAACCTGAAGAAGGACAATGTTTTCAAGGAAGCTAGCTAATGGTTTTGACATTTTGGCAAAAAGGACAGCTGAAGCTGTTAGTCTGTAAGCATTTACTTACATATTTTATGACATTTCCCTGCTAACACCTCTAACCTGTTTTGAAATGTGATAAAGTAAATTTTTTGGAATGGCCAAGTCAAAGTAACAAGCAAAAAATCATGGAAAGACCTGAAGCAAGCAGTTCATGTGGAAACTTACCCACGTCCCAGAGCAAAAACTGTTTTATTGCCCTTTGTTACACTCTTTGTCAAAAACGATCCCACGCTGCTGCCTCTGAAACTGGTCAGGTACAGGGACAGGAATGAAAATGAGAGCTGTTCATGTTCCTCAACACTACATTAAAAATACAAGAAGGTCTGGCGCAAAGGAAGCAAAATATTAAGAAATGTGTGGGTCCTTATAACTTTTGCATTGTGCTGTGACACATCAAAGCACCCATCACTCATCACATATACAAATGGGACCAATCAGATTGTTGATATGTATAATTCTCATGTTAATATATTTTACATTTGTGTATGTCATGTATTATATATTATTTAAAAGAATTATATGGTATGCGCTTACATATAAATTATGTAAATCAATACAATGTGTTCCAAGGGTTTATTTAGTGTGTGTGAGCATGACTGTCAACTGGCGCTGGTTTTAGTGTGAGGTGTTCCTGCTGATTGGCTGGAAAGCTGAGAGCTGCTGCTCCACATTCCATCCACTCCCCCACTGTCATCACTGATGTCAACCAGGCTTTTCAGTCTGGCCTTAGCACAGAGACTAATATGTATATGTTTTATCTCATTTATATACAGTACTGTGCAAAAGTTTTAGGCAGGTGTGAAAAAATGCTGTAAACAAAGAATGCTTTCAAAAATGGAAGTGTTAATCATTTATTTTCATTAATCAGCAACATGCAGTGAATGAACAAAAGAGAAACCTAAATCAAATCTATATTTGGTGTGACCACCCTTTGCCTTCAAAACAGCATCAGTTCTTCTAGGTACACTTGCACACAGTTTCTGAAGGAACTCGGCTGGTAGGTTGTTCCAAACATGACTGTGTTTCAACCTCCGTGTGACACAGATGATCATCAGCACCTGTTTGGTAAAATTGGTTGATCACACACCGACTATAATCCTACAAAATCCCTGACTTTGTGCAAGTGTACCTAGAAGAACTGATGCTGGTTTGAAGGCAAAAGGTAGTAACACCAAATATCGATTTGATTTAGATTTTTCTTTTGTTTGCTCACTTTGCATTTTGTAAATTTATAAAAATAAACAATCATTATTTATATTTCTGAAAGCATTCTTTGTTTACAGCATATTTTCACACCTGCCTAAAACCTTTGCACAGTACTGTATGTATACATAAAACATGTACAAGCCAAAATATATGTTTATGCTGACATGTTGGTATAGTCAAAAATAAATGCGTGTTCAATACAGTGTTTCCCTGAAATATTTATTATTAACATTTTTAATTATTAACGTGTCTGGTGGAAAAAAGCATTAGGCTTCAATTTGTCATGTGTGCTTAAAGATTTCAGTTTTCTAGTGAATGTTTCATCAGGCTTCTCCACATAACAGTGACTTTTTAGTTACATTTGCACTTATGTAATCTGTCCCCCCATGGCCTAGTGATAGTAATCACACATCCTGCTTCATTTCTTTCTTCTTTTATCCTGATCATCATTTGTTACCCACTTAAGCCATTTTAGATATGTCTTCTGTTTCCGTTAGAGTTTAGTAATATGTTGTGCCGACTGATAGTGTTCATTCAAGTCTGCAACATCTCAAAAATGCAGATGCCTGACTCCTCCAGCTCTCTTAATGGTGGTGTGTTGGGGCTAAGCACAAGACTGCCTGATAAGACCAGTTAAGCCCCTGCTCACCCCTTTACACATGCCTCACTATTTAGGCACGGTAGAAAATCCTTATGGAGTAGTAAATCTTATTCTAAAGCTAAAGAGCTTTTTTTTTTTTTTTACATAATGGGCCTAAGTTCAATCTCCAAAGCAAACCAATTACGTGCACTTTTGCAGGAAACATTTTGCCATTTTTGGGCAGCAGCACAAAGCTAACTTACAGAATTCATGAAGTGCTTTACATTTCTATTACAATGCACTACTTAGGCCCAGCATGCTACTACAGCAGTTTCTTTTCCATCAACTAAGGATTACTGTTAAAGCTACCTGTCACACCCAGTATTATGCCTTTTCTTTAAGGACACTGTTTGCTGGGCAGCCCATTTGAAGTATGAATGCTGGTCTTTATACCTACTAACCAGTGAGCCAAAGCTGTGTCCCACCCCTTCTTTTCAGAGAGTAAGAGAAAAGAAAACAAAGTGTCACACACTCTTCCATGCCCATGCCTCCAGGTCGCTTGTAGCCAAAGAGGCAGCTTTAATGTTGTTCTTGTTTTGTTACTCTTCAGCCTATTGGTGGGTCACCATAAATTGGAAGGGAGTATTAAATGTCTTTACCTCCTGCTTAATCCATAATGAAATGTGTGTCATGGGACCCTTGAGCTCCAGGCATGAGCTGATAGGTTTCATTTCAAAGACAACCTCTCAAAAGTTTCATTTTTTCCAGTAGGCAGTTACAGTTTGGGTTTGAGGCAGCTGTCAAGCAATTTTTCCCACTCTCTACAACACCCCCCCCCACCACCCACCAAAGAAAAAACAGTTGCCTAGTTGTTCTTGGCTTGGATGATTGCCCTCAGAAAAAAAATAGGCACAGACTGTTAGAATGTTCACACAGATCCACAACTTCTCACTTGCATATTTAATTTACCATAGTGAGTTTCATAATAAGAACCATCCTTATTCATTCATTAATTTTTGTCTATCAGAAGCAAAAGTTAAAGTTCTTTATAGAACCAAAAATGGTTATTTTATGGCCTTGCTCCAAAGAGCCCCTTTTGGCACCTTTGTTTTAAAGAGAACATTCAGCTGCAAACAGAAGTAAAGTAGCATGTTTAGTTTGTATGGGATTTCAGTGCTGGCTATGATAAAGTGGGGGATGGAGAAAGAAGAGGATGGCTTCTCCCATCGTCCACTTGCACAAAGGATGGCTTTCTTCCCCTCTGTCCCTTTGCTTTCTTAACTCCTGCTCCCATTAAATCTCCCCTTTCCTCTGCGTGGGTCACTGAGGCCAGAGCAGCTTACCAAAAGAGCACCAGTCAATTTCAGTGGATTCAATGAACAGCAGGGGCACTCAGTGTCCAGCCCAGAGGGCCACACCAAACCACACCCTGAGTCTGGTGCCCCCCAGGCCACAATCCTTAACCTCTGAGGCACAACAGAATGCCTTATAAAACATAATCCCTGCTTTCACAGTTGCAGTGTGCACAAATGATTTTACTGCATATTTTTAAAGTGACTGGTACTCGAATCAGCATCAGTTAATAAGCTGTTAATTAACATGCTATTAAAGGAACTTATGAAAAACCTTATCAAACAAATCAGTTGATTTCAGATGAAAATCAAAAAGATTGACTTTTTAAGCATTGCTCCTATTTATAAAGACTGCACAAGAGCAGTAGCAAAGGACAAGGCCTTACGCATTTGATTAAATGGCCATTAGCATAATTATAAAGTGGCAGAGGACTCAACCAATCGATTCTAAATTTCCACTGAATGAGAACAATTAAAAGGAATTTCTGTTTATGATCCTGCTTGCTTTGAAGCAAAACATAGCCTGGCTTGGTGTTTTTTTCCCATGGGAGGTGCCAACTTATAACTGCTGTTTGTGACCGCAAACTGCACAGATTCTCCTGAGAAGCTGCAGATGGTAAACATTACAGGCAAAATAAATGAATATAGTTAAAAGTGTTAAAACGTTGAAACAACAGACGTTGACTCGTTTTTCTTCACACCAGTGTTTCATTAGTCTCTCCCATGTGCTGCAAAAAACAGAATGTATATAGCCACTTAGGGTTTTTGTTTTTGTTTAGGACCCCAAATGTTCTGCGGCAAGGTATTGCACGCATGGAAATAAAGTGTGTGCTTTTTGGTTAAAAGTACTCTAGAATAGATAAAGATAAAATAAAGATAATTTAACACAAATATACATTCTTGTGCTGTTGCTAGTGTTAATCATTGCTGACGAAGAGGGATCTTGGAGAATATCTGAAGCTGTCAATGTCCAGCAGCTCGGCCAGTTAACATCCTTGATGGTAAGAAGACATGATAATTACCATAATCGGTTATCGGTCAACTGCTCAAGTGTCCAGGCTGTATATAATTTAAAATATTCCATTGATTTTTTTGCAAAATAGCAGTGAATAAAATGGTTCTTTTTTTAGGATTGATTCCTCAGAAGTGCTGGCACTTTTGATTCCCCAAATAACTTTCTCTAGGAAAGGCCAGGGGTTCTCAAACATTTTGCAGCCAAAGACACCAACCAGCACCTCAACAATCCAGTTCCTCCAATCTTAGTCCCACTAATTAAATACATAGTTGTTTTATATACACCTGTGTTTATAGGCATTTAGGAATGGATAAAACCAAAATAATGTGAAATGTATTGGGCGAAAAGAATCTTCAAAAATGATGATCCCACAGTTTATTCGTATTGCTCACACATGATGCTGTTTAATAACAAATGTAAGATTTGGTCTATGGTCAAAGTTTTAGACTCATGTTATTAAAGCTCAGGGGGAGCTTTCTTAATTGTATGTGTCATGTTGCCCAAGTCTCTACCAGTATAGAGATAGAGACTTATCTACCTCTATATTGTAGACTTCTCAGCCTTTTGGCTAAGTTCAATTGAAGTATCTGTTCTTATCAGTTTAGTATCTGATAATTTCTCTATATGAGGACTGCATAGGAAATAGATTTTTAGAATAGGCTGGACAGCAGTGGCCTACTGGTTAGGGAGTTGGCCATAGGATCAGAAGATTGTGGGTTCAAACCTCTTTCCAGTAGGTTGCCCTGAGTTACCCTTGTGCATGGTACCGTCCCTGTCACAGCTGCCCACTGCTGCATGGGTTAAATGTAGAGGTCCAATTTCACTGTGTGCTGTGCTGTGACCTCACAATGACAAGAATAGTCACCTTCACTTTTTCATAATATCATTTAAAAATGATCCCATTGTTATATGTCATACACCGCACTTTGAGGACAATGGCTCTAAATGACTATTTGTTTCCATGTCTGGGTGAAGAACCTCTACTATTTGTAGAACCTTCACATAATTTTAAGACTTTTTATTAGCTAGGATTTTTCTAAAGTGGTATATCCAAACCAAGAACCATTTAGGAACTGTAACAGTAGAGAGTCAGTACAGTATTGATCTATCATATGTTAGTTTATCAGCCGGTCAAATCGATCAAGCTGGTTGTGAAAGGGCTTTCAATTGCTCTGTCATTCACATTGCAATTAAAGTTGCCCTTTGTTTTGAGTCTGTTCAGGTAGCTGCTGAAGAAACGGCACCACTTTCTGCCCTTAGGCAAGTACTCAAGATCTGTACACATTTGATTGTTGATTTTTTAAAATGTTTTTGATGTAGAAATAAAATTGCTTGGCTCAGAGCCTCAGTAGCTTTCATAGAATTAACGTTAACATATTACATTATGTTGAATTATTAGTTTCGTAGTTGTCACTGAATAAGCTATAGTAGGTACTAAGTGCTACTTTAAGATTAGGTTCTTAAGTATTAACCTGTCGTTAAAGGAGTTAAATAATGTGTTCAGGATTGACCAGTCTGTGAAGAGGATTTGAAAGCAAACTGAAGTTCACTCTACCATGACGCAATGAAAATAATTCTCTCAGCTTGGTGACATGAGGCTGGGAAGTAGAGCCTCTTCCCACAGACTTACTGTAGCTGTGTTTTGCAAGGGAGGGTGGCTGTCATTATGCTTGACTGAGTTTATATATGTTAACTCTAGGAATGTGTGTGGGACGTTATAGTGGAGTTTGGTGACGCGTGTGGCACTGCACTGTAGTTTAATGACTCATGACAGGCACAAGTGACCAGCCCTCCTATGCTGCTCCTTGGGGCTTTTTTCTGCTGGTATTTTGTAAAAATATACTGAAGCATAGCACAGTTTGCACAGTTGCAGGAGTTACAGAGTGCAAAATAACAACATGTGCATTACAAGGTAACAAAAATAAACTAACCAAAGGTCTACTCTTATTGGAATAGCAGTCAGAAAGATTAACATGAATTAATGATTAACATGAGGCACAGCAAACGAATGGAGAAATGTGCACCTATTTGGGAGATGCTGATATCCAGTATTTTTTTAAGTATGTATCTGCTGAGGCCAATGCAGAAACCAGGGCTAGATTGAGCATTTATTGATTCAAATGCAGAAAAATTATTAAAATGGCACACTAAAACAATAAATGCAATACAATAAATACAGTAAATACAAAAAACATCAGCTTTAAATATCTGTCAGATTTAAACATCTGAAAAGTGAAAGTGACTATTCTTGTCATTGCGAGGTCACAGCACATCACACAGTGAACCACAACAAAATTGGACCTCTGCATTTAACCCATGCAAACACCGTGCAGCAGGGGGCAGCTTTGAAAGTGCCTGGGGAGCAGTGACAGGGACGGTACCTTGCTCAAGCCTACCTCAGGGCAACCTACTGGTAAGGGGTTTGAACCCACAATTTTCTGATCCTGTGGCCAAACTCCCTAACCACTAACTCTGTTCAAGATAATATGATTCAATACCATCCTGCAATCCTCAAAAGAGCCAATATACACTACTAAGCCTCTTTCCTTTGGTTGCATCATGGTATGATAGATGCAAATATATTTAGATGTATGAAAGCAGGAATGCCACACTGCTGTCTGCCGCAGGGTCCATCAAGCTCCAGTTCCTCTTAAATGCATGAAAATAAATGTGTCCATGAAAATACCCCTTGTTTGTAATACATTGTGTAACACAGATTTGGTTCCCTCACCACAAATAAACTGTCCTCACTGGAATTTTAATCTTTTATTCAAAGTCTAGAGTCTTAACAGCACTTTGAGGCTCGAAATAAAATCCAGGGAAGATCCAGAAGAGACAGGAACCAAATATCACAGCCCAGTTTTAAGGATTATAAATACATTACTGTTATAAAAAGGAATAATGACCATTAACGCATAACATTTGACTGGGAAGGGAAAAAAAACATTCTTGAAATAAAGGGAGCTGGAGATAGAGCAGATTGCATCAAGCCATGATGAATACAACACATAATACAGAAAAATGTGACATTTGTGTTATTTTTAAAAGTTACAAAGATCCTACTTTGCAACACACTTCCAACCCAAGATGGAGGAGGGACTGAGAGCTAAAGTCAAGCTATTCTGGCTGGAGAAGCAGCAAAAGAAATCCATGAATACAGTACAGTGCACAGACACACACAAACTTTTTTATCTATCATTAATTTAGCATTAAGTACGTCCCACTTAATCATCATCCCAAAACTCCATAAACAGGGTGATGGTGGTCTAGTGGTAGGGTACTTGCCTATGAACCTATGGATCAAGAGGTCCCAGGTTCGAATCCCACCTCAAGCGCTACCACCACTGGGTCCCTGAGCAAGACCCTTAACCCTGACTTGCTCCAGGGGGAGTCCCTGGAATTGTAATTAAGACATGTAAGTCGCTCTGGATAAGAGCGTCTGCTAAATGCTGTAAATGTAAATTTTGTCCCATTAACACAGATAAACAGCTGTGCCTCAGTGGACTGTGAAAGCAGAGCTGTGTCAGTAGTGGGCCCTAGAGCAAGAAATGAACAAGCAGCTTCATACAAAGACTAAAATCCACAGTTCACGTTTGCCTCTCTAACATTATTCAATGTTAGATTTGCATGACGCTCTCAAACTGTAATTTGCATGATGCTCTCAAACAACCCCAGACTAGTGAATTATTCTACAAAATGTATATTTACAATGTAAAACAAACATATGGATCTGGCCACACATATGGCCTAATGGTTAGGGAACTGGCCCCAGGATCAGAAGGTCATGGGTTTGAATCCCAGACCAGTAGCTGCCCTGAGGTACCGCCATTAAGCAAGGTACCGTCCCCTTCACTGCTCCCCTGGCACTTTAAATATCTGCCCCCTGCTGCACGGTGTGTATGGGTGAAAAGCAGAGGTTGAATATTGCTGTGGTTCACTGTGTGCTGTGCTGTTTCACAATGACAAGAACTGTCACTTTCATCATTGTCAAAGACTTGTGTGTTTCTGGGTTTATTTGGCTCTAATAGTAATCTAAAAGTCTGCAACACAGCTTAAAGTGAACTTCTCTTTCTGCCCTGGGAAGACCCTGCCTCTGTCCCTGATTGTATGGGACGTGACGTGTCTTTTATCAGCTATCCTCAGTAGGAAGATGGCAGTTACTGCAGATGTTATCTTGATATATCCCTGGACCTCAAGGATTGTTGTCTAATTTAGTTGGATTTTGTAATGTTGACATCTAAAATGCAAGGGCCCATATTTGGGATCACAAATTCTTACCTCTTGTAACTACGTGACCTCTGTTGTGTATTACATTTTTGGTATTTGAAATCTGTAATTATTTTTGACCAAGTTTGCTCTTGTTTATATACAGGTCTGACAAACCAGCTGAATCTAGTTATTACAAGCACAGGCCATTTCCATATCAAATCTAGTTACTGGTTAATTACTGTTGTTCCAGTTGGTTAGAAAAGGAGCTTTAAAATGAAGCATCTCAATCTTAAGATGAACAAAGCTGAGCTGCAGTTTAGCTGAAGAAGATGCTGTATGC